>RJVU01036043.1:6208462-6262025 GCA_003731715.1 Anabarilius grahami
AATGTATCATTAAATAGTATTATATTATTAAAAAATTATATATGTATTTTTTTAATAATGTAATACTATATAATGAAAAAAAAAATCAGCAAATATTGGCATACATGAAAAAAAAATCAGTTAATAAATTGGCATGTTACAATTTTTAATCAATTAAAAAAGTTCTAATAAAAAGTATAGTCAAATCCCTTTTTCCCCTTTTCATCTTTGTTCTCACGCTCTGACTGCAGAACAAGCATCAAACATAGTTCAGGGAGAGAAATGTGAAAATGCTGGAGATGGCAGGAGCCATTTTTCAAACAGACACCGTGGAGCCCTCCCCCTCATTGCCGTAGGTGACAGCGCTGTGATTGGGTGCACAAACTGTCCAACAGCATATGCCTGTCATGATATTTCCACAGCGACCCGGGCTCCACTGATGGGCAAAGGCTGGTGGGAAAAAAGACAGCTCTGCGCATACTGTGACACAGCCCCCTCCCGACTCTCCCCTCTCTGTGCTGAATCCATTAGGAACCCCTTTCCCACATCTCTTTTCTGCTCTTCTTTGTCTACTCAGGCACATAAAATGGCCACCAACATTACAGCCAGGCCAATAACACGCTTTTGATGAATTCAGTGCTATTCACTGGGGACATATTTGGCATGCTGGCGAGATTATCTCTTTTGTTTGTCTTCTTTATTTATTTTGTTGGTACAACATAACATTGCCCTCTTATGAGAATTTATGCAAATGCAGTGAGCCGGCTACAACCGTAATTACGCTCTGATTTATACAGCAGTCGCTGACCATTTTACCATTAGAGGTTGCGGCTGCATTTATTTTATATTTGTCTCTGAGTTCACAACTTTTTTCATTCCTTTAATGATATGATTGACTAAACCAGATAATGAGGTCAATGCATTGTGTAGAAGAACTCCTGATTGCACTAAGGCAACAAACTGCTACATCTAAAAAGCAACATACACTCACAAAGGGACACTAAGCCATTAAAATATCATGTACATAAACAGATATTTATACTGCGAAAAAACAAACAAAAAACAAAAAAACTATATTTTCTTGTTTTCCAATAAAAAGTGCCCCTATTATCCTTTTTTTTTTTAATGTTACCTTTCATGTAGTGTGTAATACAGCTGTTTGTGAATGTAAATGTCTGCAAAGTTTTAAAGATCAAAGGTGCACGTCAAATAAAGTTAGAGAACAACAGACTTAAAGAAAATCTGAATTGCCTGAAACGAGTCGTCAGTAATTCCACTCTTTCTTCCGTAACATACCTACATAACAATGTAACACATTTACATAATGCCAGCCTATGGTCTTCATTGGCTGCCCGCGAACAAGGTCTACTATGAACCTCAAACACTGTAGTTGTAGCTGAGAGCTTGAACAGTTTAGTTCGTGTTGTCGACATGTCGAGAAGACGCTGTTTTCAGGACTTTCAAAGCATGAAAACTCTCGCTTGAATTGATACTGTAAAACCAACATCATTGTTTCTGTTTGTATCACTGTGTATCAAGTTCTGAGGAAGATCCAGAACTGAAATTCAGATATGGTAATGGATGTTTCGTTTCCGACAGCCGCTGTAAGCAGTCGACCAATCACAACAGACTGGGCCATCTGAACAATCAGAGCATAGTAGACCAATCACATCAGACTGGACCATTTGCCTAATCAGAGCAGATTAGACCAATCAACAGACTGGGCCGTCTGACCAATCAGAGAAGGCCAATCACAACAAACTGGGCCATCTGACCAATCAGAGCACAGTAGGCTTTCGGAAAGGAGGGGTTTAGAGAGACTGAATCTTCAAAAGAAACGTTTTCAGGCTTTTGAGAAATGAAGTGATGTGGAGTGTTATGTGAGAAAGTAAAAAAAATGTTTGACCTTGGATGCCTACAAACCGAATGCATAAAATATAAGATTGTTAATATATTGTATATATAAATGGGGTAAAAAAAAGTTTCAAGTAAATTTATCTTCATTTTACTGGTATTTTTACTAAAATTGAATATGAAAATGATTTTTACTGTAATAGATTTGATGTACATTACAGTAGTAGCCAAAAGGATGTACGGATGGGATATTTAGGTTTAGTGACTCTACAAGTTCAATTAAACCATCAATATATATATATATATATATTTTTTTTTTTTTTTTTTTTTTAATTTAAGGGGAAAAAAAAAAAAAAANGTGAGGGAAGAACAAAACACAAATTTAGTTATGGTATTTATCTGACAAAATTATTTGGCAAAAAAAGGGCAAACTACAGCTACAGGTTTTTATTTTAATATGCAAAAAAAAATAAAAAAATATTCTTACAAAATCTTTAACACATTTTTAACAATATATTTGAATAAAGGATGAAGATACATATATTCAAAATCTACATTCTAAAGGAAGTGCTATAAAATTTGATTGATTTCGCCCCTTGGACTCCAATTAGACATGTTTCTTAGAGGCATTTACATAAGACAATTGGTGTTCATAATTAGCTAAATAGTTTAGCTGCTAATTAATTAGCACAGCTTTAACATTAGCTATTAAATCACTACAGCTAAACATATGGTAATTTAAACTAGTCAAACTCACTAGATTATTAGTCAGTCATTGGACGAAAACAACCATTGTCACCCATCCCTTGGGATGTAATGTAAAAGAGAGCTAAACGCTAACCCTGATTGGTCATACTGGAGTCATTATTTCTCCCTTTGTTTCTTTCAATTCCTTTCTTTTTTCAAACACTCCTGACATATAACTTATGCAGCTCAGGTTTATTTTTCAAGTAAGCTGCACCATAATATGTTGTCATTAGCAATCACAAGCACAGTGTAAGCACATGACATTATAATGGACTTCCATATATCTACCTGTGAGCTTGTCACTGGAAATGATGTAAATGCCTGTGTCATGTTTAACTGCATGAATAATACCATCTGTTCAGCAGGAGCCTGTAATTGTTCCCATATTAAAAATGCTGACCCCTGCTTTCACTCCCCTTCAAATCTTTCCCTCTCTCTAGGGATCACAGGCTCTGTGAGTGTGTGTGTGTCATTCTCTCGCTCTGACGGGCACAGTGGGCTAATGAAACTCTAGGATGTATGCTCTGCGGCTCAGAGGGATTATCGCTTCTCCATCAGTCGTATCACCTAACACACACTGGGCACACGCCACACTGTCAAGTGTGTGTATGTGTGTGAAAACACAGGCCAATTGTCATGTTCACTGACACACACTCATACATACTGAAGTATAAACATTCTTATATGGCTTTTCCACTGATATGGCTCAGGAGCTGGTACTCAGCCGGGGAATCTGCTAATCTCTCTCAGGATAAGCTTATAAATATTAATTAGGCTTTGCACAAATAATTTAACAAGATAATTTACTGTTTTGATAAATAAATAGTCTATATGACGTATTGATTTGGAGGGCTGTAGAGTATTTGCTCATTTATACGAGGTGAAACTGACATGCAAACAACAACATCAATTTTAAAAAAAAGTATGATTTTAAATATATATATTTAAAACATTATTGATCCTGGAAATTTGTAGTCCAGTGGTTAAATGCATAAATCAATAACTGAATGTTCAGTATGAATTATTGGCAATGGTTTGGCAATGAGGACAGAAATACTTTAACATTCAAAGTATTATTTACCTCTCTTAGCTTTACCTTTCTGCATTTAAGTAATTTTTTTTAGCATCATTAAGTCTTTACAACTTGGCTTTTAAATAACAATCAGAAGTTATTTACATATAAAACAATTCACAATCGATTTGCATATATGATATTTGTAAAATTAAAAAAATAAAAAAAATTAAATTACAAACAGACAAGGAAAATATAATATAGCTACAGTATTATTTGCAACACCAGACACGACAGAGATCGAGACAAAATAACAGCTAATCAGATGAGCGTGTGGGCGGAGTCTCTCTGCAAACACATAGCACTCACAACGAAAATGATAAGTACCTAATCAAATTCATAAATATTACACCATTTTAACATTATTAAAAACACAAACTGAATGACTGATACTTTGCCATTAAGTACACTTGTACAATGTCAACTTGACAGTTTGAAAATTCTTGTTTCCTTTAATTTATTTTCAAGGTCTGATGTGAATTATCCATTGTCGCTTTCAGTATTGCTACAAAGGTCACACAGAATGATATCCAAACTCACATTAAATTCTTTTAACATTGAGGGGCCGTTTACGCGACACCATTTTCAACCAAAAACAGAAGACTTTTTATGCATTTTGGTCGTTCATTTACATGACAATGACGTTTTGAGGGCTTGAAAACATAAACTTTTGCAAACGGGATTCAAAGAGCAAGTTTTTAAAAAATGACACCATTATCGTCTCCATGTAAACAACAAAACGGCAAATTTGTGAAAATGGTGACATCGTGCGATGAGTATTACGTATACAGTCTATAGGTGCATAGTGTTTCTTTACAAAGTGACATCGCCAACTACTGGCCTGGCATAAATAATTTAGCATTTTTAGACGTTTTCGCAGATCCGTGTGAACGAGGATCATTTTGACAACTTTGTCATCTGTACACGAAAAACGCAAAGTTTTTAGTATATCGTTGTCTTAAATAAAGCACATAATCAGTACTTGAGATTATCATTGTTATACTTGTGTATGTTGATGTATGTTGTTGTTCCAGTTGTGTTAGTCGTACAGTATGCCTAATATGCTGGCAAAAGTTCCGTAACTGTTTCTTGTCTCTTCACATTCAATTACGGAAAAAAAAAAAAAATTGCATCATTGCATATTACCGTCAGTCGTGGCAAGACAAGTGTCAAAACTACAATTTTAAATCTTACCGTGCACTCTTTCACCGTTAAATTTGAAATGTTGAGCTAGAAATCCTGTTTGGGCTCTGTGAACAGGAAAGCCTGTCTTCTTTGATTTGATTGGCCATCGCAAACATTTTAACATTGACGAGGACTTGTTGCCCTCAATATCTATAGTGTTTAAAGCACTGCTTTGTTGAGTGAAAAATTTTACAGCATCTAGCTTGCTTTGTTACTGGCACTGTGTTGGATCAAAGGGGAGTTAGATAACTCCTCACCCCAAACTCAACTCTCCACCATGTCTTTATTGTACTCTGTTTATCAGCTCCTACTACACCATCCTGATTTACATCTCCAGCTCTGAATTAGCACCTAATTTTACTGTCATCATCCCGCCCGCCTGCATCGTGTGTGGAAATCAAAACCTATTTAGCACCCCAAATTACTAACATCTCTGATAATTCAAATCAGCAACCTCCTAAATGTCAATAGTTAGCAGCCTCCGTAATTGTGGCGGAGGAAATGTGCATCAGATACAATCTCCAAGATCAGAATGGAGAACCCACAATAATAATTAATTGCCTTCCCCTCCGTGCCGCCCCGCTACAAGCCAGAGAATAAAGCGTAATTGACAGAGAGCGCCGAAGTGTTTTCCCGCACGCCTGTCTGCGGCGCTCTTTGAGCATCTCTTGTCTTCTAAGGACATGGAGGTCCTCGTTTTTTTCATCTTCTTTTCTGTCTGGCAGTAACTGACACCATCTGTATCTGTCAGAGTGGGAGTAAACCAGAGCTCAGCCTCAGTGGTGGATGTGGCAGACGGGATGGGGTTGCCGGCCTCGCTGATATTAAGTAGCATTGATCTGCTTGGATAAACTCGCCAGGGTTCAGTGAGGTGCTTGCCGCCGCTGGCCCTCGGGGTCAAGCTTCACCTCATCAACCGTTAAGTCACCTTCCCGCCGTACAATGTCTTCTCTTGTTTCGGCTGCCGCACGGCCTTTTCCCTCCATCAATATTACAGCACAAGCCCATCTCCATTTATCGACACCACCTGGCTTCACTGTTCACGGTTCAAGTGATGCCAACTGTACTCCATACAGCACATCCAATAAAGGAATACGAAGTTGCAAAGTTTAATCTATGCAGACAACACTAATTTCAGTTGCATTTTAATTATTATTGTGTGATGTTTTTCAGACACTAAACATTATCTGCACTTTTACAGATGAAATGTATATCTGCAACTTTTCCATTTCTGCAAGGGCTGGTGTTTGGATTTTTACTGTTTTTTTTATTTTATTCTTTTATGTAATCGGTATATTACAGGAGCCTATTTGATGATGGTTATGTTCTACTTTAGATCAATGTTTGTGTTTCTCTCAATACTGCAAGCAGCTATCACTTGTAGCCAAAAACAGTGGTGAATGGAACTATATTTATACTGTCATTGATATCGTGATAAATACCAGAAAATATTGTGATATAGTTTTAAGTCCATATCGCCCATCGGGAATGTGCTCACAACTTACCTAAAAATGAACATTTTGTCATTGTTAACTCACCCTGAATGTTGTTAAAAACCTATATGACTTGTGGAACACAAAAGAAGATACTGCTGGTAAAATATCTTCTTTTATGTTCCACAGAAGAAAGAAAGTTATAAAGTTATACAAGTTTGGAATGACATGAGGGTAAGTATATAATGATGAAATGTTTGGGCAAAATATCCCTTTAGGTATGCAAGATAAATTATCAACAAAAAAAAAAAAATTGGATAGCTAGCATGTGCTAATCTGAGTTGCTGTGCTGATTTAAAGAGCACTCTTATGTGTGTCCAAGAGAGACTTAGTTCCGGTGCAAATTGAGTCCCACTGGATCGGACAAAGGTTTCTTGTTCGTTATTACTATATCCATTTTCTCAATCGCTTCAGTGAACCAGCAACACCCACAGATGGTTTAATTTGAGGGTGGCTGAGGTTTAGGGGAGTGTTTGGTGTAGAATTAATTCTGTGATCAGGTATATAATATGTGCCATGGGTCTTAAGAGTGGGCATTGTTGAGTCTGGCTCCTTCAGCCATGCCAGTACTTTGACCCGGCAGTTCCTTTTGTAACCTGTTGCTTAATCCTGTTCTGGCGAAGCAAAGCCAGTCACTGTTACTCAGGTGTTGAGTGAGGAAGACTTCACCACGGATATTCTAAAACACTCACACGCTCTGTTTACACAGTATCAAAGAGAATTGTGAATTTTTTAGTCAAAAGAGTACATATTACAGCTGCAAAGTCTATGTACATCCATATAATTAATGTGTACATATTCGTTATTAAATATTTAAGGCTTTTAAACATTTAACACTTTGAAAGTGAGAGATTAAATTACTGTGTGACATTTCTGTTAATAACCAGTATTTAGTTTGAGCATGACATCAATCCACATGCTTAGCTGACTTAATTTATTTTGAATCATTTTCATTTTAAGAATTAGATTAGAAGTAGACTCTGAAGAAAAAGTAGCGCCCTTGCAAAATGCTAGTGTGTTGTGAGTGATTGCCAGAGCACAGCTACGGAATTGCTAATTGTTTTTGTTGTTTTTAAAGGGGATTGCTATATTGTGCGGAGCCCCTAAAGAGACATGGTGAAGAAGAAAAAAATTAGATGGAAGGAAAAATTATTTGGCAATGCTTTTGCGTTCTCTTGCAAATGTTTGCATTCAAAAACTTTTGCATTTGCTCGTAAAATCTTTGTGTACTTTGTGAGCGAACGCAAAGTTTCTTGGGGGAAACGCAAAACATTTGAGAGAGGATGCAAAAGTTTTATAATTTTTCGGCCAATATATTTTTTTGGCAATGCTTTTGCGTTCCCCCAAGAAACTGCATTCGTTCACAAAAACTTTTGCATTTGCTCGTAAAACCTTTGTGTACTTTGTGAGCGAACGCAAAGTTTCTCGGGAAAACTTAGTGGACTGAAGGCCTGTTCACACCAAGAACTATAACTATAAGATAACTATAACGATAATTATATTATGGCTCATTTCCACCGAGCGGTACGGTTCAGTTCAGTAACAGTACAGGACGGTACGATTCGGGATGGTAAACCCTGATCCGTCTTGCGTTTTCACCTCCAACAGTACCTTTACTTGATAGGCATGGTGTATGCCGGAAAGTAGCAATCGACGTCATTCTCGCGTGAAGAAGAAAGTGACATTAAACAACAATGAAAGACATACAGCAGCTTTGTTGAGAAAAGGCTGAAGGCTGCAAGAAAAAACAGCCTAAAAATACACATTGTGTTGCAACGGTATTGTGTTGTCATTCACCTTGTGGCACGCGCAAGTGACGATTCTCTGTCAACCAATCAACGTTCAGCAGTGAGTGTAGCTCCACCCTTTTGGTACAGGTACTATTGGTACTATTGTATTAGTTACCCCAA
Organism: Anabarilius grahami; assembly: GCA_003731715.1. Taxonomy (NCBI): domain Eukaryota; kingdom Metazoa; phylum Chordata; class Actinopteri; order Cypriniformes; family Xenocyprididae; genus Anabarilius; species Anabarilius grahami. The sequence continues at coordinate 6,216,703 of RJVU01036043.1, forward strand.
TGAAAGGGTCCCAAAAAAGTGGTACGGTAAGGTTCGGAATTAGGGTACCATCCACAACTTCTGACCATGGAAACGGCAAAAATTGCGTACCGTACTGTACTGTACCGTACCGCTCGGTGGAAACGAGCCATTAGTGTCCATACCAGTGGATAATATCAATCTGTTTATAAGCATGCTGCAGTTATTTCATCTGGCACTTTAAATGTTTGAGCTGTTTAAAGTCAAACTGATTCTGATTGGCTGTTTTTATAGTTCATCAGCTGGAAAAAATGGTTCTGAAAGAGATTCCAGCAATATCACTCCTCTGTATTATTAAAGGTATGGACTTCCCTATTCTCATACAAATAGAACAATTATTAAAACCTTATAGTTTTTGTTAAGGCCCATTCACACCAAGAACAATAACTATAACGATAACTATATTAGCGTCCATCCCAATGGATGATAACCTTCTGTATATTATAAGCAAGTGCTGCAATAATGTCACCTGTTGCTTTAAATGTGCGAGTGCTTTAAAGTTAATTGGATTTTGATTGCGGTTTTGTCTATTTTATAGTTTAAAAATATGATCTGAAAGCTTAGAAAAATAATAGCACAATTCTCTTTAACAAGTCATACAGCTTGAGGTATCACTCACTGTCTGTAGCACAAACTGCTGTAAAAATCAAGAAATCATAACAGTGATGCTTGCCAATAAATACAATATACTAAGAAATCAAGAGCACCATCATATTTTGGCATGTTTGCATGATGAGATGAGAAAAAAACTGCTGTGTGATTGTGGTCAGGTCTCGGTCGGTAACACAAGCTGCCCTGTGGCGTGAGTCTATGACAGAGCCCGTAACATGATCTATGGAAATTCAAACTCTGCCTTTATTTCTTCCTGTTGCTAATCGGCTTCTGAAACAAAATGATGGCATCCGCGAGTATCAGCGTTCCCCAGCCAGCAGCAGAAGTCCTGAAGGGATTGAAAGCCAATCCCCTCTATCCCAACCCAACTTCCTCTGCCCACCCAGTCTAGCCCACTCTGCCAGCTTCTGCCCTGCCTGAGGAAACCAGGCAACCATGTGGACAGATGCAAGACTCAAATCACGTTACCCCTGAGAATCTGCAATCCGGCATCAATTCGCTTTCCAACTGTGTGGTTGAGGGAACACAGGGCATATTTGCAGGAACTGCAAGTCTGTCGCCGGTCCAAGCCCATTATCTCGCATTTCACGAATACTCTACATGATCCGTGACAGTGTTCTTAGCTTTTTGGACTGATGTCACCAAGAGATGTCAAAAGTGTATCTGTTGCTCTGACATGAGCGGCTGTGATTTGTTTACTGATGAAACCAAACTCTTGTGTTCCAGTGGGTTTCAATGGGCCGCTGCTGTCAGAGCTGTCATTTTCTGCCCGGGGACCAATGCTTGCGCTTCTGTCTCCGCGGGGACACGTCACATGATCTGACCTTCCAGCAGAAACAACTCCCCGCCCGTGACCGCCTACAGCCGGTGTTTGCAGTGCCGTGGGAAATACGTTTCTCGCTACATGCACATAAGCCAACCGCGAACATGCAGCAGGGAACATCTTAATCCTTTATCGTTAATTAGCCAGGGTAACCGGTAAACAATCATTTGTTAATGCACAGGCGAGTCACAGAGTGACTTCTACCTGGGAAAAAAATGCATAACCTTGAAACAATTTTTCGTGCCAAGCTAGCATTCATCAAGCATTCATTTATTAGCTAATGCAATTTACATGTGGATCTTAATTCGGGTGTTATCTCTGGACCGGGCTGTGTGGGACTAATCAGCATGCAGCGAGGAGCATCGCGGCTACATGCCGCGGCTAATGGATGAGTGTGTCATGTTATATTCCAACCATCATTAAAGAGCTGAATACATCCACACATTACCTCTAAGCTCCATAAACACAGGCCACAAAACACATTGCCTGAGAGAGCAAACAGCATGCTGTAACTCAAACGAACACGCGCTCGCAGATCCAAGCTATGCTAATTCTGTTAATTAACGTCATCTAACATCATAGAAAAATTTGTGGATATAACATTGCTAAATAAGTCAGTATATTAGGCATTTGCATTGAGTCCTGTGCAAAGGCTCCCATGAGAGCTAAACTCCTTCCTGCTAGTCAGCACTGTTTGATATAACTACTATGAGAATATCTTACACCGCTCGAGTTAACACTATCATAAAAAGTTAAAGACTATTGGGGGTTTTGCCTTTGAAAAATGACAGTATATTATGAAATAATAACTATAGATACTAGACAGATGCTATTATTTATGCAATTCATTAAAGATACTACTAAAACTCCAGCTGAATAATCTCAATTTCTAAGCAAACTTTTGTTGGATAATGTTAGATTTTGTTGATTATGCAAGAGATTGGACTTCTGTATGTTTTCATTTATGACTACGCATTTATACTGTGACGCATTTAAACGTGATTTTATAAAGACAAAAAAAAAGAGACTTTTAAATGGTTGTTGTACTAAGGCCAAAGCAAATGACCAAAAATGCTATTAGAAAATGATTTCAAATGATTTGTAAAATATAAATACAATAATTTTCTTTAGTAAACAGCTAAAGTTGATAGTGGTGAGGAGAAAAATTCAGCGAAATGTTATATATTTTCCTCTTGATTATGGTTCTTCCATGGCTTGGTTTGCTTTAGAAACCCACAAATAAAAATCCATCTGCCAAAGGAGTTTTAAATTAACAATGTCCAACTTTTTTCCCAGCACATTTTCAGATATTACACTTGTTCACGACCGATACAGACAATATTTATAAACTCATTTCCCAATTGTAAGATATCAAAACTTATGACATGTACATCTCTTTATAACATAAATCATAATGTTTAAGGTAGTTTGTTTACATGCACAGCATATAAATTTCAGCCACAGGATGAATCTCAGGATGAATCTAGGTGCAAACTTACTCTGGATCTCTGGCAGATTAGCATGAAGAGGGACAGTGACTATCCTATATGTCAGCATCCCAGCGTGAGATGAGGCCACCCCGGACAAAATCTTCACCTCGGGGCCACTGGCTCCAGCTATGAGGTCAGCAGTTCACCACATGGCAACCTGTTCCATGCCATAACCTGACAGTGAGTGGGTTTGTGTTTGACTGTGCATGTGTGTTTGTGTGCAGATAAGCCATGTGGTATTTCACACTACTAAATCACCTCTAATTCAACAGTTCCATCAGACCTGTGAGAGAGTACGGTGACAGTGCTCACTTAAGCATTGCTCCCACAGAGAAAGACTTTTATTGAGGGTGGGATGGGGGTTAAATCTGAAATCAATGATACCGTTCTCATAATGGCACAGCAGTCGCTGGGAAAGGTTGCAAAGACAACATTAAAGAAACTAGCAGAACATGTGTACACTTTGTGAGCAGAATCTTACCTTGTCTAGCTACTGCGTCACATACATATACGAGTGTCCACAATAAACATAAGGAAAATTATTTAATATAAAATTAAACTAGTTTAAAACCAAGTTCTTAGAAATGTAGCCTACTTTTTTGCATTCATGTTTGTTGTAAAAATAATAATAATTTAAAACAAGTTTCAAATAAAAAAATTAAAAAAACTCTAAAAATGTCATGTGGTGCATAACTATCAACATATTTTCCTTACACCTTTAACACATGTGAGTGTACACATCGTAATCATTATTTTCAAAAATAAATAAAAAATTAAAACAGTTCTCAAAGTAATTTTTCATCTCAGTTATAAATACAGTTTTCGAGAAGTTGCACCACATGACATTTTACAACCTGAACTAACCTTTCTAAAAAGGTTAAATTATCTGAAATTTGACACATAGTCTTGGGGTCTGAAGGTCTTTCAATTAAGCTTTTTTCTCTATGATAATATCAGGACTGTCATATCACCCTCACAGCTTTTACTTCATGCCTTTGTGATATTGAAAAATTATTAAAATTAAAGGTTACACTTTATTTTGATAGTCTACTGTAGACATTCTTCTAACTACAAGTAGCTTTGCAACTACATGTCAACTAACTTTCATTAGAGTTTTAGTGGACTGTTAGGTTAGTCTTAGGGTTAAGGTTAATAGAGTAAGTTGAAATGCAGTTTCAAAGTTACTTACAGACAGTAGAATGTCAAAATAAAGTGTTAGCAGATATTAAGAAGACAGTCTACTAATACTCTAATGACTGCTAGTTTACTTGTAGTTGCAAAGTTACTTATAGTTAATAGAATGTCTAATTGGACCATCGATTATTACCAAATTAATGTATAAATTAGTATATCTATACCAAAAACTTAGCATCGTAAAACTGTGCACCACAGGCCTCAGGAACTATGTAAAGCCAACCAATCAGATTGTAGCGTGTAATTTTAAGAGAGCTCTAATTTTGGGCTGAGACTATATGTTCTCCACTGCTATACCCCAGAATTCCTGCAAAACTCTGCAGCTCACTCAGCGCTTATTTCCCTAAACCAGTGGATTTGAGATCTGAAGCTGTTATACAATGACGAGAGAGAAAAATGCAGGCCATGTAAGCTCATGCAAATCCAGCCTAATAATCTCCAATTAAAGTATTGGGGAAAGAGAGGAAGGAGCCAGTAAGCTCGGATAGATGGTGAGGGTTGAGGATAGGAGGCCTGTAGAACACGGGCAGCAAAAATTAGAGAGGAGAGGCGGGTGACATGGACCCTGGCTAAAGGTGTGTGTATACAGGAGATGAGCCAAAGCCGCATGCTCAGAGATCAAGGTTTTGAAATGAGCAGTGACATGGTAATTAGTGTCATCAATCACATTTGAGCCACGAGGGAGCCGGTGGATGCTGGACTCAGGTTTCGAACAAACAAAAGCCAGTTTGCCTGAGTCATCAACCACCTGCTTCTGTGTCAAGCTGACCTGAGAATCACTGCTGATGCACTTTCTAATGACACCTAGTTTCTCCATGGACAATGATGTACAACATGCACCGAGTTTTGCATCCTCATCAAAGTCGTTATTATAAGTCTCTATGGTAGTGGCGTACGTTTTTGAGCTGATGTATGCACTAGCGTGTCTGCTTGCTCAAGCATTCAGCTCAGCATTTGTATTTTTAGTAACAGGAAGAGCATCTCTTATGACTCAATGTTATCATCGTCATCCATTGGGTGTGAATATTTTTGAACGATAAACAGGCGAAGGAAATTTCTAGGTGACATGTTTTTTACCATTCTGAAAGCCTCTTTTTTGGTAAATCAAGAGTAAACAAAAACAAAGGTGGGCAAATTTATGTGCTAGCACCACAGGGGTGGTTGCTCCAAGAAAAATGGATCTGACCTTGATATGTAGAGATAGATTGGCTGGTGGGGTGCTGGTCACATGACCATTTCTCTCTCTGTGAGGAGCCAGACAGAAAGGGAGAGCGAGACCGATACACCATCAGACAGGAACTCATCCGTTCGAATTTCCATTCCTCATCTGCAATTTGTTATACCATTACACCGCATGCTGTGTGAGGCCACTCTGTGAAAAAGAGACAGGCTCGAGACAACAAACTAGTTTTTATAGCCAACAAACTGGGATTTCAATCTAGTGTGGACACCTCTTTATTATGTATTCATTGATTTCAAAACTGCTTTTAACAGCCCCCAGATGTGAAAAATACTCAAAATTCCACTTTGCCACTTCTGTATTAAATTTGCATATCTGGTCATGCTCTGCTTGACACACTTGCAAAATTGCACAGCGGGTATTTCATTACAAGGCACCGCAGATATTCAACAACAGCACTGAGCATCCAAAATAAATTAAAAAGACTAAAGACCCACCAGTAGGCAGCATTATGTATTGTTTTGTAATGCCTAGAGTGCCAGTGCTTTTTTCACAAGTGAATCGACATGGAGAGGGTCGACTGCTGGGCTTGTGGGAAAAATAATTGGGGGTTTCAGGGTTTTAACTGGCATTAAACTGACTGGGCTCAAAGCTAAAACAACTTAATACATGGTATTCCGCAAGGACGGGTGTTAGGTCCATTTTCATTGTTCACTAAACGGCATTCAAATCGATTTCTAGTTATGCGTTTTGAGGATGTGCCTGAAATTAAACAAAAATACAGTGAAATTGATATCAGGACCAACCTGTTTGAAATTACCATTGGTCAAAAGATGCGTACATCAGAGCATTTAAGAAAAATCGGGGACCATCACAATAAAGTGTTAACAGATATTAAGCAGAAACTCTCTACTAATACTCTAATGAGAATTGGTTGACATGTAGGTGCAACCTTACTTATTGTCAACAGAGTGTCTAAAGGGGACCATCAAAATAAAGTGTTACCAAATTTTTCCTCCATGTCTTTGTGAGGCATCATGGAACTTGAATCATTCTTATTGAACTTGTCACTACACTCTAGTGTATAAGCAAACTAAGAGCCCCTTAACATCAAGGTAACCAGAAGCCATATTACCTTAAACAATATGGTAATCTGATTCAAAAACCTTAAGTTGGCTGGCTTGAAACCAGCAGCAGCAATAAATATCCACCCCTGAAAGGCACCATACATCATGATGGTTTTGTAGCTCACAATGTCGCACGACAAAGATAAATGCAGCTGAGATAATGCAGCTCTGACCTTAAGCTGTGGCGTGGGGAAAATGTGGGTCCTCTACAAGATATTTTGTTTTTACCATGTCTTGATGCAATTACACCATTCTAACCTACAGTCTAATGGTGCTGACTTGTCATTCTGCTTTTATTTATGGTTGTTAAAATACACTACAAAACCTGGTCTAATGGAGGCAAGGGATGCATTATTGCTATGAGGGTCCAATCCAGGTTTTACATGGTCCCAGCAGCCCTCTACCTCCCAGCCATGATGCAGTCATGCAGAGATGGGCTAATTTAATAAGCAAATCTTCTGCGGTTTCCCTTCAAGAAGCCAGTTTCATTGAGAACCTTCCACAACACGTAACCACAAATGGCCAGGGGCTGATGGGATACAAATGGAGAGAATAACTTCTTCACATAAAACCTGCAAAATGCAGCTCAGGTGAGATGCTCTGTTTGGTCTGTTTGCAATATAAGTAAAAATGTATTTAAAATTGTATTAAGATATTTGAGTTTTGGTCAATAATAGTAAGTATCAGGATATATCACAATTTAAAACCTACTTGAAAACAAAAAAGGAACCATAATTTCCAAATAGTAGAGTTACAACAAATGTGATATATTTATATATTTTATTTTTTATAAAAAATCTGAATAGTCATTAGCAGTGCAATGAAATGTCTTTATAAATAAATAATATTATTGTTTTGTTTTTGTTATTTAATCATCTATAAGACAAAAAAGCATAAGTCCAAACACTTTAAAAGCAACTAATGCCACTAATAAGGTTTTTCTAATAATGTGCATTTAATACTTAAGGTTAAGGGTTGCTGAAATCTATATTCTTTAGTATTAGAGATGCCATTATAAATGATGTCATATATGAATACCTTTAACAGAAAAAGCTTAAAACATCAAATAATTAAAGTATTTGTGAATCTGATACATACAGTAATAGCATGAAATATTACCACATATGCTTAGATACAGATATTCTTCATGGATTCTTGTAAATACTGGATCAAATCTGTTCTTGGAAGCGCTAATGAACTAGTTTTTGTATTCTTTTTTTTTTCTCTCATCATGATTTGACAAGAAGCCTAGTAAAATGATGGGTATTATGCAAATGATACCAGCTGTTACTTTGGATGGTAAAGCCTCCTAATAACTCTCTCTCTCTATCTTTCAGTATGGACGCATTCTCTCATCTTCCTGTTAATCCGCCTGGGCACGTGTGTGACACGTCTGTGAGGGGAAGTGGCGGCGGTAGCCTGGCCTGATTAGCGTCTGGTCGAGGGTACGGTTGTGCTCGGTTCGGCTCAATCTTCTGAGGACGCTAGCAGTGTGTACAGCAGCTGAATAGAACTCATTAACTAGCGGTCACAGAGTGCTAGTTCCCCATCTGAGGAGGCTAGTGTTGGGCCAAATGATATCTTCAAGGTCAAACTACAGGCGCTGAGGGGAGCCAGTACACGTCAGGGGACAGCACATCATCACGCAGACCTGGTCTCTGCATACAAATCACTGCATGCCCCTTGTTTGTCTTTTTTCGGAGTGATTTTTAGACTTTTTGCTAAATAAATTCAATGGTTCGTGTCACAGCTTTTAGAGGGGTGACAACTGGGTTATTTTAAAGGCAATATCCGATTTATAATCCACTCGAGGCTGTGTGCTACAGTGAGTTCATTACAGATAATAGGCGTTCTTTAACCAGAACCCTCTGAACAATTGTAATATCACTAAATACACTGGCTCAAGTTACCAATTATTTTTGTTATTATTATTAAATGGCAGCAAAAGCAATATGATAAAAGACACCATTGTTCATTTGTAAGCTGAAGTTATTAACAATAATAATCAGAACAAAAATTCTAGTGGCAAGTAATATAATTAGTAACTGTACTATAGAGTAGTAACTGCAGGTCGTTTATGGTTGCCAAGCAATGTGGTGCATGAATTTAGAATGTGCAATCAAAGGTGTGCATTTATTAGCATTTTAGAATGGCTCATCCGGTCATATTTCAGAATCAGAATTATTTCAAAATAAAGAATAAATATAAATGGTATTTTAAAAATTTAACTGAGTTTATTTTTAGAATAAAAGAACAATAGATTACAATTTATTTCAATGTGTCCTTGTTACAGTGTAATTATGTTTAAGTACTGAGTAATATTAAATAACAACATATACTTACTATTGGGTTAGGGTTTGGTTTAAGGTTAGCTTTATGTAATTAAGCATAATTAATAATTTATACTATAGTAACTACATGTAACGTGTAAAAAGGACACTGTAAAATAAAGTGTTACCAAATAATATTAGGGGAACATAATTACTACAACTTATATAATTAATAATAATAATAAATGTATGGATTGGTAGATAGATATTAAAGGGATAGTTCACCCAAATAATGGCCAAATAATAAAGGCCTTCTGAAGTGAAGCGATGGGTTTTTGTAAGAAAAGTATCCATATTTACAATTTTCTAAACTATAATAACCAGCTTCTGGCAAACATCCGTACGCAAGTTGACTTGCGGCGGAAGCCACGCGACACGTAACATATTGACAAACGCGGAAGTGAAGAGGATAGAGCAAAACAAAACACTGCTCATGAATTAGAAGTCTAAAATTAGAATTTTTAAACAAATGTCAGAGGATTTCAATACAAGAGTAGAGGAGTGTAAGGTTATTATAGTTTTTAAAGTTTCAAATATGGATATTTTTCTTACAAAAACCCATTGCTTCAGAAGGTCTTTATTAACCCATTGGAACCGTGTGGATTATTTTTATGATGGTTGGATGCACTTTTTTGGGCTTCAAAATCATGAGCGCCATTCACTACCATTATAAAGATTGGAAGAGCCAGGATATTTTTGCAATATAACTCCGACTGTGTTCGTCTGAAAGAAGATCATATACACCTAGGATGGCTTCAGGGTGAATAAATCATGGAATAATTTTTCTTTTTTTTGGGTGAATAAAAATATAATATCACTTACAATACCATTATTGTTTATTTCCTATAATTTCTACTTTTCCATATTTATATCCTTTCATGCTTGCTGAAACAGACTTCTGGAGCAAATCGTTTTATGTTTATTAGCCACATTACTGACTATATCAGTGTCTTCACAGCAAAGAGTCACATTAATGAGCCCAAATTAATTTCAAAGCGATATTAAACAAAGGCTGATGAGAACAGCCCATCATGCATGACTGTGAAGAAAAGCAAGAGAGAGAGAGAGAGAGAGAGAGAGATTGAGAGAAGAAAGGGTGACCTAATTCTGAGATGCAACTAAGTGTTGTCAACTATGATCACTTCTCCCCAGGCCCACCTACAAATGAACTCCTGCCTTTGCTGAAACTACATCAATTCCTCTATGTAAATGTGCTTCTTAACAATCTCCTCTCTCTCTAAGTACTTTTCTGTATCCATTTGAGTCATATTAGAAGTCTTTAGCTCAGAGCCTGCAGCAAGTGCAAAGGCCGCTTGTACAGTGACACACTGAGATGTTGAGGATCAGCATGTTTGGTCAGGCGTGATGGCATTGGCTCATGAGTAAAGACATAGGCTGCTGAACAAACGCTCTACACTTTCGAGAAGCATATTGCTGAGGTGATTAGAAAAATGTGTAATTTATTTCTCATAACACAAGTCCCACTTGTAGCATGTTAGCATCTGTTTTTATAAGTATTTATCTGTTAATTAAAGGAACATTTATAGCCCCACTGGCATTGAAAAATAGCCCAATCATAAAACACCTTAAGTCACCATAATGTCTATGTGATTAAATACTAAAAACTAAAACTGTCCCAAATGATACAATGTTTTTGCATCATTTGCTTAAACAATCAGTTAGTCTCATCAGCATTTACAAATAGAAGACCTCAAAAGTTAACCTGAGCTCCAAAATTGTCTTGACCAGTATATTGACTGATGTAACACCATCAGCCATTGAAAAATCCATATCAGTTTCCACTATAATTAGTAACAGAGCAAGATATTGGTCAGACAGATTAATTTGGGTGTTGATTTCAAAATCAATCAGCCTTAAAAATACATAATGTTTAAAAAAAATCATACGTATAATAGAATATATTACAAAACGTATTCAAAGTTATACTTTTAATCAGCTGATTTAAATGCTTGTCTCAATAATTAAGACACAAGGTGTACATTAAAAAATAAGTGTAAATTCTTGCTATACTGATAATGTATCAAGATGATCGATCCTCACATAAAAATATTAATACCAAATGTTTAAACTAGTAATTTTCTTCTTGTGAAAATTAATGCACAAAATAATCTTAGTGGGGNGGGGGGGGTGGGGGGAATATCTGACAGCTCTCATTCAAAAAAGAGATATGTCAGAAATGTGACATTTATTAAAATGTGTTTATGTGAAGATTGTTTCAAGTTCATCTAAATTAAAAGATGTTAAACAATTTAAGCCAATTAAATGTTAAAAAAAGATGGCTTTCAGTTATTGTACTGTTGAATGGCTATAATTACTAATTTCATCCCCAGAAATTGAGGGAAAAAGTATTTATGATAGACATCAGAAGCAATATTAGAATTGGTGATCCTGCCCTTCATACATTGTACTTAGTAAAAATATTTATATAATTAAAATATATTGTCTTTATGTTGGTTCTCCATTAATTTACAGATTCAATGTGAAAATATGTATTGCAACAAAAAATATATTAAACTTTTTAGTGTTAGGTGAGATTGATTGTGATTAATTTCAGAAAATGTGTGATTAGTTAGTTATTTTTTCATTGTTTTTAATTGATTGACAGCACTAATATATATATGTGTGTGTGTGAATACACAGTTTAATTTGTAGAATTTGTATATATTCATTATTTATACATATTTAATCTAATTTCAGAATTTCTTCATTCACTAAAACTAACAAGTTTGTGCACAACCTGATGATTCAGTTACAAAAATGCACAATAAAAGCATTTTCAATACTGGTCTCAGCCATCCTGCTCTTTACATAATGGCATCTGTAATTGAAATACCCACTAAACATGATCAAAGCGGTGAATTGTATATGATATATAACATTCTCAGTCAGTCAACACTATAGAAAGGGAGTATCTTCTGGGATCCATTTCACTGAAAGGAACCACAGACACCCTGCTTACTTATTTCAGACTTGCACTATGCACAGGTTATATAGCTTCTGCAGCTGATCAAACCAGAGACTTGCACCCTTGTTTCCTCACCAGTGCACAGCTGAAAGATTGCTGTGTGTTCACTCGTCCCAGCTCATTAGCCTCTCTAGAGAGGAAGCACTGTGTTTGGGGCTGGCTAGCATAACTTATAAACAAGCAAGTATTCAAATGAGCACTGTGAAATTGGTAAGTGGAAACAACAAGGGTGTGCACATTGTTAGAGAAGCTGAAAAAGAGGAGAGAATCTGGAATGTATGATTGGCAGAATGTGCAAAGAGAGGCAAACAAGAAATAGGATTGGTCTTTTAGGTAATAGAGTGCATAAGTGCCCGCCCACTTTTTCAGGTGCATTGGTTCCAGATTTTTTTCCCATAGAGATTTTTTTTTCTTTAAAGTCTTTGTTAAAGCATTATAAGCCATGAACCAAACCAACCAGTTACCATGTCAATCACCACACTACAAACTTTGATTTGAAGCAAAACAGTATTAGAAAATTGGACAAAAAAAACAAAGGTACAACAATGTGTACTTAAGGTCTTTAGTGAGGGACTGCAAAACTACAATCCCATGAAGCATTGCAAATGACAATCAAATAAAAAAATAAATACATTTTAAAAATTCAATCTGTTAATCTATAATAAGATATAATATACAAAACTATAAAGTCCATGTATCATATGTTGAGTGGCATTGTCCAGGCCTATATATTCAAAAAACAGAGCTGTAGTAGTGTGTAGAGTGCATACATTGCTATGTATATATTTAGATTGAGCTGCTCATATGCATTTCATTTCAAAATACATCCTTGCTTCTAAAATATAAATTTCAAGAAATATGTCTGCAGATGATTGCACAGCCATTAATCATTATAATACACCTCAGTGTGGTCTACGTTACAGCTCCACGCACACGATCCAGCACTATGACTCAGTGTGGGTGAGGATGCTTTCTGGGGGGAAGTGGCGTCTTGCTTTGTGAGTCTTGGCAGCCCGGTGTAATCAAATGTTCCTGGAAATGACTTCCTGTCCTGTGAGATGGAGCCGGGCTCCATGAGAGATAAAGACTCCTCTGCCTGTTACAGCAAACGCTGTTTTAATAACCCGGCGTGGCTGTGCAGAACTCGACGTGAGACCGCTGAGGAAAACCATGCTAAAAGCCATCTTACGGAATAGACGTTATATGGTCCAATTCATTTTGAATACATTGAATCTTAATTAGTCAAATGAATTTTGCATGAAACACTAGCTGCCAACTTGTCTTTGTAGATTGTAAATGGAAACAGTTTTGTTTTATTAAATGCTTGTCTTGCACTAGCTCTGCGATGCACCACACATTACGTAATCACGTTGGAAAGGTCACGTGTGACATAGGCTTAAGTACCACGGTAAGGCCAAAAACTCCATCCTCATTTCTCCTCCAACTTCAAAATCTACGGCGCCCCGGACATGACATGCATGACATGACTAATTCGCTCCCTCAAATATGTGTGCACGTTTAAGTAAATCGAGGAAACGAATTACTAAATTTGTGTGCACGATTTAGTAAATCGAGGGAACGAATTTGTAAATCGTGTGCACAATTACATTTTTTTTTTTTAAGTCATGTGCGGGGCTCCATTAAAATCATCCGACATCGTTGTTTTACCTTTTTTTGTAAAGGCCGTTTGACTTAGTCTTTGCACGTTTGGTTTGTAAACACTTGCTCGGTACTTCCGCCTACGTCACGCGTGACCTTTCCAACATCATTAAGTAATGCGTGGCGTGCAAGTAGTGCAAGATGAGCATTTGTGGTTAAAAAGTATACTTGAAAATGCCAGATCGTTTCGCTAGATAAGACCCTTATTCTTCGGCTGGGATCATGTAGAGCCCTTTAAAGCTGCATTGAAACTGCAATTTGGACCTTCAACCCGCTGTACCCCAGTGAAGTCCACTATATGGAGACAAATCCTGGAATGTATTTCTCAAAAAAACCTAATTTCTTTTCGACTGAAGAAAGAAAGACATAAACATCTTGGATGACATGGGGGTGAAAAATATTATCAGGAAATTTTAATTTTGAAGTGAACTAATCCTTTAAAATCTTTCTTTTATCCCAGTTTAACTGCAGAGACAACTACAGGCTAAGCAAGCCGTTTGTAGGTTGATTCCCCTAAAAAGTGTAAACACTGTTGTGGTTTCAAAAAATTGCATTGTTTATTTGAACATCCCGACCCGACAAACACTGGCTCAACCAATGGTGTGAGTTTGATCAACCAATGGCAGATGTGGAATTTGGGAAACTTGCTTGGAAACAGTTATTATGCAGTTTGGTGAAACCTCACCTTTAACTTCAGAGGTTTACAGAAGTCAGTGAGGAATTGGACTAAATGCTATCAGCAGCTGAGATTTTCCTGTGATCTTACAGTGATCGTGCAATCACTCTGCTCTGATCTGGGATCAACACAGCCAGGGAAACACAGGGGCTGCATTTATATGCAGCAGATGTCGGCTTCTCCATTATATCTGATCACAAAGAGCAATCAGAAGGGAGACTGCGGCTTGATGAGAACTCCTCTGCCAGACTCCCGACCCAGACTCTAGCCCTCAACGCCATGACATCATTCACCTCTGCTGCCCACTGAGATTGCTTTTAGGTACTGCTATATTTAGTCATAGAACAGACCAGAAATACTTTTGAACAGAAGAAAATTCTCAGTGTCCCCCATGCCAAAAAAACGCACTATTGGACAATACAAAATTCTAAACATGCTGACATGACAGCTGATAATTGTGTGTAATTGTATATCAACAATTACATTAATATATGATTTATAGTATTTTATCACAAAAGATAATTCACTGTCAATGTAATATCTTATGTAAAAGTATATAATAAAAATTACTGAAAAAATGAATAACCAAACGAGCAAAAACATAAGCATGATCTCTCAGCATGTTTGATGCATCATTTTATATAGCCCAGCATGCAGCAGGAGAATATCTTCACTGGTATTATTGTCTTGTCAAATCTGCGCTTCAAGGAGCTAGTGATAAAGCTATTAGTCACATAAAGACTGGGTAATACTGGGTGCAATAACTGTTTTTAGATGGATCAATAGTCTTATCTGTCTGTCGATGCCTCATACACTGAAAAAAAAAACTAAAATGAGAGCCGCTCTTTCACAGCAAGCAGCACAATGCTAGACACTAATCAATACACCAGGCGATAACAGAATGCTTCCAGAGCCATTTAGCACAGTCTTATCACTCAGCTGAGTTCTCAACCTGTCAAAATATTTTGTGGTGGGGTGGCACAAGGGAACATTTCATGCCTATCAAGGGGAACAAGCTTCTGCTTTTCAAACCAAAGGATGGCAGTTTTAGGAGTTACTCTTTCAACAGTGCAAAAGTGTGTGGCAGTCTGAAGATAATACAATTATGTTAGTAAACCACTACAAAGCTACTATGACTCTCACAATTAGTTCTGAGAAGTTTGATTCATTTTAGTCTACTGGTTAACAATGTTTCAATGATACACTGGGTTAAAAATGCTGGGTTAAAAACAAACCAAGTTGGGTTGAAAATGGACAAACCCAGTGTTTGGGTTGTTTTAACCCAGCGGTTAACTTCCAACATACTTTGGGTTCATTTAAAGCAAGCAGTACAGTAACTTTTAAACAATAGTTGAGTTAAATAAAACTAACCAGCAGGTTGGGCAAACATTGGGTTAAAACAACCTATTCAGTGGGTTAAAACAACCCAATTGCTGGGTTTGTCCATTTTCAACCCAACTTGGGTTGTTTTTAACCCAGTATTTTTTTTTTAGAGTAAACCTTTTTACATCACTGTTTTCAAATGAAAATGTGTATATTAAAAGCAACTTACAATCAAAATTGAATTTAGTTTCATTATATAGATTCCTAGTGTTACTGTTACCAATGCATGTTACTTCAATTGGAAAAAAAAAGTTTGCATTCAAAATGCAAACATTTTTAAACTTATCTCTACTATTCTACTCTAAGTTAGAAAGGTCAACAAAACTATTGTGACAATTAGCACTAAAAAGTTTGTAAAGTTTGTTGAACTAGATAAAAGAAAATGATGAATTGATTCATTTGGGTCATCATCACACATTTTGCTATTTTTTTTTTTCAGTGAAGTAAATATGTTGCTGAATGCTGCTATTTGTATGACTATAGTTTTAAAACTATAGTCTCAAATCTTGCATTATTTTGGTTCCAACATGTCATCCTCTTCACAGTTTTGTTTTGCGTGAATCATCACAAAAGAACCAGCTTAGGAAGATTTGTACGTGAATCGCACCATTACCACTGACAATATTTCCGGTTTCAAAAAAGATTTAAGCAACCAAAGAGCATTCTGCCAATTTTTGAGCACAATAAAATACCATCCGCTCATGTGACAACAAAGAAAACCTGGGAGGATATACAATCAGGAAAGGCTTTCACACAATTCAACACCTCAGCCAGAGCGAACCTGGATAAATAAGCCTGAAGTGCTGTGGAATAATAAGTAGCCAGCACAACACAGTACAGGTGAATCCCACGAGAGCTGCTTCAACAGAATCCACTCCTTTTAACAAACTAAAGCTACGCAAGGCAGGGTGGAAAAAAAATCAAATCAATGTCCTTGAAGATGTTTTCTTTTCTCCTGAGAGCCATCTTGAAAGAGCGGCTCTACGCGTGCTCTCTTGCGTTCTATTTCAATCCTACTAGCCCTGTTTTCGTAACTCTCTGCTTTTTCCCCATTTATTTTTTTCCCCTTTTGCATCTCTCTCTTTTCACTTTCAGGCAGTGACTCATCTGTCAGAAGGAGGGGTAGGGAAAGATGGCGTATGCCCAGCTGGGGCCCACCCTACGGGGGGTCTTCTCTCTCTATGCCTGCACCTCTTTGCAATAACAACATCCATCTCCATTTTCCTGCAAGCTGACCGGTATGAGGGCACTCTCAGAGCAATTAAAATTCCCCAGGTTTTCACTCTTGCCACATGCTTAACTGTACTGTGCGAACGCACCATATGCTTCAAGATGGGCGATAGTGCAATTTGGAGCCCGATGGCCGTCGAGATCCCCATAGAACAAAGAGGGAGAACAGCTGGCTGCCTCGCCATGGTTGGATAACAGCGAGTCAACCTGTTCAATCATATGCCGCACTCTTGTTTACCGCACCTTATCTTATTTGGTTTGTTTGCTTTATCTGGATTAAACCCGTAGGTAAGAGGGATGGGATTTTCAACTTACTGCTCAAACAAGCTTAAGGCATCGATACGCGGCTATTTTTCAAACCTGGCACTGGAAATACAGGAAAATTACCTCTCACAAGATACCAACTCAAAGTGAAGAAATTCTTTAGTTGCTGCTGGGGTTTTATAGAGCCAAACATGAGCCTAAAGCATAATAATAGAGCTATTAGCCCACCACAATCTATTATCTTTAATCTAAGACCACCTACTGGCTAAATCCTAAATTATGGTATCCCCTGTCCTAAAGGACCATGCTGAGCTTTCAAATGCAGCTATTTCTCTCTACAAAATGCCATGGGATCAAATCCTCCCGCTGGCAGCCATTCAAAGGAAGTGACGGCACTGCATAGCCTGTAAACGGCTTCGGTGTGGCTCATGTATCACGACCTGAGCAAGGTCAAACGATCTCTGCTCTAAGTGTCAGTCCCACAGAAGGGATGAAGTTAACATTGCCGGTGATAAAGCTCCAGTGTCTTAACCTCCGGAGGGTTAATTCAGAACGTATGGGCCCATCCACTGTGAAAAAAATGTCTCTACATGTTTAAGACATGGAGGGTCTTCTGAGGTGTTTTAGGAACATGACTTATTGAGATGCTACCCACGTTGAAGGTCAAGACAGGTCATTTCAGTGAAACCAGATTGTATCTGGTTGGCAACCTTTTACACTGACCAGTACTTACTGAACAGTTACTTAATGAAAAATTATGAAAGTCTTATGAAAGTTACAAAAGAGATTTCTTTGAACATTCTCAATTACATTAAGAATCAATTTTGTCAGTGAACTCATCTTGACTGACTTGTTACCAGGGTAAGTCAAAGCAGAATTTTCAGCATCATATTTCTTCAATCTATATCCATATTTAGTATATTTTAGGGGTGTAACGATATGCTCAGGTCACGATACGGTACGTATCTCGATACTGCGTTCACGATACAATACGTATCACGATATTTTGAACAAAATGAAACTAAAATTCATATAAGATTTATTTAAAAAACATAAAAAAATGTCAATAATTTTCCTTGTTGTACATACAAGATCACATTTCAAGGTTTAATAAAAACCTTCTGTATGCAAATTAACAGCTGAATAGGTCTGTCTGTCACTGAAAAAAAAATGTTACATTTAACATGAACTTAGAATTAAGAATCCTAGGGGACCGTTCACATATCGCGCCTAAAAACGCGTGGAAGGCGCGGCCGCACCGCTTATTTCCAAAGCGCTTGCGCTCCCGTGGCGTCGGTTGTTGCTATGCAACCATGAACTGCACTCTCCAAGAGGAGTAGGAAGTTTCAGCAAAGGATAAATTGATTTCTAGCCCTTGCATTACCTTTACTACTAGATATATTTATGGAGATAAGATATAAAAACCACCCTGTACAGCTATGATCAGCTGTTCGGCTGATATTTTGATGTTTTGTTACGGAAAGGCCATAGCTGATCGGTTGGTTCTTGTCACATGGCCTGCGGTGCGCTTGCGGCATTCTGAAAAGTTGAGAATTTTTCATCTCGATGCGCCTGGAAAACGCACCGCATGCGCGCCGCGACCGCGTTGCTTCCATTATGAGCGCGCCTGCCACATAGCTACATTTGAAATAACTGACTTGCACGTGGAAAAGACGCAATATGTGAACGGCCCAACAGAACTTCTTAAAGCAAAGCATCGCAAGCATTTTTCACTGCGGTGAAAGAAAGCCACGACTTTTCTCACGCCACCAAGCAAGAGACTGACACAAGAAACGTTTAAACCTGCTTGCAAGATTCGATGTGTGTGCAAAACACTTACTGAATAGAGAGCTGATTGAGACACACCCTTAATATGTGGCTCACTGTTGCAGAGTAGGTCACGTCGGCAGCTCAATCAATAAAATTAGACTGCCGTCATATCGTAAAAGTATCGCCATCACTCTACGATACATATCGTAACATTTTTGCATCACGAAATATAGTACTGCGATATATCGTTACACCCTTAGTATATTTTATTTAATTGTAAAGCCTTTTAGTTTACTGTAATTATAGATCTGTGCAACACAAATCATAGCCTTCAATTTAAGATACAGGCAGGGATGACAGATATGATCATTATTGTACAATTAGGGCATGTTTGGGCAAACACCTACAAAGATTTACTGAACAAAGAGGTCCATTATTTCGCTAAGAAGTATGATTCTGATTATGAAAAGTCAACATTTTCTAGCACTGGCTATAATTGGGAAATATAATCATAAAATTGACCCATGTTGTTGTACATCATTCAATCACACAGATCATCTCAACAGTTTTAACTCTAGAATTGTTTCTCCTGTCAAAGGAGAGCCAATATCAACTTACTTCAGCAACCTGCACACGGGGCAATCACTGAGGTAAGAATTTCCCTCTGTTCAAAACAGTAAAGCTGCAAAGAAATTGATCTTTAAACACGCCAACAAGAAGACTTCCTTGCAAAATAAGTAGGTTCACAGGAAAGCCTGAGGTTCATTAGCTGATTATTAATGAAGCACTCCATTATGTCAACCCCTCGTTCTGCCAGGTTCCAATGCAAAACAGACCTAGCCAGGGGAAAGTCAACAGAGCCAAGCCTATCTGCCAACTGTTCTTGTCCAACTACCGCTGCATCCACATGAGAGAAAATGATTACAACATATGCAGGAAGCCTGCACTTTGACTAAGACAGAAAACGGTCACACTCACCTCCCCGGATTGTGGCAGTGTCAGCTTAGGAATTTTGCCCTTGGTCCCAGCCGTGCTGCTTTTGGTATCCAGCAGACCTCCAAACGGCACACTGTTGTACCCTTCCACCAGCTCCACAGGGGGTTTGAGCTCTGGAGAATCATTGGGGACCTGATCTTGGCCGTCCATGGGCCTGACGTAGGCAGTGGGTTTCTGCTGCACAGCGCTGCTGGGCTTGCAGTGGAGGCCTTGAGGAAATGTCGGCGTCGAGAGGCCGCTAGGAAGCAGGGACGTAGAAGCCAATGGTGAGATTGAGCCATGGGAGCACAAGTCCTGCTCAGCGGGAGACTTTCCGAGGCCAAGCTCGGCTGTAGCTTGTCCTTTGCCAGACTGCTTCCTATTGGAGTGTGATGAAGTTGTAGATCCGCTGGGATTGGGACTTGAGTCCTCTTGGTCCTGATCATGTCTACTAGAAGTCTGCTCATGACTGGAGTGCTTCCCCCGGCTGACCGCTTGAGCAGTCTGGGTGCCACTTGAACCGTGACCCCCTCGTGACCAGTCTGAAGACCGTAACTTTTTGCCTTGATGTCCATGTACAACGCTAGAACCCGGCATGGTGTTGGCAGGGGGTGGGGGCATAGAGGTGCTGTGGCTTCCAGGTTGGGAGGGAGCAGCTCGGCTTCGCTGAGCCTCAGGGAAAAAGCCTGGCTGGTCGGGTTTCTCCACTGGAGTCTGGGGAACAGAGTTCTTAGGAATGCCTACAAGATGACTCTGGTTGGAATGGCTAGTCAGAAGCTCCTTCATTTCATCATAATTTCCAAGTGTGTTTTGGACCCGGTTGGCCAGGGCATCCCCTTTGTTAGTCTGAAAGAAAAAAAAAAAAACTATATGAAACATCTGTATAATTCAGCCATATTCCTAACAAAGGTCTTTCAAAAGAACAATTCACCCCAAATTCATAATTCATAAATGTGGCCCATATGACTTCTGCACTACATTCCCAGCATCCTAAAGTCATACAATAGCTTTGTGTGAGAAACAAATCAAAATGTAAGTCATTTACTAATAATATTCACCTCCACCAGAACCTTAAATCAAATATGGTACATATGGAGCAGGCTGGACTGAAACAACATCAAACAATGGTTTTTAAGTGCCTCATAAACAGATGTCAATTATTTGATTTATAATCTGCAACAGAGGTGAAGATTATCAATGAATATGACAATGATTTACACACATAAAGCTATTATATGACTTTAGAAGACATGGGATAAGTCATTTTAAACATTTTTATAATGCTTATAAATATAGGTGTATAGTTTTTTTGTATCCTTTTTGAAGATTGATACCCTGCAGTCACTATGACCTGTTATTGCATGGAGGTTTTCTATAAATTGTTTTTTTGTTTGCTTGTTTTGCATTCCATAAAAAAATAACAGCATATCTGTATGAAATGACATGAAGGTGAGTAAATAATTACAGAAGTTTACTTTTTTAGCTGAACTATCCATTTAATTGGAAGAACAATCAACTGCATTGCAAAATGTCAGTGGACTGGAATATTATAATCTAAGTTGGTGATAAGATAAAAGATACAGATAAAACAATCCACAACACACCAACAACTCCATAACACCCCACCAAGCGTATTATTTTTGAGTGTGAATACCAATTCAGGGAGTGAACCCTTCTCAGTATAGACAGATCTAAAGACTGTGTTTGTCAGTATAAAGAACCAGGGTATTTATCAAGAGCTTTAGCTGACTAGACCATTAACATAGTTTTGCGATGCAAGCCAACTCTCCATTTGATGTTAGTCAATATTTATGAAACCAGGCAACGTGTGATCACAGAAATGGCGAGACGCTGTATTTAGAATCTATTCAGAATTTTCTGTTTGTGTGCCATTCCTATCCATGCCTGTGTACTGTTTTACATAAAATAATGTTTGCAAACATCTCCTGAATTTAGTGCAGGCATAAAGATACAGTTATTTCCTCTCCAGAAATATCTGTCCAACACTAGTCTGCTTTTGCTCACAACAAGAGTCTCTTTCATAATAATCGTTATCTTTTGGGTTTTGCCGCACATCATTAGTTGCACAGCGTTCTACAGAAGAGAAGCATGCTAGCCCACCCCCCACGGATTATTTGCATAATAAGCAACATTCTTCTTAATGTTCAGGCCTTTACTCTTGTATTCATCACTACATTTACATCTTTGCCTGTATTCAAAGTATCAGCCCCTAACTTTAAAGAGTCTGAATACAGAGGTACTCCAACAATAAATAAGTAAATGTGTGCTTCTCTTGTACACTGATACAATTAAAGGCTACGTTAATCCCAGGAAGCGAAAGAAGAGAGAAAAATCTATTAGCATTCTCCATTCATTTCACATGTAATTGCCACATTAATAACAGTACAGCTCTTCTAAAATGCAAATGCATCTGTTATTGCTTTCAACCACATAAACAGTCAATAAACAAATAATGTTAAATGATGCACGACCAGCATGGCGCATGCAAGGCTATTATAGCAGTGATGGAATTATGAACTGGATGGTTAACATGTGACCTCGCACACAACAGAGGATCTGATTCTAGATCTTCTCAGCCTAACATCAAGACTGACCTCTGACCTGGTAAAGCCTGAACACTAATGCCAGCAATAAAAACGTATTGACTATGCGGTTTTCATTATTCATTTTCAACAAAGAATAATTTATGGATTATAAATAAAAACAAAAAGATCATGCAACATAATAGTTTACAAGCGCAAATGCTTTTCCTCATCAAAACGTTTGACGAAACCCATTTGTTTTGTAATTAATGATTGATTTATGAATTAATAAATACAAGCCAATAGACTTTCATTTACATTATATCCTGACACAACCGTGAGGCAGGCTCCTTCTAAAGAGCATTTTATTGGACAAAAGTTTGAACACTCCCTTGTGGACAAGATGAGTCATCAAAAGTTTTATAAAACATATTGATAGCATTGAAGCAAACAGACCAAAAGCAACAAAAAATCTATTTTGATTAAAATTTTCTGGGGAAAATGCTAAATTCTTATTATTAAATGAAACTAAACAAAATTTTGTATTGTTGGATAGAAAAATAAACAAAATTATATTTATAAAATTATACAATAAACTTGAATAAGGGGAAGAAACACACATCTGGTTTACAATTCAAAAGGTTTCCTTGAGCTTTGGAAAAGTAATGTTTCTACATTTTCTTAAAGATGCCCTAGAATGCTTTTTCACAAGATGTAATATAAGTCTAAGGTGTCCCCTGAATATGTCTGTGAAGTTTCAGCTTAAAATACCCGATAGATTTTTTATTATTCAATTTTTTATCTGGCTATTTTGGGGGATAATTAGAAATGCGCCGAATCTGTGCGTGTCCCCTTTAAATGCTCGCGCTCCCCGGCCCCAAGCTCGCAACTGTAAAATACATTGCATAAACAAAGTTAATATTCACACAGCTAATATAACCCTCAAAATGGATCTTTACAAAGTGTTTGTCATGCAGCCTATCGGATCATGTAAGTATGGTTGTTCTTTGGATGTTTACATTTGATTCTGAATGTGTTTGATAGTGCTCTGTGGCTAAAGCTAACGTTTCACACTGTTGGAGAAATTTATAAAGAATGAAGTTGTGTTTATGAATTATACAGACTGCAAGTGTTTAATAATGAAAATAACGACATGGCTCTGGCTCCGTGAATACAGTAAGAAACAACGGTAACTTTAACCACATTTAACAGTACATTAGCAACATGCTAACGAAACATTTAGAAAGACAATTTACAAATATCACTAAAAATATCATGATATCATGGATCATGTCAGTTATTATTGCTCCATCTGCCATCTTACCTGCATAAAGTCTGTTGATTCGGCTGTGAAGCTCCAGATGTTAATAGTGGCTTGTCTAATGCCTTGAACATGGGCTGGTATATGCAAAAGTTGGGGGCGTACATATTAATGATCCCGACTGTTGCGTCACAGTCGGTATTATGTTGAGATTCGCCTGTTCTTCGGCGGTCTTTTGCACAAATCAAATTTACATAAGAAGGAGGAAACAATGGTGTTTGAGACTCACTGTATGTCATTTCCATGTACAGAACTCTAATTATTTAACTATGCCGAGGTAAATTCAATTTTCAATTTTAGGGCACCTTTAATAGTAATATTACTTTTGTCCGCTACTGATTTTTCAGCTACTATTTTTCAGCTACTGATCCTTGTCTGTTAAGGACCTTTTTTTCCCCCTTACAATTTTGGTAATATTGTGGGTCATCACTTATGCAATGTAAAATCTGGGTCCACTGACATTTCTCTGCTGCCTCACTATACAGATGACATGAGTGCCATTCTGGACAGTGCTTGGATGGGAATGTGTGGCACTGCTCTAGTGTTTTTAAAGTGAAAGATCTGAAAGGGACACTCTTGAGTGAGAGGAGTGGGTGAACCTCCCAGACGAGGTAGTTCGGTCAATGTGAGGGAAAATCCATCTGGGATGCACACAAAGAGCTGTTGTGTGAGCTCGACTGCTTGACTGAAGCATGAGAATGCTGGACCGTGGCCAGACACGCATTCTACAGCTCGGGGGAAGGTGAGAAAGAGAGAAATGCTCTTATTTAAAGCGTTAATTGCTGACCTTTTCCGTTCAAGGTTTCTTAAAATTATGAATAAGCCATTTATGAAGGATTAATCGTGTACTTACATTGACAGTTAAAGCTTTTACTAGCTAATTAATGTGTTCGTTGGAATATATAAACACTTTAAAATGTCTAGTAGTTTTAAGAAAGGTTGTAGGATTTATTACATACAAATAAATAAACAAAATATTTTTTTGCATAAATGCATTATTATCTGTTCTCTGTAAAATCAATCAATCAATCAATCAATCAATCAATCAATCAATCAATCATCCAATCATCCTTAAGGCTCCTGTTTCTCTTTTTTTCCAGTTTAAATTTTTCTGTTATGGTAATATTAGTAAATTAGTAATACAACAAAATAATTTCATATTTCTCTTCTTGAATTGAAATACAGACCTCTACAAATTTTCACTGAGCTATAATATCCCTAGATACCAAAATCTGAACTCCATGTTCCACTATGGAACCATATGCTGCACCATATTCAAGTTATCACTCTATATTCTTCCTCTATAATCAACAATTGTCTCATCTGTGTGTCTCATCACAACCCTAAAATGATTTTAAGAGAACAAAATGCAACAAAGTTGATACACAAAAGAGAAACACCTTGGTGGTAAATATTTAATAGCCATCAAGTTCAAAAAACATTACTGACTTTGAAATACACTCTAAAAGTGTCACAGAATAAAACGTAACAAGCACAATCACAAGTGTTACCATTCCTTGATTAAAGTATTTAGGAGGTTCAGTGAGATCATTCACTTTTCAATTGTGATTTCCAGCACTCCAAAGTTTTAAACGATACAAGAGACGTTGTAATGGGCCATTACTTAATTGACTGGAAGGAGCATCTTGGGAAAAAGGGCAGCATTCTTCTGCCCCTTGTGGCCTTCTTTACTTCAAGACAAGGAGAGATTACCTACTTAAACATACTTAAGTGCTCCAGTGTCAGCTGCCTCTTTAAAACACTCCAAAAAGTCTTGATAAATGCTTGTAATGACTCATACAGACTTAATTCTTTGAATTATAAAATACAGACCTGTGGCAGAGCAAAATCAGGCAAAAATGAACATATGAACAGTTTCACACAAGCAAAAGAGAGGACAGCATCATTCGATTGGTGTATATATGTCCATGTCTGTGTGAGTGTTTGTGTGCTAACTGTGTGTGTTTGTTTGTTTGCTTGTTTAGGTGGTACCAGCAGTGTAAATGCTGTTTAATGGGGTCATATTAAAAAGACACTGTGTGTTCTAGAGATTTGGGTACTTGGGCGCTACCACTCTGCGCAGGCTATTCATACGCACAATGAGAGTCTTTGTTTTCTCTCTCAATTGCCGGCCCTTTCCAACTTCACCAGAGAATTCTCTGTATTTCAAAGAATTTCCCTTAATGGATGTTAACAAGAACCTCAATATAAACAATCAGTTCACTCGCGAAAAATGAATCAGATGCATTTAGGAGCAATTAATCGGCTTTTAGGCTGACATGCTCAATAGGAACATTAAATGACTGATGAGTTTCTCATCATGCAGTAGATTTGCATTGGCTTGATTTAAGTTGGAAATTTATGTTTCCTTCCAAGTTATGAAGTGCAAATAAAGCAGTGTTTCCATGGCAAATGTTCAAGAGAACAAAAAAGTCTGCTGTTAAATACAGTATAAATAAAGGTTTTAGACATTGGGGAAGCCATAGTTTTATTAAAGTCTGCATGAACCGGAAGTTGCAACCAACTTTACTTCAGTGTTGTGACGAATTTCGGAATATTGAATAGAGGGCAGGGTTTTATTTTAGTGCACCTGTTTTCCATCTCTTGCTCGTAGCAGACTGAAGGTTGGAGGGGAGTGGTTAAATCAATAATTATGATATGTCATAATATTGGAAATCTTTTCGTTTTAAAACTAGAAGGGGAGCCAATGGACACAAAGCAACATGCAAACTTTGCGCAAGAGTTATGCCGGTGAAAAAGTCTCAACCTCGGTCAGTAAAGTGAAAGTAAAAAGTGATGGAGCTGTCTGACGCTGCATTAACGGAGCAAATTCTCTCAGAGACGAGACGAGACGCTACGCCACAGGGTCCGATACGTTTTGTGGTTTTCGCCAACTTGCGGATATGATCCACTCTGTGCTATTGTGTCTCTGGACCGGAGCAGACTGTGTGAGGTGCGGTTTGTGTGACACTAACGTGAAACCAGACTTCATTTGCATCAATGGAAAGCATATTTACACTGTCTTAATCATTCCCTATCCCCTATATAGTGCACTATGTGCCATTCACCATGTAGAAAATTGGGTTAATTGTTAACCACAAGACTAGTAATGTGTGCTAACAAAATAAATAGTGTCAATTTTGATTTCATGCTGACTTCTGACATGGGTGTAGACAAAAAGCTCTTATGAACTTAAGAATTGGCAATACTTCAGCCACGAGTTCACTGACAAACAACTTGTAGGATTTACTTGATAAAATCCTCGTAACAATTTGCACTAACACATTTTAAGTAAATTTTACTGCTACTGCTCTGTACAACTTACCTGTTATTATCAAGTAAACTCTACTTACTACTGAACTTAACATTCATAAAGAAATTAAGTAAATACTACTAAGTAAATGTAACAAAATCACATTTTACTCAAATATTAACAGTCAATTAAACCCTGCTTCTAAAGTGTATGCTTTACTTAGAAACATCTAAGTAAATAAAACAATAGATACCGTAGACACCATATCTACATAATAGAAGTAATGCGGCCCTCACCCAAACACAGAGACTTCAATACTTGGTACATAATGCACAATGACGGTAACATTCGATAGATCATTTTTGAGTGTGAATGTGCCATTTTGAGTAGAAGAAGTTACTAAACCTAACAACAAAAGAAATGATAAAACAGTGTAAATACAGCTGGAAAACAGCAAAATAATCAACCTTGTTAATTATTTGCTGTGCATGATAGGAACACCAGTATCAGAAAAGTTGTGTAGGTTTTATTTAATTTTATATCGTTGATATTTACACTTTAATTTCTACAAGGTGGAATTGACTATGAATATAGAATTTACTTTTTTTCAATTCTCGCCTGAACTAACTTTTTCTTGTAGAAAGTATTTACTTCAGCACAGAATCATTTTTTACCACTGTTGCCGAGGTAAAAATCTTTGAATTTGAATCTTGGTATATCCACCCAGCACTTTTATATGATATTCTAACATTCACATTCAAATAGGTAGATACAAATCCTGCTACANGTGTAGGTTTTATTTAATTTTATATAGTTGATATTTACACTTTAATTTCTACAAGGTTGAATTGACTATGAATATAGAATTTACTTTTTTTTCAATTCTCGCCTGAACTAACTTTTTCTTGTAGAAAGTATTTACTTCAGCACAGAATCATTTTTTACCACTGTTGCTGAGGTAAAAATCTTTGAATTTGAATCTTGGTATATCCACCCAGCACTTTTATATGATATTCTAACATTCACATTCAAATAGGTAGATACAAATCCTGCTACAAATGATGACTCAACAAATGTGACCCGTGCTGGCAAAATGAGTCGGAATGTGCAGAGGCTCATTTCGAGCAACAGACAAAACAAGTGAAAAATTTTAATTTTGGTCGAATTTGAGGTTTTAAAACATTAGTTAAGCCCTCATTAAGCCCTCTTCTAGCAATCCCAATGCTCCAAATAGCAATTAAACATCTAAAAGTATCTCTATTTGTATGTTTCTTTTGACTTTAAAAAAAAATTAAGTTTTCCTCAACTCGCTACTTGACTATGTGATTTTCAAACTCATACTGATGTAAACAAAATGTTCTTACAGTTGCTGACTGACAGATCCGAAGCATGCACAAAGATGCCGCGATTCCCGATATAGGCCTACACATATACACAGAATTACATTATTTAAAAAAATCTGTCTTGGCGAGTATTCACGCAAACATTATCTGTTATGTCTTAAGTGAACGTTTGGTTAACTGTTGGGAAAAACCATCTGATGTTTATCATTATATTAGATCTGTGTGATACAGGAGGTCTCAATAAATAAGCTGTTTCATTAAAGGTGCCCTAGAATTTTTTTTTTAAAGATGTAATATAAGTCTAAGGTGTCCCCTGAATGTATCTGTGAAGTTTCAGCTCAAAATACCACATAGATTTTTTTTAATTCATTTTTTTAACTGCCTATTTTGGGGCATCATTATAAATGAGCCGATTCAGGGTGTGTGGCCCTTTAAATCTCGTGCTCCATGCCCCAAGAGCTCGCGCTTGCCTTAAACAACATAAAAAAAAGTTCAAACAGCTAATATAACCCTCAAAATGGATCTTTACAAAGTGTTCGTCATGCAGCATGTCTAATCACGTAAGTACAGTGTTTATTTTGATGTTTACAGTGATTCTGAATGAGTTTGAGGCTATGCTCCGTGGCTAACGGCTAATACTACACTGTTGGAGAAATTTATAAAGAATGAAGTTGTGTTTATGCATTATACAGACTGCAAGTGTTTAAAAATGAAAATAGCGACGGCTCTTGTCTCTGTGAATACAGTAAGCAACGATGGTAACTTTAACTACATTTAACAGTACATTAGCAACATGCTAACGAAACATTTAGAAAGACAATTTACAAATATCACTAAAAATATCATGTAATCATGAATCATGTCAGTTATTATTGCTCCATCTGCCATTTTTTGCTATTGTTCTTGCTTGCTTACCTTGTCTGATGATTCAGCTGTGCACATCCAGACGTTCTGCCCTTGTCTAATGCCTTTCATAATGTTGGGAACATGGGCTGGCATATGCAAATATTGGGGGCGTACACCCCGACTGTTACGTAACAGTCGGTGTTATGTTGAGATTCGCCTGTTCTTCTGAGGTCTTTTAAACAAATGAGATTTATATAAGAAGGAGGAAACAATGGAGTTTGAGACTCACTGTATGTCTTTTCCATGTACTGAACTCTTGTTATTCAACTATGCCGAGGTAAATTCAATTTTTGAATCTAGGGCACCTTTAATGTTAATCAAACAATTGTAGAATCATGGAAAAAAAGTTGAATATAAATATATATATTCCTATAGATAAAGATTTTGACTTGGTTTGCGCCAAATTTGGTGATATTACTAGGGATTTTAAGGTTTGGTTGCAAGGTGAATTTGTTTTGGAACCTTCAGAAAACTCGACTTTTCTCAAAATTGACTCTACCAACTTCAAACCGGATTTGGCTCAGTCATTTTTTTTTTGTTGGTTTCCAACAAATCATACATCATTTTGAAGGTTTTTTTTAATAGAGAATGTGAAAATAATAATTCATTTTTGAAAATTTGCTCATTGCGACTCATTTTGCCAGCACAGGTCACAAATGATGTGAGTTTGGAGCAGATCACTGGCAATTGAGATGAGAGTGTATGGGAAACCTGTCTAAAAAGCTGTTGAAAAGTAATTCATATTATTATTATTACTGTTTTGAATAAAATAATGCAATTTTAAAGTTACATATTCAGAAGATCTCTCTGTTTAAAGCCAAGTGAAAGTGAAATGTTCAGTGTTGCTTTTGAAAGTCAAAGCTGCTTTTGGGCTTAGTCACGATGCTCAAATGAAACAAACAATGATTTGGTAGCACCACATAGTCCGAGTATTTACACTTTTCACGGAATCAAGAGGAAAAGTGTGCTATTTGCGTATATTATACTGCATTGACAGAGGAAAGCATGTGTAATTATGTTTACAATAGTGCAAGGTTATATAAGTAAGGAATAATTGACGGTGGGACATTGAATTATTAGAAAAATAATGCAAACCTGAGAAGGGAATATGCTTGGTCAATGCCTTTATTTGCTTGCTCAATATCTGGGTATATATATATATATCAATATATGGGTTTTAAATCATATTAATTTACTTCATCAACAGTGCACTGTCACTTTAAATGAACAGCACTGCAAAAATAGACAGCCGCTGCATCCACTCTGCTACGCTTTGACGTGCTGCTCCTGCTTCCGATGTGAATATTCTAATCTGTTAATGTAAGTGCCAAAAAAAATTACACTGCAAATGCTTGTGGTGTGAAACAGGCCTTATGGGTGAAATTACACACAACACAACTTGTATAAAGAGACCTCGGAGGACCAGAACTAAATGTTATATGATTACTTATAGTTGTCTCTACATATTAAATTGGTATAGGAAAAAGTAAAACTTTTAACACACTCTAGTTTAACTCCTTTAAATGAGAAGTAGACTGTAATCTGTTGTTTCTCAACACTGTGTGTTGTGTGTGTGCCTCTGTGTGCTTGCTGTCTCTCCTTGACAAGACATTGGCAGTGTTTACAAAAGAGCCTTGTGCTCATCTGCTGCGAACACTCAGGGCTTTTGCCCCCTGGCCAGAAAACCAACAACTCCAATGGTAATGAAGGTGGCAATACCTCCAGATCCCAGTCAAACAGAATCAAAACCTCAGCAGCACTCAAAAACTAAACCCACACAGCACATATTTTTTACTCTGAAGGACGGTGCTGTCAGGGAAACGTCTTTGCAATAATTCGATATTTCTTTGCTACTACGTGTATCCTGTCTGGATCACACAAAGACAGGAACAGCAAACAGCAGTGGTCTACAGAGCCATTAATGCTTCAGATGAAGGATCGATGCTGAGTCAAACGAGAAAACTCAAGACTACACATCATTTAAAATCAATAGAAGATTGGTTACAGAGAAAAGGTGAACAAGAAAGAATGCACATGGTGAAATTCCATTAAGAAACTACTTTAAACTCTTCTGATGGGAATTAAAACTGACTCTACTTGTTTATCCATGCATGAAAAACAATCGGTCATTAAACGTGTTATGTATGTATTTGTGCATAAAATCTGTGCGTGAATATTTTCAAATCCAAAGTGTTTATATGGACATGGTTTTGGTGCTTTTTATTCAAATTACTAACCCAAGATTCCCTAATTTAGAATAATTTGAATTTGTCAACATAAGAATGATTTTGGCATGAGAACTTAAAGGGTTAGTTCACCTAAAAATGAAAATTACCCCATGATTTACTCATTCTAGGTGTATATGACTTTCTTCTTTCAGACGAATAATGTCCTGGCTCTTCAAAGGTTTATAATGGTAGTAAATAGAGGATGAGATTTTGAAGCCCAAAAAAGTGCAACCATCTATCATAAAAGATAATCACATGGCTTCGGGTGGTTAATAAAGATCATCTGAAGTGATGTGTTTGTGTAAGAAAAATATCCATATTTAAACCTTTAAAAACTAAAATAACTAGCTTCCGACAGACGGCCGTACGCATTTATTTACATTGCTCATAGTGTTTGTTTCCCCTCCACTCTGTCACCTGGTGGAGTTTGGGTTCCTTATCGCTGTTGCCGACAGTGGACGATGCTAAATAAAGGTGTAAACAGGGTGTAAAACGTTTTGAGCTTGTTGTTTGTCACTGTCACCTCTGGCTTGCTTACTTAGGGACATTCAGGCCCTGTTTCCACCTGGTATTAAGATACATTTTGATTGATCGGATCACAAGCGGACAACGCTAAATACAGGTATAAACGGGGTGTAAACGTTTTGAGCTTGTCCACTTTCGACCACTTCCAGAAAACAGCCACAAAAGACTGCCTACTGACCTAATGTAGACCCTCCCCTCAAATAAATCAGGACAGAAGTAGTTGTAAGTAGACAAAAGAGACAGATTAAAACACCAGGTGTAAACAGGTATTTGTCTCCCTCATCCACTTGTGATCCAATTGTCCAAAACGCATCTTAAAGGTGCTAAATAGGATGTTTTGTTTTATACATTTTTGCAATATTACTTGAAACAATTAAAAACATCAGCCAATCGTTTACGCGATCATCGCGTAAACGATTGGCCCTCTGGCTTGTCAATCATTGCCATGACGTTCCTTGTGAGAGACAAGGACGTTCGGCTGCGCGCTCCAGTAACTTTCCACACTCCACAGGCGCCGCATGCAATGTTTTTGTCAGGAGACAGGAGTAACAACTGCAGATTATGAGTTACCTGCGGTGAGTCCGACATAATGAATCCACTAAGTGTGTGCGCGGCTTAAAGTCACGCACACACTTAACGATTGTAAGGCCGATTATGAATGTAAATTGATACTTATGACTGATCGCGCTCAAACGCGTCCAGTCAGAGCCAGTTGCGTTCAGTCTGCGATTACAGTCGGTGTTCAAATTCCATGTGAAAGTATATAAATCTGCTTCAGGAGCAGGAAACAATCGCTGTATGTTGAGCATAGTCTTAGAATGTTTTAGCTAGTCGTTAAATATGTGCCTGGCTTAATAACACAGTGAATGCCGGTGGTAAACACTCGTGTTCCAATACTCGTGCATGAGTTTTGGGAGGCGTTCACTCGAAAAGAGCTGTGAAGGAGGGGGGTTGTTCTTACGCATGCGCTCATTTAAAAAAATCAGTCGACGAAAAGATCCTCTGTACCACCTTTAATACCAGGTGTAAACAGGGCCTAAATATTCAACAATATTATTGATCTGACTGTACTGATACTGTTGTAAGAGAACTGAACAGAGCTGGACGATGACATTGCAGTTTTCTGCAGAACTGCTTATAGATTAAATGAACTAATTTAATAATTGATGATCTTTACAACAGAGCTGAATAAACACTGAACTGACTTCAGCTGAACATGAACTGAAATGCATCATTTTCCACTGTATATATTGTATAAAGCACTATATAAATAAAGGTGACTTGACTTGACTTGTTTTTGTACTACATTCATTCCTTAATTAGGAACAGAGAAAACATTGTCACCAAGTGAACCTGGTGGCAAAAACAAGGCAGCCATAACAACAATTCCCACAGAGTAGAGCTAAATACACACTCCAGGACAACAACTTCAAGTCACTCCTGAGACCAAGCATTAGACTGATTTTATTTAATTCAGACATACTATCCGTTCTACGCAAGGCAGATCTAACCACAAAAACAACCTGGTAGGCAAAAAGAAAGAAAAAAAAAAACAGAAACAAGGTATTGTACGAGCATGCACAGGTAGACATTTATTCGCTCACTTAGTACGTTTGACTCAGCAAGTTGCTTGTGGTAGAGGGTAATTTGGGAATATTTGCCTTAGGGCAAAAAAAAAAAAAGAAGAGGAGAAAAGTCTCTCTGTGACTGGGATGGTAGAAAACTCTTGGATCAGCTCCAGAGGTCTGACCTTGGCTGGCTGTAAGCTTTTAAAAACAGCCTTGTACGGAGAAAGCATGTCCAACAGGAGTGAAAGGCCATGAAGGGACATTGGGGGGGAAGGTCGATGTGGGAAACAAGCAGCAGGGGCGGCAGGGGCACTCAAGCTTCGGTGCTAGTTCCACTGGAACTGCTTTGAAGGTGCCAAACGATCTGGGAACCAGTAAATTAGTCCCAAATAGCTGTTAACGGCACAGTTCCATTAAACAGGATTTAGGGGGATTAGCTAATAGCAGCCTTAGATGAGTGTTGGGGGGGTGGAGGGTGGCAAAGAGTGGTTGGTGAGGGAATAAAAAACGAAGCGCTCATGTCCTAGCTCTCACAAAGAGGAAGGTTCATATTGACTTATGACATGGAGAAGGCCATGTGGCTGTTAAATATTTAGTGCAATTATAGCTATTTACCATTTTGGAGCGAGCTGTTTAACTTTCGCTCACATTTTGAGGGCGTACTCATATTTACGTAGCACTTTTCTTGTTAATCTTTCAGCGTCTTCGGCGGCAGGTTGCTCTCACAGAGCTACTGTCTAGATCCTTCATTGTGCTCTGCTTCAGCGCCCCGCTTTGAGCTCCAAATCCCTCTCACATTTGACAGGACACAGTGTGGCTCACTGAATGGAGTCAGGTTCAAAGCACAGCACATCATTCAGGAGAGTGATGCAACCACACAGCTGCAGCGAGGAATGCTGGGACAGCACATTCCTGTGGGCCAGGAATGACTATATTCTCAATGCAAACTCACTCAGAAATGGTTGAGCCTCCATTTCACATCAAGATAAAAGTCATTTTTCCCAGTATAGTGTACATGTGCAGTGTCTCTGCACACTTAAGTCGTGATTAAATATGTATGAATTTCACTGAATTAGATAACAAAATATTACTAAATGACAAATGCAAATGAGTCTAGATTCTTTTTTCTAGCATATCTTGTCTTTTTTTTGCAAAGACTTTTAACAAACTGGAGTCAAGGTGATTTGTTTTAATTATTAGTATTATTACTATTATTTGAATTATTTAGTGTATCTTCCAATTTAATACAATTCTCATTATAATATGCATTTTCTAATTACAAGTCATTGCAATATTTACATTTTCTCCCACCACGCACACAGAAAATCCACATATATATAATAATATGAACTGCAGTAATAGACTATAGTTTTTATAGACTATAGACATTACAACAATTTTGGTAATTTAAGTTAGTGCATTAACTAATATTACCTCAGAATGGGCAGTACGTTTGTTACAGTGTTTATGAATCTTTGTTATTAGTTAACAAAAATAGAGCTGTTCATTGTTAGTTCATTGTAGCTCAGATACATGGATTAATATTAACAGATACAGCATTTGATTGTAAAAATGCATTAGTAAATGTTGAAATTAACATTAAATAAATGCTGTAGAAGTATTGTTAATTCTTAGTTAATGTTAAGTAATGTAGTATTGTAACTAACATCAACAAATGGAATCTTATTGTAAAGTGTTACAGTTAACATAGAGAGCAACTAATGCTCTCCACTTTTTTTATGGTGCATTCTGGGAATTTCAAAGGAATGAACACTTCAGTGCAATGAACAGCCCTAGAAACGGCACACTCCTTGTCCAGTGCACTTGTGGAAAGGGGTTGGGGGGGGTGGTGGGTTCAGTAAGAATGAATTGTGCCCATTGATTGTGCTGTTAATTTGCATGGGCTGTCTGTGTTGTCTTTTTGTGCCCGATTCACTAAAGAAATTACACAAATCAGGTAACGGCGCACACGCGCCCACAAAATTTGTGCCGAATGCAATTTTCACTGCGCAATTCCCAATCTTGCACAGCTAAATTACAAAGGAAGCAGCAGAGCACACAATCCAGCACACTTGGTCTGTACATTACCACTGACATTCACCTGAATCAGCTCTTTAAAATGCTGAAAGTGTACACACTACACCTTACGTCTGGATATCTGCCCATTTATAACATTTTCCTCCATCATTTGATGAATAACTGCCATGATCAATACAAAATGTAAACAAACATCTCTTTTCAATGAAATTCATTTCACCCCCTGCTTTCTAAATACCGCAACATTAATTGCACCAAGCAAATAGTTCTGTGTTTTTGTGAATAAATCTATAATAAGTCTAATTTACACAAAAGGAGGCATGTTTGTGCTGACAAGAATGACAATGATGTACTCAAGACTCACAGTGGGTTCTCAAGGCACAACTGTGAGGTTTTTGCACTGCAATGCCACAAAGAAGTGCTATTGGTTTAATTTGTGAACGGACAGGAAAGTGGATTTAAATGTACCATTTAAATTGGCCAAAAACTTTAAGGCCAATCGAGCAGCAATTATCGGGGTTCAAGCGCTTTAAGGCCTTTAAGCACATGCGAAAAAAGGTATTTTGTTTCATATAGCAAGCCTGTAACCATTTCAAAAATAGATGGAAAAGACCATTTACAGCCAAAACAGACAGTTTCCCATAGGAAATATATGTTTTCTTAAAGCTTTTTATCAGTTATAGCACCACCTATGGTATTATCTCCATAAAAGTTTGCATGCTTCTTTAGAGTCATATGCCGCACGTGAAGTTCTGAGTGTTTGTTTCAGAGTTATAGGCTTTTGCAAGCACTTGGCCATGCCCATTTTCTAAATGACCCTGTTATAGCTATCCAAAGGGTTATAGCCATTTTAGTAAAATTGGCTCCACCTACTTCGAATGTTTTGGCACCCCATAGCGACCATGAATGGAAATTTCGACTTTTTTTTGAATAAGTTTTGGTAACTTGATATTCAGTCTCCAGAGAATATTTCTACACTGGTTTGGTTTCGATCGGGCGAAAAACCTAGGACTAGTTTGCAAAAGAAAAATTCAAAATGGCAGATTTTTTTTTAATAATGGAAATTAAATCGGAGATATACGTTTTGTTCCAATGATACAAGACATTTGAGTCTACGACTTGAGTTTATGAGCAGTTTTGTGTTTTTGATCAACTGATCACTATTGGCCAATTGGGGTCAGACTCTGTCAACCTCTCCCCAAATTGAGACCTATCTTTTGGCCAAGTTTCAAGTCTCTAGGCCTTACGATTTGGTCTGCATTATCAGTTTTATGGCAGAAGAAAAATAATAAGAAAAATCCTTACAATAACAACAGGGTTTTAGCACTACATGCTTGAACCCCTAAATAGAAACATTTAATTCATGACCAATTTTTTTCTTCCTGAGTGACTGTAGACTGACACGCTCACCTTGTAGTCAATCTCCGTCCTTACTTTATGGCAGTTTTTCATTATTACAAACACCTTGTGCTTGCTCACTGGGGATTTAGTGTTGGCACCCCGTAAAGCTGCTTTGGGACCACTTTCATTATTAAAAATGCTATATAAATAAAGCGAAAGAAGCGACAAATTTACCCTTCACCTGATGTTACCCTAGAAGTATTTCAGAGACAAATGATTCTCACATTAAAACTAAAGTAAAAAGCTTCACTCGCAGCTTCGGCTCAACATCCGCAGCGACCCAATTTCAGCTTTATATATGTGAGACTGAAGTTATTTTTTAGTGGAGAGCTCTGATGTTGAGGCAACTAATTTCAGAGGCTAAGAGGAAGAGGTCTGGGCCCAGATGAAGATAAATGGCATGTGTAGAGCTGATTAGAGAAAGAGAGAGAGAGGGAATGCAGATATGAAGTTAAGGAGAAAAAAAAATAAACGCCAAACCAAAAGGAGGGGGAGAGAGAGTGCCTTGTCTTAGGAGGACTGTAATTAGCCCTCAAAAAAGAAGGCAACACTACATGTTTCTACGAATGCTGCTCTGTGGGAAGTAACAGAAAAATTCCAGTCCCTTTTTCTACAAAAAGGCATTCCTTGCTTCAAAGCTCCAGTTTACAGACACACCATCATGTTTGAATGCCATTTATGAGGGAATTAGCTCTTCTAGTAAACTAAACTCAGATGTTCCCAATGGTAAATCAAGCTCATGAATCATTTTACATATCTGCACCAATTATCACAGATACTTTGACAGAGCTAAAATATACAAGCTGACACATGCTTTGTTCCACTCCAGACTATCTTGAATACTCTACTCTATCTAAAATAACCTTCATTAAAAGTTTTTGCATTCCTTATGTGGAAAATATCAAATACCGTGGTCATTTAACTGCCAAACTCTACTGTCACTCAAACTAGAAATCTTTGAGCCAAGCTCAAGCGAAAACTTGCTATTTAAAGAAAATCCCTGTCCTGGATCAAAACCAAAGCTGTAAAATGTTGTCATAGCCTGTCACTACTCATTCTGTCATAAGTGTTTACATGACAGTATCGCAGAAATGGAACAATTAAGGCACGATGAATGGTGAGTGACGATAAGATCATCCTCATCCAGGCTTTCCAGTTGTAATATCGCTTAGGGGTGAGGGCACCTACTGACTGAACGCAGAGGCAAGGGGAAAATTGATCTGGTTCTCTGGCCCCTGAGGACCTCAGGACCGCCATAATGACAGTGCTTCACTCTCCCTGAGATGGTCTGTCTCAGCTCTTGCTAACAGCTGGCTAAGGAAATTATGAAATTAATAATTTCTTTGATTATTTCAAAGAAAAAAAAGTGCTCATAATCCAGCAAAATGTAACTCTGAAAAACAACTCTTCCTTTCGCCACACTTGCAGGAAATGTAAGCCAATAGCCAAATAGCTATTTAAGCATCGGTACATCATTTCTAAAATTTTAAAAACAGCTGCAATAGTTATGCAGTTTTATTAATGCTATAAAGGTTATGGCAATGATAACAAATGAAGCTACATTTGAAAAAAGTAGAATTGACCATATGCACGGAACGTTCTTAAGAACTTCTGCAATAATATAAGGCAGCTGGAAAACTTCAAATGTCACTTGTTGGTGTCTCGATATCTCCACTGTCCTGAGGTAGCTTTAACAGCATCAATAGTGTAATACTTAGTTTCTGATCAGAATATAGTCACATAAATAGTCAGGCCTAATGTTAATTTAGTTATTCAAACGTAAGACAACATAAAAAAAAGTGTTCCTCCTCAGCAAAATTCAATTCAACAATCAGTTTTTACACTTTCGTGTAAAAAAAGAAAGAAAGAAAAAAAAGCGTCAACATGCTGTAAATTAAAGACTTATTGTGTACTTTAGATAGATTTATTGAACACAAGTTATTGTTTTTCATGAGATTTTGTGAGTACTTCACCTTGACAAAATTTTATTTTTAAACATAGCGATTTTTTAGTGTTTAATATTTATTCAAAAGCAAAAGGTGTGGAAAAAATATTACAGGAAATGGCTAATATGAGCCAATAAATGATCCTCTGCCGCCATCTACAGGTTATAGTGGTAATTAATGTTTTTTTTATTTTTTAAGCTGCTGTCCATAAGTTTTACCTCTTTGTCGCCATCTCTGTTTGAAACCTGCAATTGCAGTTATTTGTGGAATTATCATCTTTACGTGGGTTGTGCATCGGCAAGCCTCCTCAGTGCTAAAGTTTGGTGTCAGTCACCACATCGGTGTGGATACTGTACTTTGGAATCACAGATTCTACATCTTGGAAGTATGACCAAAATAAGAATTTTATCTGAACAAGTAACATGTCTGCCACTTTTGTTCTGATCAACTGAGACAAAAAGCATTACAATAAATTGCGCTGCCAATGGTGATTTAACGCTTAGCTCGGATCATGTCAAACCATGCAAATTATTATTATTGTTATACTTTGTTCTCAAAATGTTAATGTTAACAACATCAGCATTGCGTGACTATGTGTATATTAGCGTTACCTGTAGATTTCAATTTCTGTAGCCACTCCACAGTCCGAAGTCTTTTGCTTTTGACTACGGGTGAATCTCCAGTTGTCACTGCTGATTGTCATTTGGACCTTTCTGGATTATAATCCGCCATCAAAATGATAAATTTAATTATTGCAGCTGCTATGTGAAAATGATCCACTACCAGCAGCATCCTCACATGCCATATAGCCTACTAGCTGGGACTACTTCTTTATATAAACAGACATGACATAATGATGCAAAGACAAGCAGCTGCATGCTCAAATTTCCTGCAGAAACCCACCAGTACTGCTTTTATTAGAAAACATTATTACAAGCTTACCATTGTGAATTGGGCTAATGTAAGTAGATAGTTTTGAACACTGGCTGGTTATGTACTTGCTCAAAAATTTACTTTGGATCATTTTTAATAAAAAAAGTTACAGACTGCAGCTTTAAATGAAAGTGTATTCTATCAAATGTTGTATTTCCTACATCTTGAAACGTTCGGTTTTACAAATGGGGACTATCTCAGAAGGGTGAACAAATAATGTTTTTGGTCATCACATT
Organism: Anabarilius grahami; assembly: GCA_003731715.1. NCBI lineage: Eukaryota > Metazoa > Chordata > Actinopteri > Cypriniformes > Xenocyprididae > Anabarilius > Anabarilius grahami. The sequence goes on from RJVU01036043.1 coordinate 6,256,660, forward strand.
AACAATAACATTTGAAGTGCTAGAAAAACGTTGTGCGTGCGCGTCCAATTACAGACACCGCGTTTCTTATTCAAACGTTCCAATTAGCTTCGTCTTTATTGCAATCAATAAAACTGGCTTACTGGCAAATTAGGTAAACGTGATAACTGCATTTAAATATAAATACAACATTAAAAAGTCAACCATTGATGTTTTGTGTTGATGTACAGCGAGTACAGAATGACAGCTAACAGTTCACTGGAAATGCCCAAGCTGGCTTATCAAAAACCAGGAAGTGCATATGGTCAATTGCCAATTGGATATGCTGAGATGCCCCTTGAAGGTAAATATGACCTTTAACCTCCACATCCGGGTCACCATTTTTGGTTCCCAGTAGACAGAAGCTTAAATAAATATTTCCTGATTGCCCGGAAAAAATTTTTCACCCTTTCCTTAATTAACTGCAAATTCACATTCAGTTCAGGCTTCATTTGGGGTATGTATTGCCACATTTTCACAATCCAAGTACCAGAGGACAAAACCAATTCCCACCTTGTTGAATAATCAGCTTTACTTGTAATATGCAGTGTTAATTCTTACAGTTTTTAGTTTTAGTCTTTATTTCCTTAACTTTTTTTTGGTAGAAATATCCTTAAAATCTAGCCAGTTTCATTGTTAAATAACAAAATGACAAAGTGCATCAAATTAAATAATATTATTATAATCATTTTATATCTAAATTTAAACATCTCAATGTAAAAACATTTTCTTGGTAATTCGTTGATGAGATAAACACTGGTAATATGAACATATTATGAAAGCAAAATGGGTTACAAATACCATTTCATGTTGACTTTAAAAGTAGCACAGGAATTTTTCAAACGCTTTTTCCAGTTTTTGATATAACTCACCTTTAACATCCTAACTTTAATCCTAAAAGGAAAATTTTACTGAAACATCTAAAGGGGAAAAAAAGTTACATAACCCTGATCGTAAGCATTCCTTCAAACCAATTCCAGCTGAACCCTAGGGGGGGCAGGAGTTGTGTAAATATTGGACGTAAAGAGAGCACCTCAGCATCCTTTAGCTGGAGCGATGCCCTGCGTCAGATGATGAGTGTATGTGTATGTGTGTGCAGGCACTGATTGGGCCTTTACCTTGTACGGCTCACCAAACAGATTAAATCCGGTCGAGAACAAGTCTTCATCCTGCTGCACTTCCTGTGTCCTTCGCTCCCACTCCTTCTTCTTCAGCGCCGAGCGGTCCTGCTCGTAATGACTGCGGGAAATGAGAGAGAAAGAACGATAGAGAGTAAGAGCATGATTCGAGTTGGCATGCGAGAAATCGACGGCAAAAAACCCTGCCTGTAAGAGATTCAAGGGAAGCCCTTATCTGTCTAATAGGCCCGAGCTGACACTAAGCAGATGAGGAGAGCGTGGCGGAGGAGATAAAGTAACTGGATTGGTGCACAGATGCTTTGCAGGAACAGACAGGAGACTGCCAGGAAGAGGCAGCTCTGTTTGAAATGCTGTAAGAAGGGCTGGAGCCTCAGGGAGCATTTAGATTTGAAGGACCTCATATGGCAATCAGTGTGGGGGATTGTTACAGGAAATTCAAGATTGTTTTAAACAAAGGCAGATGTCATACTGTGGTAGTTGACAATCCCAAATTCAGCGTGTGGAGTGAATGATTTCACAAATGAAAAACCAAGCATCTCCCTCGGAGGGACTCCGTCAGCCTCGTATTTTTCTTTACATTCATTAAAATGAAGACTTCATCCGAGCGGTTCCTAGCACACCTCTCCCAGGCCTTGTTTGAGTTACTTAACGTCCACAAATGACTTATTAAGAAACTTCATGTATTAGCAATGGAAACAAACATTGGGTGCTAAGCTGAAAGTGTGAGATGGTAACGGTGACTGGTTGGCCCTAAGGCTGGTGCTAAAGGCTGACAGTGTCTGATTAGGGCCCGTAGACTCGGTCCTTCCATTATCATAATGCAGAATGGCCCCAGTTTAACGCAGACCTCCCTCAGGAACAGACACACACCACAGCCGCTAGCTGTAGCATTAGCATCAGTCCCTGAGGAGGAACAACGGCATGACAGAAATGGGGAATTTTCACTCAGTGGCCTCTTTATTATTATATATGTTAGATCTTGCCTGTTCATTTGTTAACTCACTCACTCACTGAAGGCTTTATGACATGCTTCATAAGATGTGTTATTCTTTTGAAAATAAATTACCATGCTAACAATACTATTTGCAATCAAATTTAGGGTGAAGGATCTGAAACGTTGGAAGATACCTGTAACTTTGATTCTTGCTGTTACATTGTTTTTTTAAGTGATCAAACATGCAAATTCCTTGGTGTCATCTATGCACTCATTAAACTTTGAGGAGTGAGGTGCTGACAAAAGACAGTTGCTACACTGTGATGGTACTGTGGAGCCATGTGTGTTTTAAACCATTTTCATAGGTTTAACATTGCATTATCAGCTCGGAAAATACGCTAATTTTACTAGAAATACTGGAGACCGGAAATGTAAAGCATCATTCCAGTACAAGTCAGGCGAGACTTCCGCATTCAGAAAAAGGTGGATAGCCTATATGTAAGGGTTAACCCATTGCTAGCTGTGCATTAAACGATTTTAATGCACGACATGGAGGCAAAGAAAAAGCGAGCGTCACACCGCATGCGTGTCGCAACTGCAACACTTCTATAAAGCCTGATTTATACTCGATGTGTCCACAAGTTCGCTTGTGTGAAAAATTACATCATCAGGCTTCGGCGGAAGTGCGCGTTGAGTGAGCGCAAACCCATTTCTGTACCGGCATCTCACAGGCACCTAGTTTGCGCTTGTCCAAATTAATTGCATTCATTTACAAAATGAGCCTACAATTGCAGAAATAAGCCTTTTTTAATGAAAATAAAGGTCCATGTTAATAAAAAATGTTTTAATAAAAAATGAAATTAACTAAATATGTTTAATGAAATTAGAAAATATTTAAGAAGTTCCTGTTTAATTTAGTGTTATACATATGTCCTCATATCCATATATGTTGTTCTAATTATTTTGTTTGTGGTGAAAAACGTTTAAAAAAAAAATGCATTTTCTCAGTATTACCCACCAATGTAGCTGGAGGGAAAAACAACAACAACAACAAAAAGAGGCAAAATGACATTTAAAAAAAAATTATTAATTAAATTATCCATATCAATTAATTATGAGTAATAATGAAAATTGTAGTAATTATGGTATTTTGGTCAAGGTTAACATTTCAAATGGGTGCCTCAGGCAACATGCTACAAAATATTTGCTATTCTAACTATGACTTTCTATTTTACAATTTAAAAATGACTATTATTTTGACTTGTTGCTGATAGAATCATCACTTTCATCTAATGTCAACACTGCTAAAACCCAAGATACCTCAAACACATATTTCATCAGCCCCTGCTAATAGGACACTTTCCCAGAGCAACAGAGAGTCGTCCAGCTTTTGGAGGTGATGGATAGCAGAGCGAGCTGGAGAGCTGGAATCAGTCCGTCTTTAGTCGGCCTGTGCCGTCCTCCGAAGCACACCTCGGAGTCCTGTGGCTTCAGCCACAGCATTTAATCCATCACCAAATTATTCCAGAAGGCGGGAGATGAAACGGTGCGAGAAAAACGAGGCCTGGTCTAGGGGTGACAGGTGCTTCTTCTGAGGGGTCGAGGAAGAAATAAGTGACAAAGAAAAGTGGGAATAAATACAGCGACGAGAGATTGACGGTGCTTCCCCGGCCTTAATGACAGCAAGATGTCAGTTATCTTTATGTCAGCGCGTTGGGCACACCTGACATAGCCACCTGACAGGACGATAAATCAAATTTACAGCTGTCAGTGGCAGAGCCTTGCAGGCACTTGGGTCTCTTGACACTGCATTACCCTCCAAATGCAGAGCGCTGCGTTGGGCAGTGAGAGGTTGGTATAGACCATTAAGAAACTAAAAGAAGAACGCTGAGGTGCAAATAACCCTTAGTTATGGCTGCTGCAGTGCAAGACAAGTTAACAGTGTGAAGACAATGGGTTGTGTAGGCATGTGTCAGCATGTTTTCTTGCTATGAAACCTGCACATATTATGTAAAGGTTTTCATAAATTCTTACAAAATTACAAAATGTATTATTGAGGATGTCAAAGTTAACATCTGCACTTATTGTACTTTAACATTTACATTCTCCAAATAATATTACTGATAATATGACTATTTTATAATATGATAATACCAAAAAAAGGGGAACAGTACTTGCCCACTTTTACAGCTCGCCCACTTTTTCCATTTATTTCTCCCATAGGGATTTCAAAAAAAGTCTTTTTTAAAGCGCTATAAGCCATGAACAAGGCCAATCAGCTACCAGGTGAATCATAACATTACAAACTTTGATTTGAAGCAAACAAGTATTTGAAAATCAGACAAAAATACAAAGGTGCAAGACTGTAAACTTAACAGCTTTAGTGATAGAAAGAACTACAATCCCATGAAGCATTGCAACCGAATGAAAAATGATGGAGAAATATAAAACTAGTGATTTAAAAATGTTAACTATATACAGTATAAAATCAATGTATTTATAAGATTATTGCAAAGTATACATATATATTCAAATATTCAACGTTTTTTAGAGCGTAGGGAGACCCTTCATGGGAGTGGGCGGAGCTAAAGAGCTCTTTTGTTGCATTTTGCTTGTTTTGACTGATTGGTGGAATTTTCTGTACAGCATAATGGGTAATGTAGTTTTTCAAAAATTCCAAACTCCACTGTTGTGTCTTCAACAGAAGCAAATACCTTAAATTAACAACCTTAAAGTTCGTTATCGTTATCGTTAAGTTATCAATAAAAATCAATTCCCCTGTCGAGAAAATGAATAGAGCTTTTACTTCAGGAACCTGACTGTTGCACTCTATAACAACAAACTACAGTTCAATTTTGTTTTTTTCTCTCGGCAAGGATGCATTCATAATTTATTGTATTGTCTTTTATTGTCCCAGTGGGGAAAGTTTCAGTATTTTTCAATACACACACATAAACAAATAAAAATCACATTCATCACCATTAAAATCCACCAAACTCATAAATTGATAAAAAGTGGCAGTAAAGTATTATTATCAATGTGTTAAACAATTATAATACATTTATAATAATAAAAAAGCACCAAATCAGCATATTAGAACCATGTGACACTGAAGACTGGAATAATAAATTAATAAATGTAATAAATTATATTTTAAAATATATTAAAAAAATAAAATAGTTGTTTTAAATTTTACAATTTTTTTTCAAAACATTACTGTATTTTTGATCAAATATAATATTTTTTTAATACATTTATTCATAAATTTAAATGAA
>RJVU01036043.1:6274623-6290454 GCA_003731715.1 Anabarilius grahami
AATCCACGAAAACAAGTCATCGGATTTGTATGTAAGACACACAGAAAAAGGAAAGTTCGATCTGGATGTGCAGACAGAGTCGGGGAGAGAATGAGGTAGTAGGAGAGAGAGAGAGTGAGAGGGGGACAGTAGTAGGTTAAGTAAGAAGAGTGTCTTTGATCTCTGATTCCAGCACACAGAGCACGGAAATGAAACCCCAGGCCCTTCCATCCCCATTTCTGTTATGTGGGCAAAAATAAAGCAAGCACAAATTTTAAATTAACTTCAAAAATAATGAACTTCTGGGACCCTTGCAATTCACACATGTGAAGAATGTCCCTGATTGCTTGCAGTTGCAGGAATCATTACATTGCCTGAAATTCCATTTCATCACATTGTTGATTTAATTATTTGATGTAGACTAGACATGGTAAAATAATCATTTAAATTACAAAAAAAAAAAAGAACTATTTGATGTGGCCAGACAAAGTTGAAGTGGAATTTAAATTAAAAAATATCATCATCAATTTACTAAAGTTCTGAAATAAAAACCAACATATAAGATTACATCATTTGGATGATTTTTTATTTTAATATATTATGTGCAAATTTGGCTCAGAAAAGATTGTAGCATTACACTGCACTTCAAACCCTCTGAATAGTTTTAGCATATTATTGAATATGTCAATGTTAATGAATTTGAACTTGGCAGATCTGCTACACTGCTTCTGCAGAGCAAGTATGGACTTTCTACTGCTAACAGATACACAGACATGCTGCTGTGAGCATGTAAGATATGCTGTTGCTGCATAAATGGACATACATAAATACCATAGCAGATCTAGGCAGGTGGAGCTGGGGAAGGAGGAGGGTTTCAGAGGAACTCTGATAACGCGCTGCAGGGCTAGCTTACAGCAATTAATGAACCAGGCTATTTATATGTTGAGCAAGCAATCTCATTGGCTGCAGGATCAACAGAGGCCAATCAGCTTGTGACACGTGGTAATGATGTGATTGCTCGTAGACTGCATGTAAAGATCAGCCTGCTGAACTAGATATATATTGGACACTTTTTGTCATTGAGATGACTGGCAAAAAAGTGTCCCAATCAACCTGAATTCACCCTACATAACCATATGAGTTCAAAGATATTACATTTTTTGTTTCTATATGCATGAACGACTTCTGAGTAACTTTAAAGCTTATCGAATGGTTCCCATGGTAATGTGGCACCTGTGGGTTGCAGGCTAATCTGTGAATTATGGGGTGTGAAAGTTTTATTCCTGTCTCCTCACACTCAACCCATTAATATCAGAAGATGCTAAATGAGGATTTAAAGGTATATATGGAATTAGCATCAGTAAACAGCAATAAAAATTAGATAAATAATACAGAAACAAAGAGAAAATGAAGAGTGACTAATAAAAGTCAAGAAGCTAGAGGTGTTACTGTACATATTATAGTTCAGTTACTACAAGCATCACAACTCCAGAAATAATACAAAATGTCTTCATCTGACAGACAGAAATAAGACAATACCAGCACCATCTCATCATTCAAAGCCTGCTATCAGTGAGATCACAGAAATACAGCAGCAGTCAAAAGCATTTTGGCACACTTTAGTCTCGGTGACACTGTAATGATGTTCATTTCATTGCACTGGCTCAGACTCATGGAAATCCCAACCAGTAAGACAGGAATAAAAGACGTATTACTGATATATTATTGTCAAGTTCATTTGGTATTGATTACATCTAGGACTGGGAATTTGTATACCGTGTGACAGTAGAAATGTGTCAACCAATAGACTGCTTAAAAAAAAAAAAAAAAGATGTTTTTTGATTTTTTTTTAATTGTTACACAATGTGAAGCATGGTTTGCACTGAGGCCAGACTTATTCATTTCTGATTATCTTTCAGTTTGCATCCATTTAGTTGCAAAGAAAAAGAAAAAAATAATCAAAGAAGATATATATTTCCCACCAAAAATAATAAGGTTTTGTCACGCCGTCCTGCATTAATTATGTTGTTGCCTAATGAAAGACATTAATTCACTGACTAATTAACTAGCATTTTTGGCATTAATTTCATCCAAATACTGAACAATTCAATAGATTTAGTGTTCTAAAACACTAAACATATCTGAAAATGTTGCCAAAATTACCTTCATTTCACTCTGTCTTTTATATAAAAGAAACTAAGTCAAATCACCACCAAGATATTAAACTTCCTCGGTGCTTATGTTGTCACATTCTCACGAAATTCTTCCCCATTCCCTGTTCCCATGAAATGCATCATTTCCCAGGCCGAATGCATGAGAGAGCGTTTACATGAAGAGGGAGAGATGGGTAATCAGTGCCTTTGAAGAGAAGATAGCAGTGAGGTTTCCGAGGGCAGCGTGCCAGCCGTTCTCTCGCTGCTTTTCTCTCCCCATGTCCTCTAAAGAGACGTCCCCCGAGAGGGGCCGAGCACCGCAGGAGGATATTGCCTCACACATCAGCAGGGGCCCCCGCCTCTCTCTTATTAGTCTCCAGTCTACCGTCCCTTCACATAAATATGCCAAGAAGCTCCATCCATTTTTCACTCCCAGTGTCAGTGCGACGCCCGCCATGAGCAGAATCACACGGATTACAACATTGCCATGTAGTGGCAAGACCCGTACCCGAGCACTTTCACCAATGAGATCAAATGAGGCATGTTTATTTATTACATTAGCATTAATGGACTTTAAAAGCCACAATTACGAGGGCCGCTTTAACCCGTATTTACTTTGGAAAGAGAGATTCTTGTATTCCAATCAAAATTCACCCGCACTCTCGTACACAAGTGTCATTGTGAAGTGTCTGTTGGATTAGACTAAAATTACACTCCAATTTGCCAAATACAACACAATTACTGAAATGAGGAAACATGATTGGAAGATCAGTGAGAATCCTGCTAATGATGGATGGGACTGTATCGACCCTGATTGATGGCCACAGGGGCCTGAAAATGGCCATTCCCTAAATCCTCGTTTATGTTAAAGTATGTTAATACACATCCTGATTTCTTAATTCTTTTTAGATGAATTTGAGGAAAGGTTATTCTGAGCACTTTGAGCACAACTACACTGGTCTAGGATTTACTTTTTCACTCTGAAATTTCAAGTACATTTCTACAAATAATTATAAAGAAATGGCAATTTCATTGAATTAAATGTAACATTTTGAAGTAGAAAGACTGAAATAATATTTACTAGTTGTAATATGTACTCCAACAATATTTTTTATTTACAACTTTAAAAAATATATACATTTAAAATGTACTGAAAATACCGTTAAAGGGACAGTTCACCCAAAAATGAAAATTCTGTCATCATTTATTCACCCTCAAGTTGTTCCGAACTTGTATGAATTTCTTTCTTTTGCTGAACACAAAAGAAGATATTGTAAAGAATAATGATAACCAAACAGTTGATGGGCCCTATTGACATACATAGTATGGAAAAAAACTAACCCTGTTTGGTTACCGAAATTCTTCAAAATATCTTCTTTTGTGTTCAGCAGAAGAAAGAAACTCATATATGTTTGGAACAACTTGAGGGTGAGTAAATGATGATAGAATTTAAATTTTTGGGTGAACTATCCCTTTAAAAACATTTGTCTATACTGTAATTTTGCCTGTTAGTTCATTTGAAAGTGTATAAAAATGAAACCTGGGAGAGTACAACACCAGCTATATGCAAAGAGTTCTTATGACTGTGAAATGTTCTGCACATGTCGTGCTTGAAAAGTTGGTTCCGATCGATCTGCTTGATTATCCGCATTTTCAGAATCCGACTCGGGCACAAACTGATAATGTAAAACTGACAGTTAACATTATTATCTGTGTGTTTACAATTGCTTAGAAGCCTTGGAAGCTGAATCTCGCATTTACCAATCAGAGCACTCTAGGCTTTTGGGTAGGAGGGGTTTTGTAGGAATCAGCACGCTTCAGGCAGACTGGGAATAGAGGTGCTTTAATAATGTACAGTATGTGAAAAACATGTTAAGGCCAATTCACACCGCACAAAAAAAAACACCAACAAACACGTTTGTTGGGTTTTGTCTGATCAGTGTGTTACCGGAGTTTGTTTTCACCTGACTGACCATGTTCATTCAGTGTTTGTTGGTGTCTGTTGGGGCAGTGTGAACATGAGAGTTATTTTTCATAAAATTCAAAATCCAACTGCCAACTTGTTTGTTGGCGTTTGTCTGTGCGGTGTGAACTGGCCTTTAAAGGATTAGTTTACTTTAAAATAAAATTACCCCATGATTTACTCACCCTCAAGCCATCCTAGGTGTATATGACTTTCTTTTTTCTGATGAACACAATCGGAGTTATATTAATAAATATCCTGACACTTCAAAGCTTCATAATAGCAGTGAACGGAAGCAACGAGTATAAAGCTCAAGAAAGTGCATCCATCCATCCATCATAAACATACTCCATGGGGGGGTTAATAAATATAAAGTATAAAGTAAAATATCTAGCTTCTGCCAGAACGCCTTCCTTATTCAACTTATGAAAAAGCGTAACTGATGTCGCGTCAGTTACACTTTTTTCGTAAGTTGAATACGGAAGGCGGTCTGGCGGAAGCTAGATATTTTACTTTATAACTTGTTAAATATGGATATTTTTCTTAGTAAAACGTATATCTTCACTTCAGAAGGCCCTGTAGCCGTGTGGAGTACGTTTATGATAGATGGATGCACTTTCTTGAGCTTCAAACTCGTTGCCCCCATTCACTACCATTATAAACTTGGACGTGTCAGGATGCTTAATAATATAACTATAATTTTCATTTTAAAGTGAACTAATCCCTAGATATTAATATATATCATATATAATTGGGTATTCAAATTATTATTATTAATCAATATTAATTAAGATCGCACAAACATAAATGCCTCTAAAAAATAATTTGACAATTGGATTTGACGCAACTCAGTTTAAGTCAATGTGTTTTGTTGATAAGGAGACGCAGTGCAGTTCTTATTTCCGAAATCTGCTTTTTTTTTTAGATTTACAGTTCAGACACTTATCTTTCTTGATGAATGCTCACCAAACAAGGTCATTAAAGATCAGTGCAGCCCACCAGCACTTGCCCCCAGCTGTGTTTGAGAACACTTCCAATGTCTTTCAACAGATGGACAGCCAACTGAGATTTCCAGTACTCTTGTTTACATCGTTTACATGAGAGCTGCAAGGCCTTATAGTGAAGCGAGACTGTCGGACGGGCTGTGAAGCACATGACATTTATTTTGGGTGGAAAAACATTCCAAATGTGTCTAAGAACACAAAGAATTGTTTTAATGAGAAGAAACTCAGAGTAGACGCTCTAAATTAGTCTATAAAAGTTGAGCTGTCGGCCTCAATCAATGCGTTTAAGATGACATTGTACAAACGCTTCCTCTCTGGCATGCATTCAGTCGCAAACCCCTTCGTCTCACTCTACACTCGATTGAAGCAGAATATGTAATTGGTGTTCAATTCAAAATGAGATTTTTAGCCCAAAAAAATGCAAGGAGATATAAATAAAACTCTTTTAAGCAGGTTTAAATGAATTGTTTTGGCATAAAATGATTTGACAGTAAAATATTCCAAGGCCAAAACACAACCCAACTCATTGTTCATGCTAAAACTGACAACTTGATGTCGAAATGTGTCCTGACTTGTGTTTTTAAGCGGTAATACCATCAGATTACAGTGTTTAGGGTGCAGCCGCTGCAGTCTTACCGCAGTTTTTTCCACCTGTCGAAGCGTTTCCTCTACTGCACTGACCTGCCTTGCCACAATTAAAACCATGTGGGTTAGCAATAAAAAACCTCTATTATATTCTGAAAAAATCCTAGCAGAAACTAATATATCATGTTTGACTAGGGCACTGGTGTTCTCTGAAGCGACCGGAATGCATTTGATCCTGAAACCTGTGCCAGAACAAATGGTAAAATCCTCAACTCCACACTCACGCACAATCCTGTCCTTCGAGCCATCAAGCCTGCTGTTGAATTTTCAAACAGACAGATTTTGATAGGCAGAAAATGGCATACACGTTCGTTCGCTCATGGCTTAACGATGGTATGCAATGCGGTACTTCTGCTTGACAGAAACAAAATAAACCTAAAAAGAAAATCTTTGAATGTAAAAAGAGAGCCCTTATACTTGAAGGAATGACAAATACAGTTTTGTTTCCTTAAGCACTTAAGTCTGTCTTAATAAAAAGGAATTAGCTCTTAATTAAAGGATTGGGTTTTATCTCACGTTAATTAACTGATTTAAGGAGACATCTTGAATAAAGACAAGTCCAGGACTTTGAAATCTCGATGTCAGATCTGTATAATCACAAACGTTACTTCACAAGGGTTTGATTCTTTGAAATGGGGGACAAAATGTTCGTATTCTCAGAGGGCAAAGCAGCAGGCTGTGGGTTTGAATCATTAATTCGAGCAAGTGGCATAATAGCGGGAGAGGCTGATGGAAGCACTCCAATCAGTGTGAAATAACCAGGTTCCTAGACATGTCTGGAAAGGTGCAGTGACCCTGAATACACACAAATGGGTCAATTCCAATTCGAATGGACTAAGCTAATATGCGGTACTGCTCCCTAAAGAAGGTAGTTATACCCCTATCTTATATGTTAAACACTTTAAGCCCTCTCACACAGATGGATTACAAGCCACTATCTCTATCTAGCATAATTATAAAATAAATCAAAAATGACTATATATATATATATATATATATATATACATGGGCAACATTAGGTGGGGCAAGGGGGGGCAACAGCCCCCCCATATTTTTCCCGATGTGACCCGTCAGCTCCAGTCCACTACAATTTGGAGTGGTTAAGGCCTGGTTATAATTCATTTCAAAGTCTTTCAAAGATACTCCTTTGCCACCCTGAGCGCGCGAGTCATTCATAGATACTCCTTTGCGCGTTCGGAAAAACGCGTTCGGCGCATGCAAACGCATCCATGGTCATAAAAATTCCGCTGCGCGGAGAGTCAAAACTAGTCCACAGTCTAGTAAACGTTTCTTGCTTCGCGCGACTGAAAACACATGAGAGACAGGAGAGACTCGGACATTGCAGTACTGAACACTGAACGGTCCATGCATGTGGATTTGGATAAAACAGTTAATCAATTTGATGCCGTGCCCGAACGCCCTTCACAGTTGCGTATAGTTGATGGGCATGCAGGGCTATTAAACTATTTTTCTTATTATCATGCTACTTTTATTATTAAATTATTATTGCAATTCATTTGCCCCGCGATATCATAGCGCATCACCGCATAACCGACGTGCTTCGAGGATAAATATTAGTTAGCTTAGGCTACTCCTCATTTAAAGAACAACTTGTTTAACACGAAATACTTCTCGATTCACGAAACATACTATTTTTTCTCACTATGGGCCACAAGAGAAATATTAAGAAAATAAATTCGATTCTTCTGGAGTTTGAGACTTCTTCCCCCGCATAACTCTCACGCAAAGTTTGCACATTGTTTGTGTGATATATCAACTGGCTCCTTCATGATTTAAAATGGAAATATTTTCGATATTGCGACGTGACATTTTTCTTTATCACCAGTTGCTCGCAAAATGATGGACACTGATTCGCATATCGTCCACGTCATTTCCCGTGATAATAAAATTAAGTGAATTATTAAATAAATGAGTAAATAAACAACAATCAAACAAACTTGTTTGCTTAAAATTTCTGTGAATAATTTGCTCATGCAGGTACAAAAAAACAGTCCCTGACCATGAACAGCAACAGAAGTTACATTATTACCCCATTAGATGGCAGCAAAGTCTTTATGAGTGTGTCAGTCAGTAGCGAAGACTTTTACATTGAAAAGTCTGAATTGTTGTGAACACGGAACAAGACGCAACTGACAAATGCTTTGACTAGAGCTGTCAGAACCCCTTAACTGATAAAAGGACAAGATAATACATCGGACATTTAAAATGATTTTTTACTATTAACATAGGATTGAACTGAAGGAAAATGCTAAATCTGAAGGCAGGTAATAAATTCGCTCACTCAATCTTTTTCTCAGAGTACTCTTCTACATAATACAGTAAGCTTCAATGAACAATATCAATTGAGAACATACAATCTACGTTGCTAAGGGTGTTGTGTAGTGATACACAGAACTTTTGGGTGAAGCGGTCATAGCCATGTTTTATCGTGAATAAAACACAGCTATTTACCAATCAGAATCAAGGACAGGAACTAACCATTTTATAAAGTGCTATAAACTATTCCACTATATACACAAATGTAGTAGCAGATCTATACAGGTGGAGCTGGGGAAGGTGGAGGGTTTCTGAAAGCGTGCTGCAACTGCTACAGAAAATGTTGACCAAGTATTTGAAGGCAGGAACCAATCAGCTTTGCCCTATAGAGAATGATGTGACTGCAAGCAGATTGAGTTAAGGACCGATCAGCCTGCGCCATTTAGAGTTTCATGATATATCATGATATACAAAAAACATACAAAAAAAAATGCAATTTTATGTTAAAGTTTAATATTTTGGCACATTATTTAAAATTGTTCCTTTAAAATTGTTGTTAGTATGTCAAGTTAAAATAAATGAGCTATTAAAAACACATAGGGCCTATCAAGACCATTTCTCAAGGCGATTTTGAAAGCAATGGCTTTCAAAGCTAGAACATGTCTTATGTAAACACCCCTAAAAACATATCTTAAAAAAATACAAAGCTGCCAGGACTGAAGAAGAAACCTGAGTATAGAGGCATATGCAATGCAAGAGGGAAAAGGGGAGATGATTGGCGAAGGATTATTGGATCAGATAGGCCGTGTCAACAGATAGTCCTGCAGAGTGGCTCTGATAAAGCTCCGCTCCTCTTGGGCCAGCAGTGCTTAAAGGTCACAGTTCTGTGGTAAGTTAGCTACAGACCCCGGTTCTGCCTGTGAGCAGCTAACGGCCTGCCAAGTCCTTTGACCCCAAGGGCTCCGTGTGCCAAAACTTGATACTGTCACTAATCTTCAGATAATGACTCTCCAGCCACCTTATTGATGAAAAAAAGAAAAAGAGTCAGTGACTGAGCTTGTCACAAGAGGAATGGAGACAGCACACGTCGAGAACAAAAGACTCAGGAGAGGCGTATTTCGTTCAACTTCATTGTTGTCATGAAGGGATCTTTGAGTAGCTTTGGTTTTCCTGTACACGGTTTGTTATTAGGCAGCAAAATACACTAATTTGTCTTTTCATTCTCAACAGCAACTCAAAGGACAGCTACAGCTGTTGAGTTCCTGCTGTACAACATGGGTAACAAAGCATTTCATTTTCTTTAATATGGTTTGAATGTCTTTGAAAGGAAAAGAAGAGTCCAGGGCAAATGGTTTTGATTGAATATACAACTGCCAGTGAATTACTTAAAACAGTACACCAAAAAAATTATGATTCAGTCGTTTCAAAGCCATATTGCTTTTTTCTTTCTTTCTTTCTTTCTTTCTTTCTTTCTTTCTTTCTTTCTTTCTTTCTTTCTTTCTTTCTTTCTTTCTTTCTTTCTTTCTCTTTTTTTCTTTCTTTCTTTCTTTCTTTCTTTCTTTCTTTCTTTCTTTATGTATTTCAGTGTGTAATTATTTGGACTTAGTATAAAATGGTACTCTTTGTCATCTTTCTTTCTTTCTTTATGTATTTCAGTGTGTAATTATTTGGACTTAGTATAAAATGGTACTCTTTGTCATTTTAAAGGGGTCATGAATTGAGAAAACTTTTCCTTGAACTTTTGATATATGAGAGGTCATCATACTAGACAAATATCCTGTAAGTTTCAGAACTGAAAACTTCCTTGTTAGTCCAATAAAAGCTTTTATTGACACCAGGCCCAGCGAACAACTCATCCCAGAAAGAGCCTATCTGTCATAGATAGGTGAAACACCGCCTCCACAGAAGAAATCAACACCTACTTCATCATTGCAGTGTTAGCCCCGCCCACTGGCGTGTTATTGAGATGACGAGGAGTGAAGAGCGATCCAGGACTAAAAATAACATTACCTTTCAAAAGATCCTAATGCTAGGAATATGGTTATTTATTTTCAACAATGTGAATGTCTCAGTTGAGCATTATTTATTTGTATTCGGTACATTTCACTGTGGATTCTTTGGTAAATCAATCGCATTTCAGCGCAGGCTTTGCAAAAAGACTTTGCAAACAGACTTTGCAAACAGACTTTTATGATATGGACTCAACAGTAATGCAACAACATGTAAGTAACTGTGTTAATTCTAATGCCTGATCTGTGACCAGTGATTTCTGATATAATGATTCATGTACAGTCAGATGACAGATGACAAACCAGTGACTAAACGGTCAACTTCATATTGTTTCTCTTAGTAGGATGAAAATAATCTGTTATTTAAATGGTGATTAAATTATATATGGAAAGTGATCAAAGAACGCTCCCTTTACAATCGCTGGAGCTGTCAATCAAACAGCAGCAGTTTATCAATGACTTAGTTCTGGATTCACACCAAAACTCCAGTTTTATTCAACTAATCTCTTATTTACATTGTGTTTGCACTGTTAGTTATGATGAAAGCATTTGTTAGTGTGCAGAAATTGAGTTGCAATGACGAGATCTGTGATCAGCTACAATGCTCATCACTGCAACCTTTCATGCCATAATCTAAATATAATGCCACAGATCTAAATATAATGCTATAATAAACACTTTTCACGATTAGTTAACCTTGAGAGCTGTAATAGTAAAAATGTCTAAAAAAGTTTTCAAGAGAGTAATACTTAGCTATTTCATATGCAAAGATGTTAGCCAATCACAGCAGTGGGCGTTTACACTGAAGTCTCACAGCAGACACGCCCTTCAAACAGAGCGTTCAAATCAGAGGGCTAAAATCAGGGTAGAAAAAATGTTAAATTTTGTTTCTTTTATTTTCTTTTATTTCTAAATTATGACAATTAATGTAAAAAGCATACTAACATTATAAGTGCACCCCAGGAAACATCATTAAACAATAAAACAATGCAGTTCATGACCCATTTAAAGCTTGACAGCCCCAGCCCTGATTCACTTTCAATATAAGAAAAGGAAATGCTAAGATACTCACATTGTGTGTTCGACAGAATAAAGAAAGTCATATAACGACATCAGGGAGAGTTTTCATTGTTGGATGAACAATTTTTTTAATGAGTCCTTTTTTAGACCACACAATCAGCCCAACTCTTGAAAACAAAGGGATCAAATATAAACCCAATACCCTTGTTTTATAATAATGACTCTAGCAGGACTATGTTCCCATCCCTTCATCTCCAAATAAAAATGGTCAATAGGACAGCACTCTTTTCAACATGTGGCCGAACGCATTTTACTGCAAGCACTGAACGTTACCCAGTTTATTACCCAGGAGCCTTAGCAAATAAAAACACAGATCTGCAATTATTTTCAGGGGCCGCTTAACAGTATTGTTTTATTGTGCTATTAGCACATGCCTTGTTGGCGGCCAACTCTTGTTTCTTTCGCCCTTTGTCTTTTTTCTACGTGACTTTTTTCTGGTGACCTTTCAGAGTTCTGTGTTCATGCTACAGAGGGGTCCTAATAACAGTCATCTGGCATCACACACAGAGCAGGAGAGTTTGTAGGAAACTGGAGAAGTTGTCAGTCTAGAGGGTAATGTCCACCACATGGGGTAAGGAAAGCTGTTGAAGAGGAAATTATGTGTCACCGCTGGGAGTTTGAAGTCGACTGTTTGAGCCAGGCAGACCAAAAAAAAAAAAAAAAACGGAGCCACATTGGATTCATTTGGCATGAACGCTTTTTTGATTTTTTGGCTCACTCTCCCCTATTGGCAAAGACAATGAAGGCTGGTCATAAAGCAAGCCATATGAGAGGGTGAATGTGAAACCTTTCACACAGAGGTGCATTATTCATGACATTAAATAAACTGCTTGGATTATTTTTCATTTATTTTCCCCAGTAGTGCTGGCAGAAATTGAATCTTAAGTAAGTGGTTTTACTCAGATCGTTTTATTCACCACCAGCAATAACAACAACAAAAATGTTAAAACTAAAATAATAAATGTCTGGGCATTAGGGTTACGGCTATTTCATTACAATGACATAAAATGATCAATCAAGAGACAGCGATATGACTTTACTGCTGCATTTAGGGGTTTATATACTCAAAGAAGGCCTAAAGTGTGCAAACACGGTTTATCTAATAGGACTTAAATAAAATGCAATAAAATATAATTGGGGCTTTCTTGGCCCGCTAGCATCATATTCTGTACATATCCAGTGAAAATATTCTTCATAAAAACGATTAAGTATATATCAGGCTGCATTTACAGCACTTTCAGGTGCAAAACATGATTTGCACACTTCTTCGATCCTGATAATGTGCCACAGCTTTGGCGTAAACATTTAATTGTGCTTTTGATTAGGTGAAGACTCACTGAATATTTAAGGATATTCAAAAAGAAATACAAATATGATAATATTACAATATATATATGTATATATATANNCAACAATCTTAGGTAACATTTTAATTTACTGTCCTTGTTACACTTTACATGCAGTGTTGGGCACGTTACTTTAAAAAAGTAATTAGTTATAGTTACAAGTTACAAGTTACTTCTCACAAATAGTAACTGAGTTAGTAACGGAGTTACATCATTATAAAAGTAACTAATTACCAGGGAAAGTAACTATTGCGTTACTTTAAAAAAAAAATCAAATAAGTCAAATAACTTGGATGCCCCCAATATTAAATATAAAAGCTTGATCCGTCTCGTGACTCATGATGCGCTCTTGCTCACGACATGAAATTTCTCTGTACTGTACTATGTGTTGTTAGCCATTAAAGAAAACATAGTTTCATATTTATGTTTAAATAAGCCTATGTTATGTTTTAAATTCATCTATTTGATTATGAAAAGTGAACAGCATGAGTAAGATAGAATACATCATGCGATGCGCAATATATCGGGAGACATGGAGTGGGTCAGACTCAGACATGATTTTGACCACTTCATTAAGTTTTGAATTGTAGAAAGCCTTTCTTTAAAGTGAATTTCGTTTTGTAAAAATTGTATCTTAATTTTAATCAATGTTTCATCAACCAATTGCCTGGATTTAATAAATAAGAAGCAAATATATATAGCAGACAACATAATCATGACATGGAAGCGCCGGCGCGATCACATGCACATGAACTGGAGCGCGTCTTATAGGCTAAATTAACCCAAAACTCAGTGGCTGCTTGCCTCACAGACATGAGAAATATATCTATAGAAAGCTTGAAATGTCTTGAAATGAAATAGGCTACTCTGATTATGTAATGCGAATGAAATGTGCATTCTCTCTGTAGGCGCGTCCAGTATGCGGAGATGATGAGAGTCAGCAATGTCGGCTTCAACTTTGCAGCCGACACTGATTCAGAAAACATTACTTTATTAATAAACAATTAAAATGTCTCCTTGCTGTTTTTTTTTGTTGTTGTCAGTAACGGTAACAGCGTTGTAACGGGAGAAAAAGTAATTCGTTTGATTACTCGTTACTGAAAAAAGTAACGCCGTTAGTAACACCGTTTATTTATAATGCCATTATTCCCATCACTGGTTACATGTACTTACTATAGTAATAACAGTAAATTATGTATAATTACATGCAATCCTAAACCCTAACCCCTATAGTAAGTGCATTTGTTGTTAATTAATCTTAACATATAAGAATGTTAGAATTACGTTAGGTTCCTGTGACGGGTAGGTTTAGGTATAGTGTAGGGAAGGACGATAGTATATTGAGTCAACATTTAGTCTCATATAAAAGATTTGTTCTTGTGGGGTCCAAGATTCCGTATCTTTCGTACTTTGTGGGGTCATCTGGACCCCAAAAAGTAATAAATACGAGTTTAAATACATTTGTGTCCTCATTAACCATACACACACACAGTTACAAGCAATAAAAACAAGGAAAATTCAATACTTGCACTATTTTGTCATTAGTTGTCTCATTAGCTAACTAACTACAAATATAGCAATCATTTTTGCCAGACTGTGAGTTTTGTCCCCTTATCTAGGTTGCTCAGACATGGTGGATGTGCTTGTGAATAGGCAATTAACCACAAACACCACCAAGGGTAATTTTTCTTTGGAAGACTTGCATTTATTTACACATTTGATTCACTACTGAATTCAGATTTATTTTTTTGCCACACAGGTAAAACTACTTTGTGTATCCAGAATGGAAATAAATAAATAATACTTTAATAAATTCTACTGCTTTTGGAAATAAAATCGCTTCTCTCACACAGAGCTGCAAATAGAAAACAATAATCGTTTAGAACTAGGCTATGGTGATATAAATGATATTGGGTATATATTTTAACCAGTAACAAGAGGCCATCTCTGTTAACACAAACTAATTAATAAACAGTGACACTCATACAAAACACTCATTCTATAAAAAAAACTCTCATAGGGAGAGAAAAGGAGAGTACAGAGCAGAACGATGAGATAAGATGGAAACACAATGAACAGCTGTTTTATCAGGAGGGAAAGAGAAAACAAAAATGAGATTAAAATAATGGGTGAGACTCTCCAACTTTAACTGAACTGATAATCCACCACAAAGAGCTTGCAACAAAACTGTGAGCTTGTGTGTGTGTGTGTGTGTGTCAGTTCAGACTAGATACATAAGAAGTGTGGAGTAATATCAGCAAAATATCAATTAATTATTTTAAGGAAAGTAATACTTTTAATCAGCAAGGATGCAAAAGTGTGTGTATATATATATAATTTTTTATTTTTTTTTGACGGTGAATGTGAGTGCATTTGTTGTTGAACTTTAAATTATTTACTTTATTTAATTGAAAAAGAATTTTAAAAATGTGGCAAAAAAATAAATCCTTTCACATATGGAAATATAACACAGGCATAACACAGGCATCTTCAATCATCAAATTCAAAAGATGTTGTTTTCGTTTAAATAGTTTCTAAATGACTCAGACATTAATAACCCATGAATGTACAATATGAATGTAGCACCCTATCGTCTTTAAACCAGCTTTATAAGTCAATGTGCACAGAAGCGTGTCTAAATCCAAACTCAGATCTGGTGTATAATTTCTTGCCTCCTCTCTAAGCGTGTCTCACTGTTTCGTCTAGCTTACTTTCAGACCCTCTATTAATTTTCCGGTTGCAAAATCACACATCTCCCCAGTCCGTTCGTCACAAGCGGACGGTGGGATTACAATATGGTTAATACGTGGATTTCAAGCAAATCCGGTGGTCTTGAGTGGAGCCCTCGGACCCGCACTCATCACTGTCAGTGAATGGGCAGGAACATGAAGTGAGACAAGTGGTTAGAGCAAAGCAAACAAGCCCTCAATGGAGCTCAAGTGTCAAACAGGAAATGGAGGGAGGGTGATGGAGTGCACATGGATAATGGTGAGATAGTC
Source organism: Anabarilius grahami (assembly GCA_003731715.1). NCBI lineage: Eukaryota > Metazoa > Chordata > Actinopteri > Cypriniformes > Xenocyprididae > Anabarilius > Anabarilius grahami. Next base: position 6,290,079 of record RJVU01036043.1, read on the forward strand.
AAGGAAGCAAAAACAGGTGAAGGTGGAAAGATAAATCATGTTTTTCTGCAAATTCATTCACATTTCTGAGGGAAGAGACAGTTTTTGTATGTAGTTTTGTATGTGAAGTCAAGTACTCAAATAAATAAATGTGTTGAAATGGGTCTTTTTAGTCACCGATACCAAAAACATTTAAAAGGGACCTATTATGCCCCTTTTCACAAGATGTAATGTAAGTCTCTGGTGGTGGTCTCTGGTATATACATATGTATAGTAGACAGTATAGGGGCATATATATATTTATATATATATGCCCCCCTGTATATATATAAACTGCCCCCCAAGAGACAATATTTTTATTAGAAATTTTTGTATGAACCAATATTCCTCCTTCCCA
>RJVU01036043.1:6291977-6307269 GCA_003731715.1 Anabarilius grahami
ATATATATATATATATATATATATATACCACCAGATTTACAACTGCAATGCATTTTTAGACATTTATCCAATTAATGTTCACAAATTATGATTTAAACAACTTTACAGCTCAAATACCATTTTTCCATTGTACGTTCAGAACTATTCAAAAGTTTGGGATCAACAGGGGTGTGAAGTAATGAATTACACGTTACTGTAAGTTTCTGTCAGAAATGTTACCTTTTTAAGTAGTTTACAAATGGTATACTTTTACTTTAGTACACTTTAAGTAATGTAACTGTACTTTTACTCCGCTATTTAAAAAAACAAAAAAAACATTCGAGGCATAAGCCCCCTTAGCCCACCCCTGACACCGCCCCTGATGTGAATTACAGTATGTACAGCGTTTACTACGGAGCCATGGTGGTGGAAATAAAATATGAGACAATGCTTTTGAGTTGGCTCACAAAACCTTTGCATTCCCCTGAGAAACTTTACGTTCGCTCGAAAAAACTTTTGAGCTCTTTGCGACGGAATGCAAAGTTTCTCTGCAGAATGCAAAACATTTGCGAGAAAACTCAAAAGTATTATTTTTCCTCCAACTCATATTTTTTTTTCCTTCACCATGTCCCTTTAGGGGCTCTGTAGTTATCTACATTTTTAAATTGCAGTGTACAGTGTTCATTATAAGAGGGTAGAATCTGCAACTCACTACTCACTACTCATGAGTACTTTTAAATAAGCTACTCTTTTACTCTTTCTCAAGTAGTTTTTCAGAAAAGTACTTTTTTACTCTACTAATACTACATTTTTTGGAAAGTAATGGTACTTCTACTTTTATTTTTCAGTACTCTTTCCACCCCTGGAAATCAGTAAGATTTGTTTTCTTCATGTTTTTGAAAGATGTCCCTTATGCTGGGGCTCTTAGGCTGAATTTATTTGATAAAAATACAGTAAAGAAATAATGACAGTAAAGAAATATTGTGAAATATTATTACTATTTAAAAAAAATAACTTTTATATTTTAATGTAAATTCCTCATGTGTTGTAAAGTTAATTTTCAGCATCATTACTCCATTCTTCAGTGATCCTTCAGAAATCATTCTAATATGCTGATTTGCTCTTCAAGAAACATTTCTGATTATAATCAGTGTTAAAAAAAATATTGCTACTGAATATATNATATATATATATATATATATACTGTATTACTGACCCCAAACCTTTGAACAGGAGTGTACATTAATATAAATAAATCTGTTAACTGAGGGACAGGTCGAAATGTATTTCAGTAGAGATCAACAGTATGTGACAGATGCTATTGATACTGCTCAACTTGTATTGAACCCAGAACATTCCTTTAAAATAGAAGAGGCCAATAAAACTAAAAAAGAAAACTCTGAAAACATTTCCCTTCTGTTCCACAAATATCCAGGTTTTTTTAGTTATGTAGTAATTCAAAAATGTATTTTAATCATAAAACTCTCAAACCTCTGATCTGATAATTGAAATCTAAAAACATCAACTCGTGTTTCCAGCCTCGTTGCTGGTCTGCAAGAATGCCAAACGACATTTCAAACTAAATGAAAATAACCCCACTATGTGTTGACTAAAATGTCATATCATTTTAAACACGCGACTCTCACAATAAAGGCAGACGCATTACAACATTCCTCCTTGAATTCTTTCACTGTGACTGCTTTCCAAAAATTCCCTCTTGGTTTTGAACAGGAAATTCTGATGAACGAACTGGCACCACAAAGATGCTAATCCCAGAATCCTCTTTCTGAGCATAAACTATCCAACACACACTTTCATAGTGTATCTTCTACAGTACATCAATTTGTCACAGCAAAATGGCAGATATTACTGTAAAGTGCACATTTACATGTCATCTAGCAACCACTCCATAAATAACCCTGGGTCATTTCTTAGCAAGATGGATTGCACTTGGCATCAGATCAAGTTACATTAGTTCCAATTGTCACAGTTCATCCATAAGGAAATCCGATATACATGGCAGCATTAAATAAAATTACATGAATACAATAAGATCCAAGACTTGAACTCTCCAGGGAATGGTCAGTCTTTGAGGCACTGCCATCCAGACCCTGAAAAATGTGCCGTGATGCTGAAATGGATGGGAGCGAGGTGTCGAATGGGCAGGTCAGAGCAGACACACTGCCAGCGAGCTGACAACCGGCGGCACTGCAGCATCCGTCACTAAGCCAATAGGTCAAAGGTCATTTTGTCTCCAGAGGGTCTAATGAGGAAATATGCCAGAGTCCGGAGCACTGGAGCTCTCTTTAACTCACAAACACAGACTCTCACACACAGTGACAAAGGTTTAGGCCTCAGGGGCTCGAGGGGTCCGCTTGTAATTAATTGGCAATAGAGGACATTGAAAAGGCTTCGGTCTGATTATACAGGCTACGGATATCTGGAATTTGATTTCTGCGAGATAATCACAGCATGTGCTTTTTTTCCCCCTGCTGATAATAACGCACTTCGGTAATTATATGGTGTACAACCGGCAAGCTCCTCCAATCAAAGCAAAATTATATTTACTATGAACATTTACATGGATTTATTTACAAAGAAACTTCCTTTGATGTAACAATAAATACACACTGGCTACCTTCCAAAACCTAGTGAGCTTACTAAGTAGGCAGCATAGGCGTGTCTCTAACACAGTCCAGTCTTTTCTGGACTCTCAACAATGGGAAAATGCCTAATACAATTCAGTTAATAGCAGAAGTATCAAAAGTATAGTTCAATCCAATTAAAAGTGGTTAATTTACTCAATATTTGGGTGTGTCATTAACTTAGCAATATGCTAATGCCAAACTCTGTTGAAAACAATTTTGAGCCAAGTCTCCCATGCACTTTAGGTAAGGAGATCTTTATATGATGTACAGACTTGCTGTCTATATAGAGTTGAGCGCTCCATATTGCCATCTTAGGGGCCATTTTTTTTTTCTTTTTTAAGTTGAACTTCTTTTAACTTGACAGCATTTGTGCTCATGCGCAAAATTCTGCAAAAGATGCAAGATGAGAGAGCAATGGTCAAAGACGTGAGCAATGCAATGAAATGCAAAAACTTTTTATGTATGAACGGCCCCTTAGAAGGCAGCTGCTTATGTAGAAAATAGACAGTTGGTTTTGGAACAGAGCCATTGTATGTTGTGAAATTATCATAATTAGGGCAAGCTTCTAAAGATAAGGCAGTAACGATAACAAAAAAAAAGAAAAGCTAAGAAGCAGAATGACCTAATTTTTGAAGCATAAATCATAAGAACAAAGGGAGACGCAATGTGAAGAAAAGATTTTTTAGTTTTTTCTTTTGGAAGAGAGGTAATACAGTTCTACCTTGATTTTTAGGATAACATGCTGAGTAGATTTGCCAAAGTGATTGTAATTTGGCAGCCTGGGAGGAAAAAGTTTGTACCCCTTCTGGCTCAGTCACCTTTCCAGCTGGGTCTCATTTCCCCTGGACACGGAGGAGCTCACATGAGCACAGAGCTGACAAAGTCATCAAGGTGACTTTTCTTACAGCTATGGAACTCCACCAAGCAGATCTTTAGAGATTCCAGGATGTTAAAGTATGAGAACGCTTTGGAAACATCTAACACAGTCTCAAATCTTTCACACTGACTAAGGCTAAACAAGCAGCTCTAATATTCTACTGCCATACTGGGGTAAAGGAACGTCAAACATCCTGCTGCGAACTCAATACGAGCCAACCGCATCTCCAAACTCTCCACAAACTCCCACAATCCAGCAGGTTTAATGTTTGTTGACATGTTATGTCCTACCCTATTTATAGCCTGTGGTTGGACCGCCATCCCACCGAATGGAACAGCTGCACGCCCATACAGACCCGAGATGAAGTCAGGCGAGGAGGAAAGAGCCGAGCGGAGAGCGAACAGAGCCTGTTCCACAGCTGCATGAGCCACCTGGCTGGCACTGGGCCTTGGAGTGCTGGACCAGGGTTATGTGCAGTACACAAACGAGACAGAGCACATGTTCCTACATGACCTCTGAGAGACGTTTGAAACAGATAGTGGACATTATGCACTCGATTAATTAATTGTATGACATTTTATCTCCGGCTGTACTACAGTTTAACTAGTTGTACATACTTAGAGCGGTTTACATAAATATAGACAACATATTTGAGTAGTGACTATTTGTCTATAGAGACATTAGTCTGTAGCCAGACTAGAGCTTGGATGCCTGATTTTCGAACAGAAAAGATTTCAGAAAAGATTTCACTATAACGTTTATACTACAATTTTCATGTTATAGTCAGGGAATGGAAGGAGAAGTTGAGGTGAGGGTCTAATTGAGAACAGTCTTATATTAACACAAAGAATATAATCCAAGAAGCATGGACAATAAAACACACCAGCTTAGTGTAACCGTTCCCACACAACCCGTTCCGAGCGGGATTTGAATCAGCATCTCTGGCATGGGAGGTGCGCGTGCAAATAAGGACACTAAAGACCCCACAGTCTCTAGAGTCAGTTGCCAGTGTGAATCTTGAGGCCAGGAGAGTGAGGTTTACTAACACAGCTCTTACTACCTGGCCTCCTTTACACTCGCCCTCCTAAACCTCACTCCCATCCGGGTCACGGCACCAACCGGTGTCTCCGGCATGAGAGGTGGGCGCGCTAACAAGGACACTAAAGAGCACATGTAACATTAGCACATGTAACAAATGGCACACAGGGCTACATATAAACAAAACAAACAAGTAACCAAACAACAAACATGTGGACGAAATGTAATGTAAATGTAATGAACAACTATGGCAATCAACAAGAACACACTAAGAAACCTAGGATACAAGAAAATAGGAACTAACCATAGGAAATGTGAAAAAGGATATAAAGACCTAAATAAACTTTAAAACAAGGGTCCCAGAACAGAAATACACAAACAAGATGTAACAGCAACATATATATTTGCACAGTTATTATTAGTGGACAGGACTTCATGCTAGAAGGGTTGTGGTGTTAATTAAGTAAAGTCACAATCGTATGAGTTTGAATAAGGCTCAACCAATCAGAATTAGGAGCCAGAATAATTTTTATTATATTTTGAATATAATATTAGTTGTGAGTCTTATCTTCACTGGAATATCAAAAAAACTTGAAAATACAAAAGTATCCAAATATCCAAAAATAAACCATTTTTGTATTGAATTTCCATAAAAAATTACTATATCATCAAATATAATATAATATAATATAATGATGGCTTGGCTCAAAAGTGTATCATGGTTAAAATAATATGTGGTTGAGGCATAGTGAGGCACAACCACCCCCCACCTTAAAAAAAAAAAATTGTAATCCTGTCCATATTAACAGTGTCTTCTCACAGCGGTCTCCATTGCTCTGTGGGGGCATGCCTACCTCTAATAGGTCCTCTATTGACCACAAAGGTCTGACTGTAGACCCCATCATCTGTTTGATTTTGTTATTGAAGTGAGTGTTCTCCACTACCCCCCATACCCCCCATCGGCCATTATGCATTATGCATGCCGAACACTTGTGTTTTGTAGATCAGAAAATCTCCTTTTGAATAGGGAGGCTTTTTCCAAAGCCAAACAAGTGTGACAGTTCATCCTTTGAGTGTGTCTGGAAACATTATTTGTTCATTTGTTCTGTTTTTCTTTTTTGATTCTCTTTTATTTCCCCCTAGAAGAGAACGATTTGCATGGCGTATTTAAATATTCCTGCTTTTATTTCCATTTTACATGATCATTGTCAACAAGCAGCCACAAAGACTTCAAATAAGCACAACTTGTCACGTTTATGAGCTGGAATTTAAGGCGAAGCTGACTCTCTTGTTGAGCTATTGTTGAGGGTAAATATTGGATACAAAGCTAGGCTCTTTTGTGTTGTCAAGGCACTCGGAAGATGACAGTAATGGATACAGCTCTGAAAACTCGACCAGGCGCCAAGTGAAAGAATTCCAGATTTAGACTTCAGCTGAGCATCTTCACGAATCGCATATTTTAGCTAGTGACCAAACTAGATAAAGAGCTTGTTAGGAGAAAGCACTCAGAAAAACAACGCAAGCAGCATCTCCCATCAACGTCAGCTGTGGAATGCTGCAAATAAACCTTTATATTGATTCCTCATGGGACCCTGTCGAGATTCAAATTAAATGTGTGATTCAATCCAGCTTTAAACTGAACTCATGTTAAGGAATTGTTTCAAAGCTGCTCTCTTACTCCAGAAAATTGGCTGAGTGCCTGATTTGTAATTTTAGAGGCGTCATGCACACAGACTACAAAATCCCTTCTCTGGTTAGTAAAATAAATTCTGCAGTCGGTTCATGTAATTAACAAGGATATCATTTTAATGGGAGTTACTGCGGAGGGACACGGCATAAATAATCATTGTTCCGCAGTCTTTTGATTTCAAAAACACATTTTATATAATTTAATGGCTACAGATGCATTCTTCTCACATTGACATAATAAAATAAACGACTCGCGTATTACAATATAAACACTATTATTGAGATTTGGGCCTTTGCATTTGATGACAATGAATTTAATGACTGACATTATAACCATATTCATCTAAAATTACTGCTTCTGTCAATTCAAGAAGCAGGATTTGTCATGGCAATATGTTGGCGGAAATACAACGCTCCTGCATATGGGGAATGTTTCATGACAAAAGAGGGATGCGGTCTATTAAAACAATCCATACAAAACTGGTCTAAACAGCCAATATGCCCTGTCATTCTCTCAATTGGGAGTGAGATGGATGGCTGTTTATAAGCAGTTTGTTTGTTTATATATGGGTGTGCATTTGTCTACGGTCCACCGTACGTACTATATGTTCTGTATTAAAGCTGCGGTTTGTTCATTAAGCACTGTGACAAAACAAAGAAGCAGATCCCAGCATGGTTCTTGACAGCAGAGTGTGTCAAAAAGAGGCGGGTGGGGGTATCAACACACTATAGGCAAACTCAACCCATTTCTCACTCCTGTGGCTTGTAGAGCAGTGGGTTCTGAAGGCCAGTGAGACCACACACACACACCTCTGCACAACGGAGCGTAGATTACGTCAACACTCACTTACACCAACTGCCTCGTGTTGTGACTAATTGTTTGCTGTGATAAAGGGTTGTGAGCATCTGAAATGCATTACATAGCAATAACAGAAATACATTTTTATTTAATTTTCGATTCAGATTTGTATATATACACACTACAGTTTAAAAGTTAGAGATCAGTAAAAGAACTGTCATTCTGACTGTCTGACAACAGGAACACAACAGAGATATTCATCTGACAGAAGTCCCTTCCGATGTTTATACTGTAAGCTGTATTTTTAATGCCAATTCACAGCATGGTATGTGCTAGTATACCCTCTAGACTTCTTTCTGACATTTATCGATTATCAGCCATAAAATAAAAATAATGAACATTGCTATTAGCCAGAATTTTAATATCAGTGCTTCCCTAGTAATTATGACCAATGTCAGTTACTTCCACCATGATTCTTTAACTCCACCCCCAACTGGAGCTCAAAGAATATTCAGTTTCCATCTGGTAATTACAAGATTGTGGTGGCATTCATGTGCGCTCATCTAGTAGATGTGATTATTCTGTGATGACTTGAAGGCAGCATTTGTTCACACACATATAGTGCACCTTCTTCAGATGTGTTACCACTCTTCAACACATCCCTCTCACTCAAGCATCTGCAAGGAGGAGCTGAAAAAAATGCACAATTACCGCGCCTCTAGACAACAATCTGGCTATGAGCTTTCACCATTATCACAGCCGTCTGTTTGGTGTTGAGTGTTTTGTTCTGATGAGTGTTTCACTCGCATTTGTGTACCTCAGGGATGTGTTTGTATAACAGGTTGAAACATCCGAGTTTGAGATTTAAATGCTATGACAGTATTGCTTGTCCATTCTCTGTTGGCCTCAGATTTACTCTGAAGCATCTGACCAAGTCTCAGCCCACAGACCATCAACAGACCATCACTGACCATCTGATGCAACAGTTCACAGGTTCTTATCAGTCTGCCGGACACAAAGTCTTATTCACAAGTTCCCCAACTGTTAGAATGAGCATTTCTGGTGAAGAACCTGTTGGACAGTTGGGCCAAAGTTAGAAGTGTCAAATCTTTGAAAGATTTACCAAAGTTTTGTTTAGAGATGACAGCAAGATGTCCTTGATCACATTTGTTGTTCAGATTAATTACCCAGATATATTCTTTAATCTATAAACTTTTACAATTGATGTAGACATTTCTGGTAAACATCCTTTGTAGTACTCTTCCAGACTTGCTAATGTTGCAGAGTCATTGTCGGGTCCTCGTAGTCACCCTGCACAGGCATGTTCTATTAATATTAGGAAATATGCAAATATTAAAATAAAACGAACGTAAAGCGATCACAAGTGCACCAGATTTCACAGTCATAATACATGCTATGCACTGTTGCGATCAGATGATTAGGCTAAATTTAAACACCTGTTGCAACTTACTCTTGTGGAAATTTGTAACTATTTTACTTTTAGGTGAATTGGTGGCTAATTCATATGAATTTGTACAATCTCATTAGTATGTTTTTGTACTATTCGCTCATGCTCCACTGATTGGTTTTAGGGGTAGGATTAGGGGTGGCCCTTAATGCTTATGTTATTTGTTTTTTTGTTTTTAAACCCATATATTTCCATACAAATCATGTTGTACGAATTTATACGAAATCATCATCTCGCGAAATAGTTGTTTTCTCTAGTTTACATTGGCCACAATTATTGGCACCCATTTATTGCAACTTCCTTTTGCCAAGATAACAGCTCTGAGTCTTCTTCTATAATCCCTGATGAGTTTGGAGAACACCTGATAAGATATCAGAGACCATTTCTTCATACAGAATCTTTACAGATCCTTCAGATTCCCAGCTCCATGTTGGTGCTTCTCCTCTTCAGATCACCCTACTCATTTCTATAGGGTTCAGGTCAGGGGACTGCGACGACCATGGCAGAAGATTCATTTTGTGCTCAGTGACCCATTTTTGTGTTGGTTTTGATGTTTGTTTTGGATCATTGTCCCGATGGATGATCCAACCATGGCCCATTACAAGGTTTTTTTTTTCTTTCTGTTAGTATTTGCTAGAATCCATGGTACCATGTATCTGAACAAGGTGTCCAGGAACTCTAGCAAAAAAATAGGCTCACAACATCAAAGATCCAGCAGTATATTTAACCGTGGGCATGGGGTACTTTTTATCCCTGTTTGCACCAAATACATCTGGTAGGTTTGCTGCCAAAAAGCTCTTTTTTAGTTTCATCTGACCATAGAAGCCGGTCCTGTTTGAAGTTTCAGTTGTGTCTGACAACTGAATATGCTGGAGTTTGTTTTTGGATGAGCGAGGAGGATTTTTCTTGAAACCCTCCCAAACAACTTGTGGTGATGAAGGTGATGTTTGATACATTTTTTAGGCTTTCTGACCCCAAGACAATTCTTCAGCTATGATCCTTGGAGAGTCTTTGGCCACTCAAACTTTCCTCCTCACCATGCATTAAGACAATATAGACACATGTCCTCTTCCAGGCAGATTTGTAACATCTTTAGTTGATTGGAACTTCTTAATTATTGCCCTGATGGTGGAAATGGGGATTTTCAATGCTTTAGCTATTTTCTTACAGCCACTTTCTATTTTGTGAAGCTCAACAATCTTTTGCTGCACATGAAAACTATTCTTTGGTTTTACTCATTGTGATGAATGATTAAGGGAATTTGGCCTTTATGTTCCCTCATATTTATAATCCTGTGGAGTAGGAAGTCATGGCTGGACAATTTCATGCTCCTAGTCACCCTGGTGTGCTAAAAAAAAAAAAAAAAAAANTAAATATGAAGAGGAATATACTTCAGAGATATTTTACTCATAAGAATTTCTAGGGGTGCCAATAATTGTGGCCAACATGCATTGGAGAAAAAAAAAGGAAAAAAAAATCATAATGTGAGTTTCCCCGCACTTTAAATTGTTTTACTTCAATTAAAGATTAGAATTCTGTGAATTTTTTGAATGAAAGATCAAAAGGATAAACAATGCAGATTTATTTCCACAGACACCTTTGCTCATATTTTACCAAGGGTGCCAATAATAGTGGAGGGCACTGTATTATTATCAGTTGTGATATAATACACTGTTTTGTTACAGTCTCATGAACAGTAACTAATGACAAAATTCTGCTCTGAACATAACAAACAGCACACTGCCACATGCCAATGCCAAAACCAAATGCCAAAACAAAATACTTCACCCATGACCTCACATTACACTGTGAGTTCACATTCACAAACAACTTTATGGATTTATGGAATTTGTGATGTTTCTGAACCTCTCATCCACCCATATGAAGTGAAAGAGGTTGAACTGGTGTGGTAGGCTGTTAGGGCCCCCTCCTTGTTCTTACTCATGGCTGCCAGGATACCCTTATCTCCATCCACAGAGCCTGTGCTATCTGCATCCCCCACCATGGTCCACCACGGTTACGCCAGAGCGGTGGGGCCGCAGACTCCAGCTCACAGAGCGGAGAAGGACCTGGCATTCCTGTAAAGCTCAGATACCATTCAGGTCCCTCATTCAGGAAAGCTGCCACAGGAAACAAGCCCTCACCAGAGACCAAGAGGCCCACTGCAGTCAAACGTCATCATGTATACGTCAACACGCTCCCAATACAATCAAGGCAGGGTCTTAATAAAATTGTGTTTCGTCAATGATTGTGACATAATATTGGCATGTTAACACCATAATTGTCATTGTTGCACTTCTGATAACACTTCCTGATGTCATGTAATGTGTAAACAACAGACTTAGACTCAGATATCCAACGGAGCAGTTTTAATCCGTTTTCTATAGGATTTATGTCAGAAAAATCAGGATAGATTGCTAAATTTATGAGCTAGTCTCCAATTCCTTGTATACACGCTATTGAGAATCATTCACAATCACATGACCCCGGAATTTCAATTAGGCCATACTTCTTACTAAGCAAATATTGTCTTTGATAATGCTTTGTTACGATTGCATGACTATGCTGTAGGTTGGGCAGTTACACATTTGCAGTTCCATATCGATTCCAATGTTTTCTGGATTGTTGGGCATCAATCAACAACAGCTGACTGTGTCTAATATGACCTTAATGAGAATGTACATTGTTAATTGGTAGCATAAGCGTAGTTCGGTCTGATCAATATTATCGAGAACCAGCACTCGCACTCACAATGCTTTTGGTATAGTTGACACTTCCTCTAAAGATTTCTTCGTTCAGATAGAATGCGTCTGTTGTTTCCTCTCTCTCAGCCATTCCTGCCAATATCTTTGTTCTTTTTTGCTTGCTTGTTCTATTCATGGATTCGTATGTAATGACTATAACTAAACTTACATTTGAAGGGGGATCAACTCAATGTTTCCAATCAAATGCATTTGAATTTACTGTTTCAACAGTTATCTTCACTCTGTGAAGGTTTGTCGATTATTTGCAGTGCAAGACCCCGTCAATAAGTAAACTCATTTGGAGGAACAAATCCCCTAAGGTAAAACTAGATGTCTTGACATCTTCACAAGTAAGTTCTCGGTCACAGCTTCACATTCAGATTGGTTTTGACAGATCAATGTTCTTACAGCAACTATACTGTGCAGAGAACTGACTCAGTTCAATACCCAAGGGTTGTCTCCTTGGTCAAGTCAGTCTGAATATGCAGTCAAGACAGCCGTGACGTAACTACGGCTGTTCCGCAGTTTATTTTATTACTTGTTTCTTTGTTCTTTATTTTATTTCTGTTTAGTTGAATAATTACTTGAAAAACTTGAGACAATGTTTGCTGTTTGAGGAGAATACATGCCTTGTTTTAATTTAATTTGTTAATATCCATATTAATATTTAGCCTTTTAAATAAAAGGAGTATTTTCAAAAGAACAAGGGATTGCAAATACAGTATAATACATTACCCCAGTAATAACACATTAGTTACATTTTACATACAGTAACATTACATTTTAGATATTGGTATTGATTATGACTATAACTTCCCAATTTCAGTCTCCAGCACATAGCCCTTGACCAAAAAAGTTCCACTGTCAACTCCGCAATGTGCGCTAGAGAGGCATTTTGCACTTAATTAAACAAGCTTAAAATTAGTCACAGTCCATCAGGAAATAAGAAGCTCTGAGAGCTGCAGGCTTTCCAGAACGTTCATAATCTGTTGAACGCCACAGACAAGAAAGTACAAAGAAAGTTCTTCAACTTCAGATAAATCCAAGGTTACCCGAACGCTTTTAGTGATGATCGTTTTTTTCCTGCTTTTGTGCCGACCAAATGAGCTTCTGTCTCTTTATAAGAATGGAGTTTTGAAGTAATGAGATTTATGAATTGTGTAGCCATTTGCTTTTTTTTTTTTTTCGTCTGGGCTCGTGCATTTAGAAGCTGGTGTGGATGGTAATTATAGTATACATTATTACGAGCCCCCATCACTCCTCTGCACTCTTTTTGTGGTTAACTGCTTTTGATAACAAATGAATTAATGATGCTTTACAGGACAGTCGAAGTGGATCAGCAAGTGTAGGAGAGAAAGAGGTGGAAATGGAGAGAATGGCAGCGAGAGAGAGAAGTTGGCAGATTACGACTTAATGGTGGCAGAATAATGGTAATTTCGCCACACTCTCCTCTCTCTTGGACTGTGCTAATGGCTTCATTAACACTTCCACTATCCAGCGGCCCACAGAGGACAATGTCACATCCATCTTTGTCACATCACAATAAAACCAGCTAAACACAACAGGTCTATCAGTCCAGGTGCTGAAGGAGGCAAGAAATGAACAGAAGAAAATCAATAGCGAAATATCAATGCGGCTAAAGCTGCAAACATGGAAGTCAAGCAGGTCCCCGCAAACAGAGAAAGTGCCGGATTGATCTCTAACAGGTATGTTGCTCACACTTTGGGTAATAACTCAATGCCATGGTGGAGGAGGAACAGCATGCTGGGAAAAACAGCAACGTGCCATAAATCACAGGAGCCGGGCTCTATTGCCGTCAGCGGCGAATTGATGACGTTTTCCTCTGCCATCTAGATCATTCCTCTGTTGACTTGTGAAGCTTCCTGTGTCTGCTGCTTTATGGGGCATTTTAGCAAGAAGTCCCCGCGGTGCTTCTGTAACTAAAAGGTTTGAATTTCCAGGCGGCGTGAGGACGTGAAAAGCCCACAGGGTGCGTACGGCTACAGAAACCCTTGGGGAATTACCTAAATATGGAGCCAAAGAGTTAATGTAGCACTAATCTAGCAATAATCTTTGCTTTTCCACCCAATTCAGTTAAACAAACTAGTTTTAAGCGAAAAAAAAAATGCTTAGATAAACACTGAAGCAAATTATTAGAATCACTCAGGCGAGAATTATTACTATTGCTCATACTTACGGTTAAAGATTTGAACAAACTGAATGCTTAGTAATAAAATTTACTGCATAGCTCGTCCTGGACTGTTAACATAAATCTTTTTTTTTTTTAAAGTTCGTAAAAAACTATACATTTAAATTTGTTATATTTCCAATTTTATGTTTACAATAATAATGATTATATATTTAAAGTATGACTTAGAGTTAAAGTATGCTTTTACATTTTACACAAAGAATGATTTTACATTTTACATTTTATAGTTTCATCAAACATTTTCATTACAATTTTATAATTATATTTAAAGTGATTAATTATCTAGTTATTATGATTTTAAAAAGACATCATTTAACTTCAAGGTGGCCATACATTCATTAACACGTTTACTGGAAATGTATGTTGTACATGGCAAAATATTAAAGATATATGTTTTTAAACCCATTGTTATTGATGCTATCACAAGACTATCACAAGTTATTCTTGCAATTTCAACAAAAAAACTCATCTATGTTAGCCAGTTTTTCACTATTATTATAATTATACCCAGATGACAAGTTTAAAAAAAAAGTTCACAAGCAGACCAAATGTTTAAGGGTACGTTTACACAACAACAATGTACTAAAAACGGAAAAGTTTTTCCGTTGCGTTTTTCGCGTACAGGCGACTACTTTGTCAAAACGATCCCCGTTCACAAGGATCCGCGAAAATGACTAAAAATGCTTTATTATTCATGCCTGGCCAGTAGTTAACGATGTCTCTTTGTAAAGAAAGCACTACACCCATAGACTGAACACGTAATACGCATTCGCATGACGTCATCGTTTTCACAAAAATGTGCCTTTTTTAAGTTTACACAGAAACGATAATGGTATCGTTTCAAAAACCTGCACAAGTTTGCGTTTTCAGGCTCCCAAAACGTTGTTGTAGGGTAAATGAATGGCCAAAACGCTTAAAAAGTTGTCTTGTAAACGGCCCCTGAGTTTGCAGTGCATCAAAACTTCTTATTAATTGGCCCTAAACTCTCTCACACTGAGAGACTGGACTGACAAATCATATCTCGAGACTAGAATGTCACATCTTGCAAGAGAAAACAAGCTAATTGAAACATAAAACCTGAAGATAAACATAACTGATGAAACCAAAGGGCACAGGGAGGGGGAGGGGGGCATGTAAAATTTTGTGTTGCACCTAAATGTTACAGCAAACACATTCCTTGCTATGATTGAATGATTCATGCCGATGAAGGCTTCTGAGGTGTGAGGAAAACACTGCTATTTCTGACTGTTATTATGCAGCAGTCGACCATAACTCAGCTCTGCGCAACAATAAGGATGTCAGCACGTCAAACGTGTTCATTGCTGTTTATTTATGCATGAATATGCATTACAATCCTACAGCAGCATCTGATGCTCTCCTACCTGAGAATGAAAACGCCTGGCAATCAAGGCCATCACGCAGACATAGAGGAACATTATGTTTGAAGCTCTTGATGGAATAATGGACTGTTCTATAAATGTCTCTTGCACAAGACATGCTGTCTAATCTAAGATGACTAAAGTAATAGAGCTATTGTGCCACATTCACAGTGATATGAAGAAGTGTGATGTGAAAGATTTTTATAAAAGAGTGCGACAGAGAGTTGCAATCAATAACGTACAACAAATACGCTGTGAAGCAATTTGAAGAGTGACTGCTGGGGTGCGACATTGTTGTTTTGTTTATGACTGAATGAAAAAGAAAATATTCTCCTGAATGAATTTATATGTCAAATATACACAATATATGAAAGGTTTTTTTAAATATATTTGAAGACATAAAATACAAGTTCAAAAGACATCTATGCATTTCTATTTATCTTGTCCAACGAATGAATGAAA
>RJVU01036043.1:6313905-6325933 GCA_003731715.1 Anabarilius grahami
TTGTTGATATTATTATTATTATTACTAAATAAAATATTTTAAAAATAGGAAATTACTGTAATATTTCACTGTGAAATAAAAATTAGATATTTGAAATAAACTAATAATAATAATTTTATTTTACAGTACAACTTATTATTATTGTTGTTGTTGTTGTTGTTTGTTACTAAAATATATTTTTTTAAATATTACTGTAATGTTTTACTGTAAAATAAAAAATAGTATTAAAAATAAATAAATACATAATAATAATAGTAATTATTATTATTATTATTGTTATTATTATTATTAGTAGTAGTAGTAGTAGTAGTAGGCTATTATTGTTGTTGTTGTTGTTACTAATGGGAAATATTCCTGTAATATTTCATGATAAAATAAAAATTGCTATTATTATTATTAATGTTATTATTGTTGTTGATGTTGTTGTCCGCATATATTTATTTAATTAAATCACAGCCTTTGGGATTTAATAATCATGCTAAGCCATATCACGATTTTGGTTTATTTTGATTAACCATGCAGTCTAATTTTAATTAATTGAACTAATTAATGATTTACTGTTTATTGTTTAATGTTTAATCTGCATAAGACTAGTGACATTTATGAAAAAAAGTAAATCAAGTTAAGACTAATTTGCTGTACTGTGCTTAACATCATATTCATGTCCATAGGTCTTTAGCTTTGAAACTACTCAAATTCGCAGTTCTACCGACTGCCGTCCTGCAGAGGAACTTGTTAATTACGTGCTGAACCCGAAGGCAGAAGGGTGGCACCCCATCACCTTTTGTCTCTCCCATATAACCTGACTGCCGTGCCAACCTTGCTGCTTTATCATACCACAGCATTTGGCTTTCTTTTTGCAGGTGGCAAAATGAGTCCACGGGCACTGTGCTTGGCAGCCTGCTCTCACTAACGGCATGCCAACTGCTGAGCCTCCTCGCTTGTGTGGCGGCCGCAGAGATGTGCCGGGCACAGCCTGGCTTGGCCGCCTTTTCAAGCCGGGCACAAATGAGATTGGCACCGAGCGCAGCTCCTCGAGCGAGCCGTGTGATATATAGTCCCCAGCTGTGGTCAAGGTGGAAGCTGGAAGACGAGGGAAGCTGGGAAATGTGGTAGATCTGTGCCACAACCAAGGAGAATGTTCAATCCCTGTGACTAAACAGCATGGGAGCAAAGAGAAACAGCACACAAAGTGGACACCACACACACACACACATACACACACACCACAATAAACCAAGAAAAACTGTTTTTTCACAGCATAACAGAACATTTTGTTTGTCACACTCCGAGTGCCCTACTTTCTGAACTTAACTAAATAAATGGTTCATTATGGAGGAGAGAACTTGGTTTGCCAATACGAATTGTCTTTTTGTTTGCTACCATTTATTTTCTCATAGTTTGTATTGAATTTCACTGGTTTTGAGAATTCAGGCAACATTTAGAAAGTGTGTGAAAAGGATTCACTGCATCATCCAATTCCAGCAACAAACAATTTCAATAAATTTAACTTAGTATCTTGGAAACACATCTACAGTCTAGATTACTCAAGACAATAAGTTCAACATATAACTATAAAAAACTTTGATTTTTTGCTACAAGTCCATCTTAAGTAAGCTACCTAAATTATATAAAGTACAAAACAAATATTTATTTGTAAAAATTATGTTTTTTATTTTAATGTTATACTTGCAGACAGGATTCATTTTATCCATGTAGTTTTGTCAGCTATGGAAAGTGTCAAAGATTTGTCAGTGTTTATCTTGTAGGAATTGATATACAGTATATCATATTTCTGGTTAAAGTTTATTCTAAAAAACCCTAACACTATTTACTAAATGTCTGTGGTTATTTCTGCATACAAACTGTTTTGTAGTTTGTAGTTAATTATTACCCATTATTGACAGAAAGTGCATCCCAATTAGCATACTTATACACGCCATATCTTATAGTGTGTGTAGTGTGTTAACACAAAAATTCCAAAAAGAAAATGCATTTTAACTATCCTGATGATTCACAGAAAAATGAAGTGAGGAATGTTGGATGCTTCATGCAGTCATGTAGAGGAAGCTATCAGGCTCTGATGTGGGATAACTTAATATACTGACTAGACAGCAGTAGTGCATATAGTACATCATTTGGTACACAACTAGAATGTTCAGCAACATTGACTGATGATGTCACAGTAATATTTACATTCTAGGTGCTGACTGGTCTTCTTTATTACATATATTTGCACACTAAATTGTGATTTATCTCATCTTACTTACTACACTTTATTTTAAGGTGTCCTTGTTTCAGTGTAATTATACACTTAAGGGCCGGGTCGGACAGAACACGCTTTTGCCTTGAAAAGTGCGAGACGTGGGCAGTGGAATGGGAAAAAAAAGGTTTTGTGTCATTCGCAAGACGCTGCAAAAGACGGGAGCACAATGGTCAAACATGTCCTTCTAGTACGTGTTTACGTAGAAAAACAATGGAAAAATATAGCTGCGAGAAGCAATTATTAGGGCCAAGCACAACAGGCAAAATGAGGAGCATAACAAACATGGCATTTACCAACTGTAAAATTATCAATTTTAGACATTTTTAACAATTTTAGACAAAATGGTTGAAAGAAAAACATAAAATACAATAAATTACGAAATTGATGTGTTATTGTCACTCTGGCATAACAATGACACCCAGAGAGTTTGGTATCAGTATGCAAAACAATTGCAGTTACAGCTTTGGATCTTTTTTTGTAGTTTTGCAATTAAATGACGGCCATGTTTTTCAAGGTACACCAATTTCATAATGAACGATGATAGCAACTGAGACAAAGACACTGCATTTCAAATTTGAAGTCAATCAAACCAACAGTACTGTAGTTAGAGCCAATTTCATGTTTTGTTCAATTATAGCGCCACCAAGTGGCACAGTCCCACTGCTTTTTTTGTGTGTCCTCAGAGTGCCCTCATAGATAAGTATCTTTAATTTGACAAATTTGGTGATATATATATTATATATGGTGATATAATATTTCATTTCATTTAGGACTTAAAGATATTTATATTTATAAGCACATAAAAAATGACCCACATCCATTTACATTTACATTTATGCATTTGGCAGACGCTTTTATCCAAAGCGACTTACATTGCATTATACTATACATTTGTATCTGAGTANTCTTTAAGTCCTAAATGAAATGAAATATTATATCACCATATATAATATATATATCACCAAATTTGTCAAATTTGGTGATATATATATTATATATGGTGATATAATATTTCATTTCATTTAGGACTTAAAGATATTTATATTTATAAGCACATAAAAAATGACCCACATCCATTTACATTTACATTTATGCATTTGGCAGACGCTTTTATCCAAAGCGACTTACATTGCATTATACTATACATTTGTATCTGAGTATGTGCAAATCCTGGGATCGAACCCATGACCTTGGCATTGCTAGTGCCATGCTCTAACCACTGAGCTACAGGAAACATCCGACTTAGATTGCATTTTTTTTTTGCCACCTACAATCGAAATTTTGACATTTGGCCATAAACATATAGCCAACCCGCTATGTTTCTGATTTTTCTACAGGGATTTTATCTCAATCAGAGAAATGGTTTAAGATATTCGTGAAAGTTTTTGAAATGCTAAACCACAACAACGGACAAACCATAATGCGAAACGCAGCATGTTTGGTATCGTTGGACTCGGAAAGGATTCAGGAATCTAAGAAGATGTGAAAATACATCAACCACATCCAATGTTATAAGCATGTAAAATATTTTTAGTTTTTTTACCGCTAGGGGGTGCTGGCCCAACACTTTTTAGGCTCATTCTGGGCATGGTGCCAATGACCCCTACCGAGTTTCATAACGATACGCTAATGCGTTCATAAAATATTATTTTTAAAAGCTTGATGCTGGTCGCTATTCAATGACATTATATGGATGAGTGCGAGCGGGATTTAAAAAAAAAATTGTATTCTCCTTTTGTAGTCCATAAAAGAAAGAAGGGCATACAGCATTAGAACAACACCAGTGTGAGTAAATGATGACTTAATTTTCATTTTAGCGTGAACTATCCCTTTAAGGTTAGGATTAGGGTTTGGTTTAGGGTTAGTTGTGTAATTATACATAATTTACTTTGATTACTATAGTGTACGTGTAATGTTTAACAAGGACACTGTAAAATAAACTGTTACCTACTTGTTTTACTGCCTTGCAAGCAATTCTTTTAATAAATGCAAATCTAGTTTAACTTTCATCAGCTTAAATGGTGAAAAACACTTTGTTTAGTGTGAACTCCTGGTAAAAACGTAAAAAAAAAAACACCATTTAATCGTTTTCTGAATATTGATACTGACAATGCAAAAGTAACGCCTGCGTTCTCTATACACAAAAACAAATCCTTGGAGTCTGAAATTCAGTTAACTTATCATTCAGCAATAGTACAAGGCTTTGCACATTTTAACACCGGGATATAAAAATGAGTTATTGGGACAGAAATCCCTGCTGAGAAAGGGCAAGTAACAGGAAAAAAAGGCACAACTGAGTCATTGAATAATCCCTCCTGGTGCTACTCTCAAGGCGGCTATAAAGTGCCGCCAAATGAAAAGAAAGTAACAATAAATGGCTGCACCTAATTACGAGGTCTTCTATTACCACTAAAGGTGCAAGCCTATAAAATATAGGCATATAAAGTCTAATTAACCATAGCTCCGGTTCTCTAATCCAAACGCATTGGTTATGACAAATACTTAACTCATACTATCATAATACGAAATGATTTACCAAATGAAAAAACTGCACCACACACAGAGAGAGGAGCAATTGTTTTCATAAAATATTCGAAAAAAACACACTTCAAAGCCATTTGACTCTGTTAAAATGAAGAGCCAACATAATTGTGGCAGCCATTCATGTCATGGCTGTGTCAGCACGGAAAAGCATGTCCCAATCCCCACTGCCTCAGTGGCTCCCATGCTTAACCTTTGTCTACAAATAAGTCACTGCTCTCCATCGAACTCATTTTGCACCTCACTGAATTTTGCACAACCTAATCTGACTTGATTACATCCAACTCGTGTCGAAGCCCAAACCAACATATGGGAGATCAGATTCACATCAATATGATTGCTGAAGTACAGCCCTGGGCCATCAGATAAGGATGCAGGGATATAGGCATGTATTAAACACACAGACAATGAATTATGAGTGCATTATTACTGTATGCTTGCTTCTGAAACATTGATTTATCACTATAAAACACAGACCAATCATTCATCTAAGTATTTAGCCAAATCTACATTTCAAATGCCTTTTTGGTTGGTTGACAGTCTATGTACAGCAGTAAAAAAAATAGTGATACACTGCCTTTAAAACCCAGACCATGCAAACTTATCACACAAAAATGGCTTTTTAAATACCCTCATAAATATTCACAGACTTAATGGGTAGCTCAGGGTTATGAATGTGGCAACAACAGACAAAATTGCCACCACCGCAGAAGTAATAAGCAACTAGCCCGTAGCTGTTCCTGAGAGAGAATAGTTTTAATATCAGCACGGTGCCTATAAAAATAACCTTTAACCTTAACTTTTGTTATGTATATTTTAGTGACTATAGAGAAAATAAAGTGATTTGAAACTCCTTATGAGACAATGGATGGTTTAAGCCAACAAGCCATTGTGCCATCATTTAAGGGAATTCAAACAAGGATTCATAAGTCCCTATAGACAAAATACTGACATATTACAGCATTTGAATGTCGGTCTGTTGGGTGATTATATTCTCATTTAAATGTTCATAGATGTAAGCAACATTTATGCTAGTCAATTAAAGAACTAAATGACCATAAAGGGACAAAGCAGGATAATTTTCCTTAAAAAAAAAATAAAAATAGTAGCAAAAACATTTGCTCACCTAACAATATGTTGCCACTTAAAACCATATTCTACAAATCACATTGCTGCTGATAAAAGCTCAATGAGCCTCCATTATGAGCAAGTTAAAAAAAAAGAAAAAAGAAAGACCTGTAAAACAGCCGTGAGGTATTGAAAATGTGAAGCAACTGCTCAACAAAGGAAAAAGACTTGTGTCATCCAAGACAAAAGCAACTAACCAAACCAACATACATATGTTCATGTTAATTTGTCAATGTAGGTCAAGTGATAAATGCTCAAATACATCAAGAGGTTTTATTGTTATAGGTATTTTCATTTTCTCTGCTATATTGCTTTGTATGGATTCATATCTGCACTCCACGGGTTCCTGTACTCTGCCACATGGTGGGGATATAGAGATTGTGAAAAAATCAGACAAAGAATTATGTTGAAATCATATTGTTGTGATGGATAAAAGTGCATAAAGACATTAATAGCATATAGCCCTAACCAGGTGAGGGCGCTATAGCTGACTACCCCCATTAACAATGTTTATTAAATATGCCAAACTACTATGAAATACTTTTGTTTGCATTATAAAGTTATGGATTAAAAACAAATTAATCCAACAAGCCACATTACTAGGCTCTCTTGCACTTCTGCACAAAAGAATGCATGTTGAATATGAGAATTTTATGAGTGATTGTTTTTATAAGCAATAAATGCAAATATCTGTATGGTGACACTACATACAGCTGTGTCCATGTAGATATAATACATTACAGTAGTTAAAACACTAAACAATTGTTTAAATAATGCATAAAACATTTGATATGTAATTACATTTGTATTACTCATTACTTACAATGTAATTACCCAAACATGAACAATAATATACTATTTGACTCATACAAGACTTTTGACTATAATAATCTAATCAAATAATAATCTATGATCTAAAAAATCTGCAAATTTCAGTGTAAAGTAAAAGGAAGAATTGGCACAGGCTGCACTTTGTTTCTTTTATGTAGTTTCTATGCATCAACACTCAATTCATCAATACAGCGCTTCTGTAATTAAAGTTTGTCCCAATTATAAATCCATCTATGTAAACACAAGTGCAGTCACATCACCGGAGACAACAGAAGTCAGCACTAGAGAGCTGCCTACCAAGACAGCGTTTTTGGACATCATAGGAGCTTTGCGAATGCGCGTTCGGAACGCGTCTATGATGCCCCAAAACGCTGTCAAGGTAGGTTGCTCACTAGGGTTTGAGACACAGCCGCTATCATGCGTCATAAAGGGTTTCACTCGTATTTCGGAATGTGACCACGTCAGATCGGAGCGCATGACAAAGACATTTCATTCAAACTGAATAAGCATAAACACATAAAGCCCGCAGACGTACCACTGTTGTTCCAGCTCCCAGTCCCTGAAGAAGTCAAACTCGAATAGGTCCATGGTCGGTATGTTTCAGTGAGGTGCCGGTGGCCTCATATGCAAGAACTCTGTCTGTCTCCCTCACTGACGCGCGGCGCAGCTCGCACTGCCGCTGCCTCTCTCCGCTCAGCGATACGCAGCCCTGCGGAAGGCGGAGTCAGGGCTCGCTGGAGGCGGTCACTCATTCTGAAAAGACCGGCGCAACACTTTGAACCAGAGGAGCTCCACCTGTGTCCAGCGTACATCACCTGTGAACACACGGTCAAGAGGCTTTAATAATGCAATTTAAAACTGATTCATTCAACAGAATTGATTTAGCATTCATTTAATGTAGCCAATCAAATTATTTACTGATTAATGATTTAGCCTATTAGGCCTATAGGGTTTATTTTTCTTGTGTTTTCCAGTAGGCTTATAAATAGCAAACAGCTTGTCCTGAGGCAAATATTCTCTGTTGCTTTATCTTAATGCAAACAACAACATCAACACAATAAAAACGACGGCAACAACAGTAGCTAACCTAAAAAAAGATGCTCTTTAAATGTTCTTTACACGTAGTATAAGTTCTATTTAGAACCGTATCATCTTGAAGAACCCTTTAGGTGAAATGGTTCTTCGCGTTAGAGTTTAATGTCCTTTTTTTCCCGCCTTTTTGTTTTTCAAATCTGTAACTGTCAAAGCCAACTCATTACTGATTTTCTGGAGCTCTGAACCTGCAATTTTAACTTTCAAATTGTCACTGGTTTCCTGCAGTCATGTCTTTTTCTCTCATTAGTTTAAAAGAACATGAGCAGTTCTATTCAGTTAAAGATATTCATCTTCTGTTCTTCCACTAACAACAGAGATATTAAATTTATGATCCATATTGTTAGATATATTTTTTTTAATTATTACTTTATGCATAAACATACCAAATCACAAAAAACTTTAAAGCTATCCCATGACTATATAAATGTTTCCTTTTAACATTGTAAAGGGCTCACACACTGTCCATTTTTGCTAATTTTGGCCTTCATAAACATAATTGTTTTTACATAAACAAATAGAAGAGTGTAAAGATGCTAATATAAAATAAACTATTAATAAAAAAAAAGGTTTTTTATTACACCATTAAGGTCCTATAGCACTTTCAATGCATGGTTCTTTATGGAACCTTATAAACTATAACTATTGTCAAACTATATTTACCAAAAAAGGGTTCTACTATACAAGCCAAAGAACCCTAATTTGGTACTGTTTAGAGCCGCTTTTCTATGTTGTTCAAGAATGCAATATTTTTTTAAGTGAAAATAGTAATAATAATAATAAATATTTACTACTACAGTAAGTATATAGCTAACATTGTCATGTTAACCTCTGAAATGTAATAATTAATGCATTTAAATAAACATGTTATAAATAAAAAAACAAATCTGCATTGCTTACACACACACACACACACACATACATACATACATACATTCATATATATATATATATAGTTGTTAACCTCAGAATTATTAAAATATTATTACAATTACATTTTTTTAAAAGTCAAAAATATTGACTGAATGATGACTAAATCAAACTAATAACATTTACACTGTACAAATTCTTCAAAATAAGGAATTATCCTACTGGCCCATGTTTGTCTGAATGATTTTTGATATTTCTGATTATTGCTAATATGCAGGGTTGCGTTACCCGAAAGCATCGTAAGTCTCATTGAATTAAAATGTAACGACAGAACTTGCGACCATAGTTTGCTTTGAGAAACGCACCCCTGGATTATACAGTGAAGCACATTGATCATGGATATCAATATTGCATTAATAATAATTAAGGAATCCTAAAGTCACTAAGTACCTATGAAATTATAGCCCAAGTAACTGATATTCATTGTCAAACTATATTTGTCTATAAGAATTATCCAGCATGATGACCTCATGATATAAAGTTGATTTACATTGGTTATAAGAAATAAAGAATATCCAAACATATTATTTTTATGTGAGTATAATATCACATCAGCATGATATTCAAATGCTGATGCTTGTCAGAAAAATAAATAAATAAACAAAAACTTCCAACAAATCAAGTTTATTGCAGCTGTAACCAAAGAATTAGAGTTGCAACAGTAAGCATGTGCACTTCTGAAGCCAGCAGTATAAGAGAAATGTGAGCAAAGCTGCTTGGCGCATATATATTCATATATCCCTGATAACACAATAGAAACATTACACAGAAAGAAAAAAAAAAGAAAGAAAACGGGGGGAGGGGGGAACGCTGTCAGGAATATGCCTCTTTGCATTATTCCTCAATACAAATGTTCAGCACAAGTAATAAAGAGCATGTTTTATTTTATTTTAATTTTTTTTTCAGAAAACAAACCACAAGACAGACCCACATATGTTTGTTGTCGACATGATGATGATTTGGCGAGAACCATATGGTGATCATGTTCCATGCAGCACATTGCTACGACAAATGTGACTTTTTGCATACTTCGCCCGGGGATGCCCTCTCAAAATTCATTGCAGAGACATGGAAGTGATATTAATCTTACCTTGAAATAACACAGTGGGAGAGGAGAAATAAATTTCTGAGGCAGAATGGCTTTCCGGATGTTATACGAATGAATGCTTTGCTGATGGATTTCACAATGGTCAGACAGCACAGAGAAGATGCCACTGTGTCTAACAATAGCTCACACTGATACAATACAGTTTATGCCCTTAGCGCTCTTTACTAGCAGTGTGATAAAAGTGGAAAAGATGAGTCAGGCTATCTCTCCCTTTTGCTCAATGTAAATAAATGTGATATATATTTCTGTGTCTGTCAAAAAGCTGAGTAAACCTGATCTTGCATTCAATTTTTTTGCAATCATAATATTATTTCAATGAATTCCAACAAGCTATTGAAAATCTCTTTATGAGGTCATCTCTTCTGAACTCAATAACATTTCCATGTTAACCTCAGATGAATGCATATAAGTGACCCTCAGAGTGACAACTCTGAAGCTTATCGTAGCAGAACAAGAAGTGCAAAAGTGCAGTTTGAGAGGCTATTTCAGGATCTAGGCTAGTGTGTGAGTGAACAGGTTGAAGCTTTTCAGGTGAAATGGAGCTTTAGAGCAAGGACGGATTATGGTTCTGTGGAGCCTCTGGGCACCCGTTCTCTTTGCAGGCCCCCTCATCACAATTCTAAGATGAAATGTCCAAATAACAAGAAATTACATTGAGGGTGTGCCCACACTTATAGTTCAATTCTCTTGGTTCTTTTGGTCTGGACCAAAAAAAGAAAATGATACATTTAGTCCTGGTTCCTCTCATTCTGTTTAAGTTGATGCATTATCCTTTAACAATAACTCAGGCACTTAACATTGATCTCATGAGTTGTTTACTTATAAGTATGCCCTTGTGGAAAAACTTTTAAAAAGTACTTATTACAGAAATACTATATTTTAAAATAATATACACACTTAAAGGTGGTACAGAGGATGTTTTGTTTTATACATTTTTGCAATATTACTTGAAACTGTCTTTACTAACTGATAAAAGACTATTTATTAGGTGCACTGAAAGGAATATTATTAATATACATCATCTGTGCACAAGGTAGGGCCTTAAAAACATCAGCCAATCGTTTACGCGATCATCGCATAAACGATTGGCCCTCTGGCTTGTCAATCACTGCCATGACATTCCTTGTGAGAGACGCGTGGCTGCGCGCTCCAGTAACTTTCCACACTCCACAGGCGCCGCATGCAATGTTTTTGTCAGGAGACAGGAGTAACAACTGCAGATTATGAGTTACCTGCGGTGAGTCCGACATAATGAATCCACTATGTGTGCGCGGCTTTAAGTCTGCTTCAGGAGCAGGAAACAATCGCTGTATGTTGAGCACAGTCTTAGAATGTTTTAGCTAGTCGTTAAATGTGTGCCCGGCTTAATAACACAGCGAATGCCGGTGGTAAACACTCGTGTTCCAATACTCGTGCACGAGTTTTGGGAGGCGTTCACTCGAAATGGAGGGGGGTTGTTCTAACGCATGCGCTCATTTCAAAAACTCAGTCGACGAAAAGTTCCTCTGTACCACCTTTAATTGCATGTTGATTGCAATTATATTAAATGCAATATGCTGAACTGTACCGTCATTTCATAATTACTTATATTATCTTTGAAATATGGTTAAAGTGTACCAAATGTACTGACAAGCATTATGTTAAACTATAGTAGTCAATATTTGAAGTGGATCAAAACCTTTCATCAGAGTGGTCCTAAAACCTTCTTCTTAGGACAACTTAGTTCTTTGATGAACTTTTTTGATCCACTTCAAATGTTGACTACTGTATTTAAAGGTATTTGTAATTCCAAATTTGTAATGGAGTTAAAATGTAATAGATTTGAAATATGCAGGATAGGCGGTTTGGGAAGTGTGTAATATAAAATAACATACTACAGTTAAAAATAAGTATTTTTAAGCATGGAAAAGATTATTAAAACAATGATTTAAAGTTTACTTTCAAGTAAAACTTTTAATTTGACATTATCACAAAGTGCACTTTTTAAAACTGTACTTAAGTGTGTATAAAAACATACATGAAAGTGTACTCTATTTAAGTTAACTTAAGTGGCCTTTTATTTAATTAATATTAATATATTATTTGCATTTTCAGTTTATATATATATATATATATATATATATATATATATA
>RJVU01036043.1:6325993-6366152 GCA_003731715.1 Anabarilius grahami
TAGCTCGTTTAGAGAACCTTTTCATGATATGCTAATTTTTTGAGATAGGAATTTTGGGTTTTCATGAGCTGTATGCCAAAATCATCAGTATTAAAACAATAAAAGACCTGAAATATTTCAGTTGGTGTGCAATGAATCTAAAATATATGAAAGTTAAATTTTTATCATTACATTATGGAAAATAATGAACTTTATCACAATATGCTAATTTTTTGAGAAGGACCTGTATATATACTTTTAAGAAAGTGCACTACAATTTCACATTCAATACAAATGAGCGCACATACTTTTTTTGCAAGGGCTGTCTCTGCCAGTAGTTTAATCAGACATTATTTATTTAACATTTTAATTAATAAAAGTATACAGTTTGCATACATGTTGCATGCCCATAAAATGAGATTTAATTTACATAACCTTCAATAAATATTGACCTGTAAAGCGAGCCGAGCCGTGCGAGTCATACCACATAGTGGAAAAGCGCCAGTACAGTACTTAAAGTGAGCCATGAGTTAAAGGAGACATATTATGCCCTTTTACAGTCTTTATTTTTGTGGTCTACTAGAACAGGTTTTCATGCTTGAATGTTCAAAATAACAACAACAAAAAACACTATTATTTTTAAAATATTTAACATTGTTGCAGCACCTCTCTTCCCAGTCTGTCAGTAACGCTCTGCTCAGTTCCTGTCTTGAAGCCCCTCCTTCCAAAAAGTACAGCATGCTCAGATTGGTCAGCTGGATCAGTGTGTTGTGATAAGTCAACCGCTTCAAACATGTATTGGAAATGTCACACCCTTACCATAACCGTGTTAGATCTGGGGTGGAAAAAACTGTCTCTTGGACATGGCGACAACACACTACTAACACAACTCATCCAAGCCTTGCTCCTTTATTTTGTGCATGCTTTGGGTGAGGATTATTTAAATGAGGAATATTGTGTCGTGTTTATGTTCCCGGAAGAAAATTCAAGACTACAATTGAGGCGTTTCAGGTAGTTCAGAAACAGTGCTTACTGATATAGAGACTTTGACTATAATTTTGTGGTTTGTAACTTTGCAGACATTTTTCATGTTCAAACAGCAACATTACACACTAAATGTTGATAGACGTACTTCTTGAAAGTACTGTAGCCTACATTACACTAAGACTTAACGTAATTTTACTCTGTAACACTTGTTAAAGAAGATCAGAATCATTTTAATTAACTGTCGAAAAACTCCTCGTGAATCAGCAAGGGATAAACAAAACAGTTGTTCTGTTTCTTGAACAAACAGTTTACTAATAATGAGTAATTTGTTCCATCTCAAATGTCAGAGCTCATCTTTAGTTTGGATAACACTTTTGGGTTTAAAATGCACAAGATATTAGTTTGATTACAGTTTAATGATGAGATGAATGAGATGCTGCTTGCATTTGTTTATTAATGAACCATGGCTTTTGACCACTCATGTGAACATCCCATACCCGATCGGGTAACATCAGAACTGTTGGAAACATGGTGGAAATAGCCTCTGGCAGCTGGTGTGATAAATGACTTGAGAAATACTTCATCATAACAGCCAAGGCCACACGACTGGCACCTCATCCCGTTTAATCTCATTGAGATGAATAAGCGAGCCATTACAGCTGTGCTGATACGGTCTAAGGGGGATCGCCTCCTAATTATACCACTGTAATTTCTCAGTTAATTATCTCCTGCCCACTGTCCAATTCAAACTTTCCACTGTAGTCGTCCTACAGTTAGGTCATACCTGTTATTTTCATGTCTTCGACGCAATATATGTCTTAATGTTTTTTTTTTATGGAAACAATCTGATAATTTTCTTTTTATCACAATTAAGTAAATTATATTCGATTTGAGTGGATTTTGACAATTTTTCACTTTGCAACTTCTAACATGAAAAAAAAAACTATATTTACAACAACTTTATTTAATAAATATTCCAGGTGTTTTAATTATTATTAAGGGCCAAGCACCGAAGGTGCATAGGCACCTATTGTAATCGTTGCCGTTCTTTTTTTCGATTCTTCTTCTTCTTCTTCTTCCGCTCTGGAAGTCTATGGCAGCCCCTAGAACCGCTTGCGGGAAAGTTGTGAAATTTGGCACACAGTTAGAGGACAGTCTGAACTGTGTCCATAGCAAATTTGGAGTCTCTAACTCAATCCCTCTAGTGCCACCAGCTGTCCAAAATTGCACTCATGTTTATGTTAATAACTTTTGATCCGTAAGGGTTAGAAACAAAATTCTTTATTCCTCTGATTCCTTGGGTCACAAAGAATCGATTGCACCCTATGACGGCATTTTCCGTCATGAACATTTTTCCGCCATTTTGAATTTTATGAAATTTTACGAACTCCTCCTAGGCCGTTACAATTTTCACGAAAATTGAACTGGATCAACTTCAGACCATGTCAACAAAAAGTTATGGAATTCAAGTTGATTTCTCAAACCGTTTTCGAAAAACACGCAAACAAATTTTATGTAGCTCTTATGAAAATAGACATAAGGCTGTATCTCCGCTAGGCTTTATCGTATTCTGACCAAACTTGGTACATGTCATCAAAAGCATGACCTGAGGCAACATGCAGTGTTTCAGCGCAGCGCCACCTACTGGCCCGTAGATACAGAAAATGGCTATTTTTGAATTTTGTGCTAAAATGCTGTATTTTATGAACGCATTAGTGTATCGTTACGAAACTTGGTATGGGTCTTTGGCACCATGCCCTGATAGTACACAAAAGGTTTAGGGGCAGCGCCACCTTGTGGTCAAAAGTTATACCAAAATTTACAAAAATACTAATAACTTTTTACTGTATTAACCTATTGTAATGAAACTGGTCTCAGTAGATTCCTTGGGTCATGCTGAGAACATAGATATCATAATTTGCCATAGTTGGATGAACTTCCTGTCAGCCATATTGTTTTTTTTTAAAACATACTTTTTCGAACTCTTCCTAGACCGTTGCTCCGATTTTCACAAAAATCGAACCATATCATCTTCAGACCATGCTGACAAAAAGTAATGGATTTCAAGTTGATACGTCAAACCGTTTTCGTATATACCGGAGCAACAAATTTGAGGCATGATGCAAAACCGACTCTTGAAGCTGTATCTCTGCAATGCTTTTGCATATTGACACCAAACTTTGCATGAGTCACTGTCACCTTACTTTGACCATACCACAACAGTTTGGTCACAGCGCCACCTATTGGTTGGAAGTGATGAATCATTAAATCATTATTATTAAAGGTATTTATGATTTCTCTGTCATTTTGCCTAAATATGTCTTTAATTGCTCAATGTTGCAGTAAGTCTGACTTGTTGTGCCTTCTTTGTGCTTGGCCCCGATAATTGCTGCTTGCAGCTATTTATTATTATTATTAGTAGTAGTAGTAGTAGTAGTATTGTTGTTGTTTGGTAATAATTTCACAGGATTTATTATCACTTTAACTAATAAGAATCCAGTTTCTTAATGACTTTAACCGCGTTTCCACTGCAGGAAATTTCCCCAGGAACTAGGGACTTTGTGGTGGTACTTGGTGTGTTTTTTTGTTTGTTTTTTTACCACAGGGACAGGGTCTAAATTAAGTTCTGGGTAAAAATTTCCCCTAAGAAAGTCCCTGCTCACGAGGTAATACTTTTTCAAAGTTCAGGAACTTTCGGGGGTGGGACTTGGGCACGGAACATGCTGATTGGTTGAGTTCACACAGCATTTTGATTGGTTGACTCCATGCAGCAGTCTGTTACGATCTGTGCAACAGCTGTTTGCTATTTGAATCATCAACAGAGTTTAAAAAATATGACAGAGGAACCGACGATGAGGTTCAGGCTTTATTGGGGAACACTTCCTATAACACCAGATGTACTCGTTACATCAGAAGAAGAATGGCATCTACACTAATATTAGTCTTTCTGTTTATCCCGAGGTTTACCGTAGTCAACCGTATCCGGGCCGTATCCAGGTGAGACCGAGGACCGGTGCCCTGACAGGACCACAACGCAGCCCTGAAGTATCAGCAGAGATCGAGTCAACTAGATCATCCATTGTGAAGGACTCATCGACGCGACAGCCAGTGGCACAGTTCCTCAACAAACCGTCCATACCGGCGTGATGAATGCGATCCTCAACTGGACACGACCACAACGCAGCCCTGAAGTATCAGCAGAGATCGAGTCAACTAATCATCCATTGTGAAGGACTCATCGACACGACAGCCAGTAGCACAGTTCCTCAACAAACCGCCCATACCGGCGTGATGAATACGATCCTCAACTGGATGGAACTGAAATAAATACTTTGAATGTTGCGATCCTATCAGACTTATGATAGCAACCTGATTCGTAACAAAGCACTGTTCGCCAGAGGAGAACTGGCCCCCTGACTAAGCCTGGTTTCTCCCAAGGTTTTTTTTCTCTCCATTTTAACACCTATTTGCCACCTGTTTGCCACCTGATGTCACCTGTTGGAGTTTGGGTTCCTTGTCACTGTCGCCTTTGGCTTGCTTAGTTGGGGACACTTGACATTTGACTTGACATTTGATAATAAACAGTGCTTTGATCTGCCTGCATTGAAACTATTCTTTGTCATGATCACCAGTGAGAGTGCCCTATCAGCCACTAGAGGGCACTCCATCCCGGACTCTTATTTCCACCTGTTACATACACTACATATCCCATAACACACTGCCTGGACTCATCATCACTTCATTGCACCCAGCTGGACTGTATTATGTTATTAGTGTCTGTCTGTTTATACTGAGTTGTGTCTGTCTTTGGTTGTGGTTCGTTAATTTATGTACGTGCACTTTTGTATCTCCGGCTTTCTGTTTTTGTGGACTGTTTGGATTTTGACCCTTGCCTGTTTTCTGATGACGACTCTGGATTACCCTACAATAAATGTTGCAATTGGATTTGAACTTCTTGTTTGTGTGCAGACCGTGACATTCTTTAAGAGCTGCTGTGCAGCCAAAATTATATACCAGTTATCAATGTAAAGCTGCTTTGACACAATCTGCATTGTAAAAAGCACTATATAAATAAAGGTGACTTGACTTGACTTGACTTATTAAGCTTATATGCGGAGGACGAAATCCAGCAGGAACTGAAAAGTCGCGCAGTTGCCTAGTCCTTTAGACCGTGATGGATACACAGACAGCAACAGGTCTGGGGAAAAAAAAAATTGTTCTAGGTAATTTCGGTGGAAACGTGGCTATAATCCTTCTGTTACAGGCTGGCTGTAGCTGACATCCCAAAGATGAAGCAAAATGCACAGTTAAGGAATAATCATAGACTTTTATTAATACAAAAACCCCCCAAAAAACATTAAGACTACATATGAACCATAAATGTTAACGAGAGACAATGAACTGAGGAAGACACAGAGGGCTTAAAAGTAGGTAATCAACCAAAAGTAAGGTAATCAACAAAACAGGGAACAGTTGAGAGGACTAATTAGAAACTATGACAACTAATGAACAAACTAGAACTCAGGCAATAGGTGTGTTAGACTTGAAGCGGTGCTGTGCGTACCGATTGGTGTATGACATCAAAGTACTTTGAGAGATTCAAAAGCATACAGAGCCATCTGCTCTCTAATTGCTCTAGTGGTACTTTGATGTCATTGTTCTGCGCAGCGTCTGAGAATGGTATATCAGTTGAAGCGGACTTCGGAGAAAATAATCGCTCATTTGGAATGCCCTGCAAACGTCATCACAGATTGTGATATAACATAAATATAGTAATTTATTTTCAAATTTAAAATATATACAATACATATACAAAAACATAAAACATATATAAAACTCGCATTATGTATTTATATAATCAAAACTTGTATGTTTATTATATACTTATATTATAGACTTATTTATTATATTATAGACTAACAGATTTGAAGCTGTAGCCTAACTGTAATCTATCTACCATCTAATTTAGTAGACCATAACTTGAAAGTGCTTTGTACAGTACTTTGAGAATCATGATTATGCAACATTTGATTCTGAGAACTGTTTTCAAAGAACAGCTGCTCAACAGTTGGAGTTTTCTCACTCTTCTGAAAAAGGTGAAATGTGCGATCTTATTTCAGTTCAGTGGTTCACAAAACAAAACACTTTTTTATGGGGGAATAACAAAAACATTCTCTCTTTGTAATTATTCACTTGTTGGAAAGTGTTAGATTTCTGATTTATTCAACGGAACTTGGTTTGGGTTTACGTATCAAGTTTTGGAAGTCATTTACTGACATCTACATTTTAAAGGTTCATTGCTAATCATTGATATAATTGATATAAGCAGTAGAAAAGATATGAAAGCATCTTTACCAATAATGATTTAAAAGAATAATTCACTTAAAATAATAATAATAATAAAATTTCATCAGTAACTCACCCTATATTGTATTGATTTCTTTTTACAGTGGAACATGTAAGGAAATGTTTTGCACAATGCAGCTCTTTTTCATACGCCAACAGAAGATAGTGATCAGTGGTTGTCAAGCTCCCTACAGAAAGTAAGTGAAACAATAATGAATTTATACAGCTTTCACATTTAATATGAGTTAGTATGGTGCAAAATTTGAGTATCGCATAAACCAATGAGATTTTAATGGTTATACAGCACAGGGATTTTCAGCAAAATTTGACCAAAATTTGCGGCTGTTCCTATGAATTTGTAAGACTAGAAATATATCATGCGAGTTTTATGGTCTAAATTTATGGTGCTTTTGACAGCCCCTGCAAAGTAAGCTTTCATTGTGGGGGAAAAAAAAAAACAGCATGAACTTTCTTCAAAAAATCCTGCGCGTTCAAAAGAACAAAGGGTCGGAACACATGAGGGCGAGTAAATGACAGAATTATCATTTTTTAGGAGAACTATTCCTTGAATGACTGCTATTTTATGGCTTGAACAAAAGCCACAATACCTCTGAAGTCAGTCGAACTCATTTATTTGATGACTTCCCCTGTAACAATAACTCGGGCACTTTAACACGGATCTCCTATGAGTTCATTGATAATTGGCAGGCGCACTGGCAGCAGGGCACTGCCACATCAACTGCTCAACAGCACTCCTGCCTGCTGAGTGACAGATGTTAATTAGCCCCCTTTGTAAACTGCTGCTACGCTCAGTCTGAAACCATTTCTCTTCTTCCTCTATTGCTCTCTCTCACACACACGAGATGATAATAGATTTAATCAAAAGTCCAGATTCATTCAGCAGAGTCAGGTGAATCGCTTTGATCTATACCTCAGAGCACTATAAGCAGTGCTGGGTCGTAACCGATTACATGTCACCTGGATTACGTAATCAGATTCCCAAAATTAAGTACTTAGTAATTCGATTATATTACATTTTAAAATGCTCCTAATCAGACCACAGTTACTTTTTTATTGATTACATGATTACATGTTATTCTCACAATGACAGTAAATTACCCACAATTTATTGACTCCCTCCTTCAAATTTTTCTTTTAAAAGTTACTTTTTAAAAAATGCCTGCTGCTTACATTCGTTCAGCAGGCCTTTCACTGATCACTGGATTTACAGAAAACTTTTCACTTTTCCTCAACTTTGCATATCTAATCAGCTCCTGACAAACATTTTATTATTTGAATTGTCACTCAGTGAGTCATTTAACCATGTATTACTGCTTTGTCTTTCAAACACATTAAAATGTACAAATTCACATCATTTCATATTTACGGGATTCCCCAACGTTTTTGTCAGCTGAAAGTCGTTAACCTAATATACAGGTCCTTCTCAAAAAATTAGCATATTGTGATAAAGTTCATTATTTTCCATAATGTAATGATAAAAATTAAACTTTCATATATTTTAGATTCATTGCACACCAACTGAAATATTTCAGGTCTTTTATTGTTTTAATACTGATGATTTTGGCATACAGCTCATGAAAACCCAAAATTCCTATCTCAAAAAATTAGCATATCATGAAAAGGTTCTCTAAACGAGCTATTAACCTAATCATCTGAATCAACTAATTAACTCTAAACACCTGCAAAAGATTCCTGAGGCTTTTAAAAACTCCCAGCCTGGTTCATTACTCAAAACCGCAATCATGGGTAAGACTGCCGACCTGACTGCTGTCCAGAAGGCCATCATTGACACCCTCAAGCGAGAGGGTAAGACACAGAAAGAAATTTCTGAACGAATAGGCTGTTCCCAGAGTGCTGTATCAAGGCACCTCAGTGGGAAGTCTGTGGGAAGGAAAAAGTGTGGCAAAAAACGCTGCACAACGAGAAGAGGTGACCGGACCCTGAGGAAGATTGTGGAGAAGGACCGATTCCAGACCTTGGGGGACCTGCGGAAGCAGTGGACTGAGTCTGGAGTAGAAACATCCAGAGCCACCGTGCACAGGCGTGTGCAGGAAATGGGCTACAGGTGCCGCATTCCCCAGGTCAAGCCACTTTTGAACCAGAAACAGCGGCAGAAGCGCCTGACCTGGGCTACAGAGAAGCAGCACTGGACTGTTGCTCAGTGGTCCAAAGTCATTCGGAAATCAAGGTGCCAGAGTCTGGAGGAAGACTGGGGAGAAGGAAATGCCAAAATGCCTGAAGTCCAGTGTCAAGTTCCCACAGTCAGTGATGGTCTGGGGTGCCATGTCAGCTGCTGGTGTTGGTCCACTGTGTTTTATCAAGGGCAGGGTCAATGCAGCTAGCTATCAGGAGATTTTGGAGCACTTCATGCTTCCATCTGCTGAAAAGCTTTATGGAGATGAAGATTTCGTTTTTCAGCACGACCTGGCACCTGCTCACAGTGCCAAAACCACTGGTAAATGGTTTACTGACCATGGTATTACTGTGCTCAATTGGCCTGCCAACTCTCCTGACCTGAACCCCATAGAGAATCTGTGGGATATTGTGAAGAGAAAGTTGAGAGACGCAAGACCCAACACTCTGGATGAGCTTAAGGCCGCTATCGAAGCATCCTGGGCCTCCATAACACCTCAGCAGTGCCACAGGCTGATTGCCTCCATGCCACGCCGCATTGAAGCAGTCATTTCTGCAAAAGGATTCCCGACCAAGTATTGAGTGCATAACTGAACATAATTATTTGAAGGTTGACTTTTTTTGTATTAAAAACACTTTTCTTTTATTGGTCGGATGAAATATGCTAATTTTTTGAGATAGGAATTTTGGGTTTTCATGAGCTGTATGCCAAAATCATCAGTATTAAAACAATAAAAGACCTGAAATATTTCAGTTGGTGTGCAATGAATCTAAAATATATGAAAGTTTAATTTTTATCATTACATTATGGAAAATAATGAACTTTATCACAATATGCAAATTTGAGAAGGACCTGTATTTACTTGAAGAACTTGAAGATTTTAAGTTAATAATTTAGGTCAATATTAAATTTCAATCAATCAATCATTCAATCAAATTAAATTCACGGTTCTCTGATGTCAGTTAATGGTCACATGACATGCAGGTAAACAAATAAAATATTTATTTGTGTTTAAAATATTTTATAAGATATTTTTGTGTTTTATTTAGATTTGTTTTTATTTTTAAATTGTTTATTTTAATTTACAATTCTTATGATTTATTTAATTATTAGCTTTTTATTAAACTCACAATCCCCAGTGAAAGCCTGACGTAATGTAATGGAAAGAATGGAAGAATGGAATATTTTCTTTCTCTTTGTATTTTTATATTATCCCATTTAAATCAATGTGATAAAGGACTTGGGTCAAATATAATCTAAAAGTAATCAAAAAGTAGTACAATTATATTACCTTAAATGTGTAATGTAATGGATTACGTTACTAACTACAATTTCTGTCATGTAATTTGGAATCAGTAACCGACTACAATAACTGACTACAATTTGGAAGTATAGATTACTTGAACCACAATGAAAATGGTTTAACAAACTCAACGGTTCATTGTTTTGAACACGCCATAAAGCCAATGCCATCACACTCACAAACAATCGGTTTTGCTGTTCTTTTGCTAAACAACCGAAGTCGCTGGAGAGCACACTATAGGGAATCTGTGTTGCAGATTTTTGGCACATTTGTCAGAAGGAAACATTTAGAGTCCAGAAAGTCATTGTAACTAAAGACACAAGTCTCACCATGTATTTCAAATCTGAGAATGATGAAATTATTTTTAGATGATGCTATAAAGTTTTAAAGACTTTCTTTTTGTGCAAACTAAAGAAAACATGAGGTATGAACTGAAACATCTAGTTTGTTTCCGCTAATTAGCTGTAACTTTTGCCTATACAGCTCAGATGTACCCATGAGAAATTTGCAAGTAAAATAATTGAATTTGTTAATTTTTTAAGTACTTCAGTAATTTATTTTTGTTGAATACTATGTTGACCTGTTATGATTAAATGTCCAATTCAATGAACAGTATTTGAGTTCTACTTTAGTATTGGCCTAGATAAAAGTTAACAGAGTTGCAAAAAATAATCATAAATAAGTTTTATAATTATGATCTTTACCTTTTTTAATAATTTGATCACACTTAGCACTTACTAATATCAGGTAGGCTATTGTTTAATTTAATTCAATAGCACTTTTCACAATTTTGCATGGTTGCAAACAGATATACATACATGTAGAAAGTAGTTACATAAGAAAATATTTGTAATTATGACAAATAAAGAAAACAACATATAGTCAAAGAAATTCACGTACCTGATCAGAAGTTTTATTACGTTCGTGTATTCCTAATGCACTTCAATGCACCTACTATAATACATTTTTCCCATTAATAATACTTTAATGGCCCTTTTTTTTTTTTATGACAGATAATGTCAGGTAAAAGGGAAGCAAAACATTCTTGATATTTAATGTTGTGTCTAATGGTTTTATTTCTTCAACAGTTTAAAGTTTAATGCACATTCGTGTTGTATAGCAACAGGCCGTTTCACGTTTATTTTCACGCACCACTTACTGTGTATATATTAATAATTTTGTCGGTGATTCAGTCTTTTAATCCATATAATTTGTGCTGTCATTAATAGTTGTCATTAATAATGTCTGCACGCTTATAGCTGTACTTGTAACAGTATAGAGAGGACACAAAGTAACACCAGTTTAGCGTAATCTATATATGTGTGGTGGCGCAACAGGTAAGCCGAGTGCTCTTGTGCGACAGCGGCCGCGTGACCCGGGTTCGATTCCAGCCCGTACTGGTTCCAGCATTCAATATACATATAAATCTGTTCCCATTGTCTCACTGATGTTCACTGGATAAGTAGGTTACTGGTATACTGGGGCTGTCTGTAAAAGGCATATTCTAAAGCTGTAACTTTATTTATAAAGATTACTTTATTCTATTTGAAGCACACTATAATGATGCCATTAGCACACTTCAAGTTAACTTGGAATGCCATTGGAATGTGTTTTAAAATCACTAAAAGTCTGTTATCAGTATAATATTAATGTATGTTCAACACTCTTAAAATGTAATTGAATTGCAATTTTAATGTCACCAAAATACATTTAAAGATTATGCAGAGTGAATTCTGCATTTCAAATCTTAAATACAAGAGCATATTTAAAGTGTACTTAAGTATACTTGGAATAGTTCCACTTTAGCACAAACAAGTATATTTAATACAACTTTAGTTGAACTTCAGCACTGCTTTTGGACAACTAAAATGCATTTAGTACAAAATTAGTTGTTCCAATTTAGCAGACTTTAAGTATACCAATTTATAGCGTGCCACAAGTACATTTAGTTATACTAAAGAACATACGAATAAATTGTGCTTAAGTATACTATTTTTTCACTAGGGTAGCTATTTGTCTATCCTGCATACAATACCTGTGCAAAAAAAAAAAGAAATAAAAAAATGTCAAGTCAAAAACCTGTTTGAAAACATGACTGCCATTGCTCGAACAAATTGTAACTTGCGTTATTGTTTGAACCAAGGCAGCTCAATAATTTTATCATCCAGAAAATTACTTTAGCTTTAAGATTATATAATTTCAGAATGAATTTTCGTGACTAATCCAACCTTTTGTTTTATATATTCATAAACCTTTTATGGTTTTCATGGTGCTATTGTTCTTTTCAAAACTAAAGGAGTTTGATTGAAAGAGTTCTTGAGTCATTTTCATTTATATTCCCTGTAGATTCTGCATATCTGCTGTTTCTTTCTCTTGCTCTTAGACAGCAGTCATCCAGAACGTTTGAAGAGTCGAGAGAAAAAAGAAAAAAAGAAAAAAAAAAAGAAGTGAGAAAAGGTGGGGAGGGGGGGTATGCTATAATGCAGTGCACAAAACCAAAATGCCTGTGGCTAATTTCTGCAGTAAAATCTCTTTGGCACTGATAGGTTTCTCAATACTGCTTTTGTGCTTTCAAAGCTACAATTGATCTGGAAAAAAGAAAAGAGGGTGTTTTTTTGCTAATTGCAAAAGTGTCAAAGAAGAAAAGCTCTGATTTGAATAAACAAAGCTACATGAAAAACAAATGAACATTATTGTAAAGTCATCAATCTTTTATGATTATAAAATCCAAGTTTAAAGAAGCAATTATGCCATATTATGCAATATTTATGTGAAAATGTATCATGAAATCTATGAGTTTCACATTTCTGAAGTAAATTTCAGTGGTGCACACCTGCAAAAACGACCATCATGATGCTAAAGTGCTGTTGCCAAGACTGCTGTGGATAGCAGGTTGCTGGTTGATGGTGTTTCACTAACAAGTTTGCATGATACAAGAAAAAAGGGGTATTTTTCAACTATTATTTGTCATACATGCAACATACAATACAGACTTTGAGCGGTACGTTCCCACATATGGGATTTAGAACGTTAAGTGACGTCACATAACTGCCAGACTGCTTTGGCTGCGAGACGGACGCGCGCAGCGCTTGTCATCACAACTATGCAGTGTTTTCAGCCACATAATGTTTTTTTTAAGGTTTCAGACATTTAAATACGCATAAGCAGTAGTAAAACAATACATTTAGAGTTTATAAAATACACACTGACGATCCATTCAAATGTAATTTGCCGACGTTTTTTCATATCAGACACACATAGTGGGCCTAAGTAACTATAAAGTTTACTCTATTATTCTTCCAGTTCACCAGCCACTTACTTGCATATATTTCGGGATAAACAAATTAATTCACGTGCTGTAAATCCGACTGACAGGACTCTGCGAACTAAGATGGCGGCGCCTATCTCGCGTTATAGATCAAGATAAAGATCATTTATAAAGGTTTTTAAACGACAAAACACACTCACTTACACATTTGAGAATCGTAATATAGTTGATGACATGGTAAGCAAGTTTGTGAATATTTTAAATAAAAAAGGAAAAACATAATAGCGATACATCTGCCATACATGCGTTTAGCGTACATGACACGCATGACGTGTCGCCATGGAAACAATAAGGGCAAATGTTCTAAAATAACGGTCGCCTTAAAAAAAACTCACTCTGGGGGGTCAGTTAGAATATTTTAAACTCACGCTTGAAAGGGTTAATCCATGCATATACATATATTCAGGGATCAATACAAGTTAAGCTTAACTGTACACTTGTAGCAAAATGTTTATTACCTAAAGAACACCTAAAATGATCATAACAATGACAAGAACTTTTACCAACCCAGGCTCATTGGAAAAATGTGCCTGAGCTGATAAACCTGCAAAATGATTATGGGTGCATGCATACAAAATCACAACTTGTTTTGAAAAGGGAATTACTTCACAACCGTTTAAAAAAAAGTGAAGGCAGTTGCTTCACTGCCATTCACATGTTCTTCTCTCCCGTGGCCTTGGATAGTTAAGTGTCCATCAGATACATAATACATCAGATCATCCAGGTACTTTTCACCTACTGTTTTATGAATACTGTTGCTGCGTCCTAAAGCTTAAAAATGCTGTTTTTGGAGGATGCATAATGCATTTCAAGGTAGGAAGGCATCAAGGCATGTCTGAATCCAGTGTTAGCTTCACTTCCTGTCTCCTGAGATACCTTCATCTGATTGATTTTTGAAAGCAGCATAGATGTATCCTTCATTGCCTTTGATATCCCACAATCCTGTGCTTTCCATTCTGTGACAATTGAGCTAAAAAATAAAGATGGCGTCTGAAAGTCGGCAAGCAGGTGAGGTACCGAGCAAGTTTAGTTTACTATAGTAGAAAAGCCATACATATGGGGCTGAATAAATGATACAAAAGTCAAAATGTGTTACTTTGCAAATCATAGTATTATGCAAGAAACTGTGTGAAAATAAGTCTTTATTAATTGGTAATCTGTAATCATAATTTGTGTGAAAAGGAATAAGTTGGTGTTTTACTGACTTTACTGCCACTGGAAACTGCAATAAACTGTAAAATTTGAGTTTTGCAAAAATGTTTGTTGTTCTTTTAAATCCTCTAAAATGGCCTCCTTCACTTTCATCGTAAGTGCCTCCACTGTAACCTTTTTGACTTTTTTTAAAAAGAGAACTTATGACAAGTCAAAATCGTCATAATTGTCAAAATTATCATATATGCCAAGGCTGTAACCATGTCTTGAACTTTATTTTTAATAAACATTTTAAGGCGACCGTTATTTTAGAACATATTTATTAATTCCTTGGCGAC
This sequence comes from Anabarilius grahami, assembly GCA_003731715.1. Classification (NCBI taxonomy): domain Eukaryota; kingdom Metazoa; phylum Chordata; class Actinopteri; order Cypriniformes; family Xenocyprididae; genus Anabarilius; species Anabarilius grahami. Next base: position 6,340,582 of record RJVU01036043.1, read on the forward strand.
GTGTCATGCAGCCACACTATGACAGATGTATCGCGTTTTCTGTTTTTATTCAAAATATTCACAAACTTGTTAACTATATCATGAATTATATGAGTGAATATATAAGTGAATGTGTTTTGTCATTTAAACACCTTTATAAGGATCATGTTAGTCGATATAACATGCGATGAGTTTGCACTGAAATTCAGAATATCTGTCAGATTTACATCTCATAAATTCAGAATCAGAATCAGAATGTGCTTTATTCGCCAAGTGTGCACAAACACACAAGGAATTTGTTGTGGTTTTTACAGAAGCTCTTGGTACACACATGACATGAGAACAGAAACATTTAAATAAGTAAACTAAGAAAACAATAAATAATAAATAAGTAAAATAAAATAAATAATAATACTAATGTGGTATACATCTGGAACAGAAGACATACAGATTTGTATTGTATATACAGCAGGGTGAATAGTATATATATATATATATACATATATTTACACTAATTCATACATTTCCCCTGAAATACATAAAAGTATGTGGCCTGTGAACTGGGAGAAGAATAGAGTAAACTTTATTGTTTCATGCACAATGTGTATCTGATATGAATAAAGCACTTCATCAAATTATAATTGAAAGGATTATTATTTCAGCTTCCAAAGACATCAGTGAATGTTGTGATATATGAAAACCACTGAGCATGTCCGTCTCTGGCTCAGCCCCACCTAAAGCGTGAAAACATGTTTGAATTTAGCCGTGAAGCACTGAATGTTTTAATCACACCAGTGTTATCGTACACGTCAAAGGCATAAAATCAATCCCATTTCGGGGGTGGAGGGGGGACAAATTGAAACTGAGGGGGCACAAATCAGATGTGAGGGGGCAATGCCCCCTTTTGCCCCCTCGTGGCATTGACTTGTCCCCCTCAATGTCTATGGTGGTTACGGCCCTGATATATGCTGCTGATTGAGCTTAACTTCTTTATAACATTTAACTTTATTATAACAAATTCCTTTAATATTGTTCCTGCACATGCGCAGACCCTGCTGAAAATCCAGCAAAAGGTATGTTTTGCATGCTGGGACCAGCATGGAAAGCTGATTGCTGGTTCCCAGCATGGGATCCTGGTTTGCTGGTCCCCAACATGGGATGCTGGTTGGCTAGTTCCCAGCATGGGAAGTGGGTGTGCTGGTGGACAAGCATAAGGTATGTGCTTAAGCATCCTCTCGTGAGATAATATCATCACCATGTTCACTTATTATAAGCCAGTTTGGCTTTATTTACTTCATATGGTACATGTATACAAGTTGTTGAAGTCTTTGAAAATCACCATCATGATGATTAGTATTCCCTTTAGTTGTGCACTTGGCCCTTCACTTTGGTTGAATTAATTGTCTTTCAATCATTATTGACTACAGTATTTCATGCTCCTGACTGCAATAACACACCTTTTACTGTGTACACTTTTTGTGATCAGTGACTGACAGTTGGATCTCCACACACAAGTTCCCAAATGACCATTAAAGTCTTTAAAAATAGCAACTTTCAAATTGAACTTCCATTATCAATTTGTTATTAGAAATTCCATTGAAAGAGCTCTTCTCATAACCCCTGCTATTGAAATGTTGATGATTATGCTGTTATTTGGCATTTTTCTTTGTTTTATCATATAAATGTTTTGTTTTGCAGTGTTCTTTTTAATTGATTTGAACCTATTTTTGTACAGTTCTTTGAAACAGGAGACAAATCCTTTGATCCTTTGAAACATTTAACCAGTTTAAATTTTTACTTTATTCAAAATTTCAAATGACATTGATTAATAATATAATCGTAACTAAAACAATTCAAATTTTCAATTCTACCTTTAAAAGAGGGAGCAAAAGCTTATTTCTATATTTAACACATTAATGTGTTAAATATAGAAATAAGCAAGCAAAAACAATGCTTGTCCCAAAGCTCTACTTACATATTCACATATTGGCCTATTCACAATCAAACCTCACAAGACCATGCTAGTGAACCAGCTTCACCAGCTCTGTTTTGCTTGAGAACAGCAAGACAGATCGATCAACTGGACCAGCATAAACCAGCCTGGACCAGGATGGAATTCATGCTGGTTTATGCTGGATTTTTCATGGAATAACTTCTCCATCTTGCCAACACAACACTACACTATAGTAACTCACAGGAGATGGATCACAGGATCACTCAACTGTCTTCACCGACTTTGGCAGTTGTGGCATCGAGTGGCTCTGCATACGCACAAAGTTATTCTTAACTATGCGGAGTTACTGGCCACAGCCACATCCTGTTGCCAAAGGTCACTGTCGCTCACGTTGCCACAAGTTGACAGCTTTCACTGAAAATGAATGAGTTCAGGTTGCTTTATTGCTGGGTCACTGCCAGTGTGAAACACAGTTCTCACAATTAAATAGTATACACATATTTAACATGACAAGATCCAGCAAATAATTTAACAGATCAACAGATCAATGTTGAAAAGACACCAAGTCTGTAATGCCAATCACTTACTATGTAAACAATTTGAAAAAGCAAAAAAAGATCTGAATAATTTTTCCAAAGCAGTTTGAAACAACAGGAGAACAGTGAAAACCATAATCGCCACCTCTGTGTTTGCACATTTGACATGTGCATTATGAGTGTATACAGATGCAATCTCAACTCTATTGAGAAACATCAATTATTCGGCAACCATGTCAGTTCGAAAGGCAGCGCTTTATATCTGCCAGCCTTTCATTCCAGGCATCATCTGTTTGTGCCGAGTGGGAGAAAGTTCTCTGGCAGAAATAATGACCAAATAGAAGCAGGTCTTTGAAGACAAGAATCAAAGAATTCCAGCTGCTGGATCGAGGGAATTGATAATGACAGTGTTTTTTCGTCGGGGCAGTGAGATTAATCATAGACCGAGGGGAGAGGATAGATGGAAAGAAGAAAAGAAAAGGAAAAAAAATGAGGCAAACATTTCTACCGATCCTAATTTTTCTGGCGTGGACTGACTGCTGAGCTCTATAGGTGCTGGTTTTTGGAACAGACTGGGAGCGAGCTCATTAATGCTTGTGTGGATGGATCAGAGGAGAGACTCGCTATGTTCTCTCTTTCTTTAACAGAAAGGAAGAAAAAAAAAACATCCACGAGATGGAAGAGCAAAATGATAAAGGCTGTGCTGCCTTAACTGAGGTTTCTGCTTGCGATGTTTCACTACTAGTATGAGCGGAGTGATCTATAGCAATGGCAGCATGCAAAGTTAGTTTAATGTCACCTTGTCATGCTATTTTGCTTCAGGGTCATAAGAAATCACAACGCTGTTGGAAATGCACTGGGGATTTTAAGACACGTTCATTTTTGAACGTGTCTTACGGCATATTCCCTTTTCTATTCTATTTGGATCACACATGTCAGTGATCATACAGTATTTCCAGTGATCAATTTACCTTCAAAGACCAATTCCATTAGAACTGCTCATATTATAAAGATTAAAAGCAACAACGCTTGAGTGATATTGTATATTTAAATAAGCTTTTACATACTGTTTTTATTATTTAATAACAATAATAATTTAATAATCCCTATTTCTACAATTTTGTGTGCAAAAAATCAAATAATTGAAAAAAAAAAAATTACACTATACTGTTCAGAATTTGGATTCGGATTGGATTTTTTGTATGTTTTTGCAATAAGTCTCTTATGCTCATCAAGGATGCATTAATTTGATCAAAAATAAAAACACAGTACAACTGTGAAATATTATTACACATAAAATAGCAGTGTTTTAACTATTTTTGAATATATTTTAATTTATTCCTGTGATGGTAAAGCTGAATTTTCAGCATCATTACTCCAGTCTTCATTGTCACATGATCCTTCAGAAATCATTCTGATATGCTGATTTGCTGCTAAAGAAACATTTCTTATTATTATCAATGTTGAAAACAGTTGTGATTTTTTTTCAGGATTCCTTGATGAATATAAAGTAGAAAAAAAAATAATTAAAAAACAGCATTTATTTGAAACGGAAATGTTTTGTAACATTATAAATGTCTTTAATGTCACTTTTGCTGAATTTTATATTTGCTAAATAAAAATATTAATTTCTTTTTAGTAAATAAATAATAATGATTAAAAGTAGAAAATTCACTGACCCCAAACTTTCAAACAGTAGTCAAATTCTGTTCATTATAGGCCTACATCAAATGACATGCATTAAAGTGAATTATTAATATATATTTTTTAATTATAAATATTAAAACAGACATAAGTATTGCTGTCTTTTTATGACTGTCTCATATCCATTAAACATCTCTCTTATTGGAAAATATTTTGTAACAAATGTGCTTATGAGACAACATATAATTCAACCAACCTGTGACCCATGCAGTCTCCAGTAACGCTCCCCACTGCCAGAGCTGATCTGATGGGCAGAACTCTCTGAGCTGAGAGTCGGCGGACAGTGTGACCTTTTAGTGAGAGTAGGGGATAAAATAAACTGCTGTCAGTTGTAATGAGCCATCTGGACCTCTCATCCAGCCACCATCCCACCTGAAGGCCCCATCAATCTGCTCCATTGCTGTCGAGGGTTGAAGGAAACTTCTATTCTATTGCTTTCCTGTAGCTCAGTGGTTAGAGCATGGCACTAGCAATGCCAAGGTCATGGGTTCGATCCCAGGGATTGCACATACTCAGATACAAATGTATAGTATAATGCAATGTAAGTCGCTTTGGATAAAAGCGTCTGCCAAATGCATAAATGTAAATGTTCTACCATGCAGCTCTTCCCTCACTGTACCTGAGCAGTCAGGTGTTATTTGAACTAGTCTGCAAACCCCTTAAGATAATTAATATTATAAATTTACATTTCAGAATAAGAATTAAAAGTCACATAATCTAGACACACTCACTCAAATTCTCTTGAATGAGTCTGTATTTATCCAGTGTGATTTACATTTACATTTACGCATTTGGCAGACGCTTTTATCCAAAGCGACTTACATTGCATTGTACTATATATTTGTATCTGAGTATGTGCAATCCCTGGGATCGAACCCATGACCTTGGCATTGCTAGTGCCATGCTCTAACCACTGAGCTACAGGAAAGCCAGTGTGATATTATAGGGTTAATCTGACATGCTTGTTTTGGTCAGACACACAGTGCTCCCTGCTGGAACTGACAGGAACTTTACACTTGCTGCCCGAGGGGACAGTTTTTATGGTTTGTAAGAGGTGGGGAGCATTTTAAACCCTAGAATCAGGGCTTACTTATACAAAATGGAGATGCTTGTTAGAAAGTCTGGAATAGGTGCAACCTCTAGAACCTGGGCAAAGCCTATATCAAGTAGAAAAATAAAATATAAGTGAAATAGTTAAACATGAAGTGAATATAACTGTCATAAACTATTGTTTCTTGTAATGTGGTTATTGTGCAAAAAAAAGAAAAGGAAAAAAAAGTCATGAAAGAAATTTTGTGTTCACTAAGGCTGTTTGATCAAAACAGTAAACATTTTTACAATTAAAATAGCTGTTTTCTATTATAATGTATTTTAAAATATAATTTATTCATGTGATGTAAAGCTGAATTTTCATCATCATTACTCCAGTCTTCAGTGTCACATGATCCTTCAGAAATCATTCTAATATTATGATTTGCTGCTCAAGAAACATTTCTTATTATCATATCCTTATTTCATCCTTAATTTTAATTTAGACATTATTTGTTGAAAATCTTGATATCAACTGTTGCATAATGTTTTTACACCATGCCTATGTGCAAATGAGAGAGCTACTGCATATTGTTTGGTGTCAGAAACAGACCACACAAGCCATTTGAACTAATATACATGATACCTGTATGGTGCTTTTTATTCTTTTCAGAGCTTGACAGCACCTATAGTCAACATAGACTTTTGAAACATCGTCTTGGAGTTTCTTCTTTTGATGTCCACCGAAAGAAAGTTTTTGAATGTGCATCAAATCAAAAATGAATAGACTTGTATAACTGTGGTCCTCAGACTCATTTATTCTATACTACGAATTAACAGAACAGAGGGGAAAGTCACAGGGGAATATTTAAAATATGGGTCTGACCATGGAAAACACAAAGGTCCCACATAAACCAGCAACAACGACAGCCTGTGCAGTAGCTTGTCACTTCTCACTTGGCTTTTTGGATCCTTGGACACTGTCAAACACAGCTCACACACGCACACTCTGAATGGCATCGACTGCCTCCTCATTCGGAGTGATTCACTGCCACTTCACAACACCACTCTTCAGAGTCTGGGACTGACATTTCCCACATCCAGACTGCTGCTCCTGACAGCCACAGAGAAGAGAAGAAAAAAGACAGGTGGAGTGGGTCTGACTTTATGTGTAGAGACAAAGATATGCCTTGTGGAAGATAATCCATGTGTTCAGTTTTTACAGTTATTGGGTCAGGGAACTTCCTCAGAAGGTCTGGTAAACCTAAATGATCTGCATTTGGTTTGTAATAGGTACTTTCCACAAAAGGTATAAAATAGCCTGAAATTATTATTTCAACAAACGTTCAGTGAAAGAAAACCTTAACAAAGGTAAATATTATAAAAGCTCCTTTTCCAACATTTGGATCCATCAGAAATTTGGATATATCAGCAGTTTATATAATTAAAAAAATAGAGAATTGTAACATCAATGTTGTACAATGTTGGTTTGTAATTATATATATATACAGTCAAACCAAAATTTTTTCAGACTCCTTGAACATTTCATTCATTAATACAGTTTATTCACTATAGTTTAAAAAAATGGTAATACAACATGACAAAATCTCAGAGTTAAACTGTGTCAGAAAAAATAATAATCTTAATTATGTCAGATAACACTTAAACAAAACATGGTCAGGTCAAAGTGTCTGAATAATTTTTGGTTCCAAATTTTTTATCAATTTTACTGGTAGTCCACTGTATGAAGATTTTTTTGTGTATAATATGTCAGTTTACTTTATTTTGCCATCCTCACTTACATAAATTAACTATAGTGTCCTGCACCCACTAGTAAAAATATATCAAAAATGTCTGAATCATTTTTGGTTTGACATTATATATATATATATATATATACATACACACAGGTGCTGGTCATATAATTAGAATATCCTCAAAAAGTTGATTTATTTCACTAATTCCATTCAAAAAGTGAAACTTGTATATTATATTCATTCATTACACACAGACTGATATATTCAAGTGTTTATTTATTTTAATTTTGATGATTATAACTGACAACTAAGGAAAATCCCAAATTCAGTATCTCAGAAAATTAGAATATTACTTAAGACCAATACAAAGAAAGGATTTTTAGAAATCTTGGCCAACTGAAAAGTATGAACATGAAAAGATTGAGCATGTACAGCACTCAATACTTAGTTGGGGCTCCTTTTGCCTGAATTACTGCAGCAATGCGGCGTGGCATGGAGTCGATCAGTCTGTGGCACTGCTCAGGTGTTATGAGAGCCCAGGTTGCTCTGATAGTGGCCTTCAGCTCTTCTGCATTGTTGGGTCTGGCATATCGCATCTTCCTCTTCACAATACCCCATAGATTTTCTATGGGGTTAAGGTCAGGCGAGTTTGCTGGCCAATTAAGAACAGGGATACCATGGTCCTTAAACCAGGTACTGGTAGCTTTGGCACTGTGTGCAGGTGCCAAGTCCTGTTGGAAAATGAAATCTGCATCTCCATAAAGTTGGTCAGCAGCAGGAAGCATGAAGTGCTCTAAAACTTCCTGGTATACGGCTGCGTTGACCTTGGACCTCAGAAAACACAGTGGACCAACACCAGCAGATGACATGGCACCCCAAACCATCACTGACTGTGGAAACTTTACACTGGACCTCAAGCAACGTGGATTGTGTGCCTCTCCTCTCTTCCTCCAGACTCTGGGACCCTGATTTCCAAAGGAAATGCAAAATTTACTTTCATCAGAGAACATAACTTTGGACCACTCAGCAGCAGTCCAGTCCTTTTTGTCTTTAGCCCAGGCGAGACGCTTCTGACGCTGTCTGTTGTTCAAGAGTGGCTTGACACAAGGAATGCGACAGCTGAAACCCATGTCTTGCATACGTCTGTGCGTAGTGGTTCTTGAAGCACTGACTCCAGCTGCAGTCCACTCTTTGTGAATCTCCCCCACATTTTTGAATGGGTTTTGTTTCACAATCCTCTCCAGGGTGCGGTTATCCCTATTGCTTGTACACTTTTTTCTACCACATCTTTTCCTTCCCTTCGCCTCTCTATTAATGTGCTTGGACACAGAGCTCTGTGAACAGCCAGCCTCTTTTGCAATGACCTTTTGTGTCTTGCCCTCCTTGTGCAAGGTGTCAATGGTCGTCTTTTGGACAACTGTCAAGTCAGCAGTCTTCCCCATGATTGTGTAGCCTACAGAACTAGACTGAGAGACCATTTAAAGGCCTTTGCAGGTGTTTTGAGTTAATTAGCTGATTAGAGTGTGGCACCAGGTGTCTTCAATATTGAACCTTTTCACAATATTCAAATTTTCTGAGATACTGAATTTTGGATTTTCCTTAGTTGTTATAATCATCAAAATGAAAAGAAATAAACATTTGAAATATATCAGTCTGTGTGTAATGAATGAATATAATATACAAGTTTCACTTTTTGAATGGAATTAGTGAAATAAATCAACTTTTTGATGATATTTTAATTATATGACCAGCACCTGTATATATATATATATATATATATACACAACCTGAATTCCAGAAAAGTTGGGATGNAACCCGAATTCCAGAAAAGTTGGGATATTTTTTAAATTTGAATAAAATGAAAACTAAAAGACTTTCAAATCACATGAGCCAATATTTTATTCACAATAAAACATAGATTACATAACTTAATTATTTGCTCTCCCAGCTAAATCTTTTCAAAATGTCTTGCTTTTTCAGCCATTTTTTGCCCCCGTGCCAACTTTTTAAAAACCTGTTGCAGGCATCAAATTTGAAATGAGCTCATTTTGTGCATAAAATTTTAAAATTTCTCATTTTAAACATTTGTTATGTTATCTATGTTCTATTGTGAATAAAATACTGGCTCGTGATTTGAAATTCTTTTAGTTTTAATTTTATTCAACGTCCCAACTTTTTCAGAATTCGAGTTGTATGGCATTGCAACGAAACCCCCTTTTTGAACCTTTATTTTTAATTTGTGGAAAACATTGTGTGACATCTTTATAAATATCTCTGCAAAACCTAATTCTTCTTAAAATATTATAAAGCAAACAGTAATGACAACATTAAATTAACCATGACTAAATGATAGTATATCAAAAGAGTATGATTAAAAGGACTCTACTGAGAATTCTTTTGAAGAGATAAGGGATATTTTTCACATCCCGTCTAAAGTATCAAATGTTTTTCAGGTTGTTAAACCGACCAGACTGGGTCATCGGTCAAATCTGTGAGACGGTTAAAGCCAGCAGGTGGTCTTGACTTTATTGAAGTGCTCAAAATCCATCCTGCCATTAAACAAATGCCTACAAGGAACAGTTGCCTGTCAGAACTTCAGCCTCGCTTTACTGGTGTGGGTATTTAGAACATACCCATCCACTGTGGGTCACTTAGGCAGCATGAGAGGGGTTAAACTCATTGCTAATCATTTTCGCTTTGAGGTCTTGAACAAAAACATAATTACACTGTCAGCCTTTCACAGAACTGTTAACATTTCCATTTCGTAAAGTGTGAACCTTTGCTCAAAGAACTCAACCAATGCCAAGGCCACTGGTTTCAAATACTGAAAAGAAGTGTTATATTGAAGTTAATCTGAATAGACTGGCTGTTTAAAATTTAGGTCTTCTTTAGAAGCGCTTATTGTATCAGTCACTGTTTTAAGAGAGAAAGCAGCCTTCAACTATGCACAAAAAAGTATTAGCTACTTAATTTAATTCTAATAGGTTAAGAGAGTACTATTTCCATTAGCTTTATGACATTACTTTGAGGTCTGATGTCTAACACCCGTTTCACACTGCAAGCTGAGCGGCACGTGAGCAGCGCATTAGCGTAACAACATCATTACTGCAGCAGCAGACACGCGCGAGTATTCACACCGGAAGTGTTTGTACAGCATCACATCAGCAGCTCCAAGCTACATATAAAGTGAAAATTTCACTGCTGCTCACGCGACACTCCTGCTCCCAGTGTGAATGCACCTATTGGTTAACATGCACATCGAAAAAAATACACGCTGCTCACACGCCGCTCACACTTGCGGTGTGAAACCGGCATAAGGGCCTGTTTACATCTGGTCACTTCATGTGTTTTTACTGATCGGATAGCTATCTGTTCCCTATCTGTCGGTCTCTTTGACATCGTTCGAAATACTGACACTAGGGGCCGCTCTTGGGAGTCCAAAATACCTGTGACGTTTTCATAAAAGGCCAAAGAGAATTGGGGAATGAAATTTGTCAGCCTAGCCTCTGGCTTGCTGGCATGCTTCACTCATTCAACTTTGTTCTTTGGAGCCGGATGCAGTGTCTCTTACTACAAAGAGAAGCAATCATTCATCCAGTCACCTCCCTCGCTGCTGGAAATACAGCATAGTCAGTCTCTCTCCCAGTGAGCAGAGAGTTCCTCTGGGTGCCTCAGTGGTGATCTTGATGAGCCAATTTCCTTTAAAAGAGCAAATTCCTCTAAAAGAGCAAATACACGGCAGATTGTGGATATTCCAACATGCCTTTCTGTCCGTGTTTTTCTGGGTGCAGTTGATTTATGTCTCTCTCGGATGGTGGATGGTTCATGTCCCCACTGTGAGAAGATGACCATGATTACATTGTGCTCACGGCTCTAATTCTTTTTCAAAAGAAGTCTCACTTCAGCTGCTTCCCATCCTGGTCCTTGTACCTCAGAGTACGAGGCCTCGGCGATGTGTGCTGAGAGCAAGCAAGGGGGTGAAATAGAATTTTCCGCCGGGTGAATCCCTGTTGGCCTCCCATTCCTCCACTTGCACGTGTCTTCCTGTCCTGAGTGCTTGCGACTTGACAATTGGTTCTCGGGGTATGAGCAGGACGCATCGCCGTGCTCTGCCCCATTTCCTTTCTTCCTGGAGGTGCACGAGGAGCTGACAAAATCATGGAGGGCATTTTTCTGCCAGAACACGATATACCAGGTCCTCCGTCCTTACCTCCCGCAACGGTAGGGCAGCGCCAGGTGTACACAGAGGTTCCTCAGGTGGAACAAGTGGTTGTGGTGCATTTATGCTCACGGTGAGGGCTTACAACACTGATGTTCGTTGTGTCGTTCAGCGACTGACTAAGCCCTATGGGCTACAAAGGACAGAGCGCAGGCTCTGGGTCAGGCGATGTCCACACTCGTGGTCCACTTGAGTGCCACCTGTGGCTTAACCTGACGGGGATGCCGGATGCTGAGAAAGTGCGCTTTCTCGACATCACCATCTCCCAAAGTAGCCTATTCAACAATACTGTTGAGGACTTTGCAGAGCAGTTCTCGACAGTCAAGAAACAAACAGGTGCGATAAAACACATCTCGCTTCGACGCGGGTCGGCTTCCACCTCCACCCTGCGAAGGCTGCTCCGGCTCTGGCACCGCCACTGCCTGGACCTGCAGCCAGACCAGCACACGGGGTCCTCACGCAGGAAGGTGGCACCGGCCGCCCATCAACAGGCTATAAAGAACCCTCGGATGGCTGTAAAGCGGACCTGAGTGGACCTGGGTCACACACACAGTGCTCATGGCTCTGGCATCAAACATTTGCAATAGAGCCTTGGTAGACGCGCATACCTCGCCTCCTCATGTTCTGCTGCATCAGGCATGCTCGCAGGGATCAGGTAAGCCTGACGAGCTGTGACGAGGCACAGCTTCTTCCACCAGCCTCTTCTGCAGCGAGGCCTGGAACAAGGTAGGTGCTTCAGCGCACCGTTTACCATGAGCGTCAAAGTGCACAAGGTCTCCTGGCTTGGTGAACCTTGTTCTACAATGCCGTGAGAACCCGCCACAAGTATGCTGGATGCGCTTCCTTTAGTGCCACTGGTACAGACTTTGGACGCATGGCTAGCACTTTCCAACCCATCACATTGGCTTCTCAGAACAATTAGGCTTGGCTACGCGATTCAAATCGACAGTCACCTGCCCAAGTACAGTGGCGTTCTCTTCACTTCAGTACAAGGTGAGAACCTTGTTGTTCTCCAGGGCAGAAATCACAGTTCAGTCAGGACCACTTTTGAGAATAGTAAATTTATTGACAATATGAATTTGGTGAAAGGCAGGGGCTCAGCTGCCACACTAGACAGTTAAGATACATCCTTAGGCATAAATCCCCCAGCCTGACAGTAACCAAATATTTCTTAGCTATACACAATGCAGAAGAGATACAACAGTTACAAAAGATTGACAAATAGTTGTATGTTCTAAGAAGATCCAACGCTGTATAACGGAGGTACTAGGAGGTGAAGGGGTGGTGGTGGGTGCAAATGTCTGTGCGACAGACTGAAGAGCGTACGTTTGACTGGGCTTAAATACGGTTGATTAGAGTAGGTGGAGTAATTGATCAGCTGAGCGTCAGCTGATGTAGTTAGCATTCAGTGGTCTGCCTGAACTACGCTTGAATTCCATTCGGTCACTCAAGCTTCATTTCTTCTAGCAAAGAACGCAATAGAGTCAGCCAAGATAAAGAAGGGGTTCTACAGCCCAAGAAGGGTGGTGGGCTCAGACCGATTCTGGATCTATGAGTACTGAATCGGGTCCTTCACAGGGTCCTGTTCAGTATGGTCACTCAGAGACACATACTGATGTGTGTCAGATACCAGCATTAGTTTGTGGTGAATGACCAGAAGGATGCGTACTTGACGCCTCGATCCTTCCTCAGCATAGACCGTTCCTACGGTTTCACTTTGAAGGGCTTGCATATCATTACAAAGTCCTCTCTTTCAGGTTGTTCCTGTCTCCTCCCATCTTTACCAAAGCCGAAGAGACTACTCTGTTTAGGAAAGTGGCCATTTGCATTCCTCGACTACTTTGATGAATGGCTAATCCAGTCTCATTCTCAAGAGTTATTGTGTGCACACAGGGACATGGTCCTCAAGCACCTAGCCCAACTGGGGCTTCAAGTCAACTGGAAGAAGAGCAAGCTCCTTGCCCGTGCAGAGCATCTCTTTTCTTGGTATGAAGTTAGACTTAGTCACAATGACAACACGTCTTTCAGAAGACCATGCTCGCTCAGTGCTGAACTGCTTGAACTTGAAAGTACAAAACAGCGGTCCCAAATATTTTCCAGAGGCTCCTGGGGCATATGGCATCTTCGGCCGCTCTAACGCCGCTCAATATGCATGTGTCTTGCTTCAGCATTGGCTTCATGCGCGAGTCCTGAGAGGGGAATGGCACTGCAGCACACATCACGTGGCCATCATTCTGAAGTGTCATTGCACATTCAGCCTTTGGATGGACCTTTCATTTCTACGGGCATGAGTGCCATTGGAACAAGTGTCCAGACGTGTTGTTGTTACAACAGACGCATCCAAGACAGGCTGGGGCACCGTGTGCAAAGGGAGTGCAGCGTCAGGGTCCTGAGGAGAGGGGAAGACCTGCGGAGATGTGGCATTGAGTCAATTCAATTCAAATCACATTTATTTGTATAGCGCTTTTCACGATACATATCATTTCAAAGCAGCTTTACAGAGAATGCATGTCAACATTACAATTTAAAGAATGCAGTTAGCAAATAATGTAATAATTTAGGCAATTAATTTACAATCACTGTTAGCAGTTTAATTGAAGGTAGAAGCAATGAGCTCCTGGAAAAATGAATTACATTAACAATAATTAGGATATAGAAATTGGGCAATGTGCATGTTGATCCAGATGATTGCGTCTTCTGAAGTCCTCGCAGGAGTTGGCGCCGTCTCTTCATAGGTGTTGGTCATCTGAGGTCTTCTTAAGAGGCTGGATCCAAACTGAAGCTGATGTCCTCTCTAGGTGTCCCGAGGTAAAACAGAAAAGCAAATGGAGAATAATTAGCGTAGCTGCTGTTCATAACATTAAGCAAAGATAGTCATGTGCAATTGATCTGGTATGAGAGGCATTATGTGAATGCTTGGCTAAAGAGATGCGTCTTTAATCTAGATTTAAACTGGGTGAGCGAGTCTGAGCCCCTAACATTATCAGGAAGGCTATTCCAGAGTTTCGGAGCCAAATGTGAAAACGCTCTCCCTCCTTTAGTGGACTTAGATATCCTAGGTACAACCAGAAATCCAGAGTTTTGTGATCTTAAAGAGTGTGAAGGATTGTAGGGCGATAGAAGTTCAGTTAAGTACACAGGGGCTAAACCATTTAGAGCCTTATAGGTCATTAGCAATACTTTATAATCGATACGGAACTTAATGGGTAACCAGTGTAGAGATGATAAAATTGGTGTTATATGATCATATTTTCTTGACCTGGTAAGAACTCTAGCAGCTGCATTTTGTACGAATTGTAGCTTGTTTATTGAGGAAGCAGGACAACCAGCTAATAATGCATTACAGTAATCTAGTCGAGACGTCATGAAAGCATGAAAGGCTAACTTTTCTGCATCAGAAATAGATAACATATTCCGTATCTTAGCAATGTTTCTGAGGTGGAAGAAGGCTGTTTTTGTAACATATGAAATATGATTTTCAAAGGACAAGTTGCTGTCTAATATAACACCCAGGTCTTTAACTGTTGAGGATGGAGTAACAGTACATCCTTCTAAATGCAGATTGTAGTCTGAGAGATTCTGTGTACAGGTTTTTGGCCCAATAAGTAATAGTCTTATCTGAATTTAATAGAAGAAAATTACTAGTCATCCAATGTTTTACTTCTTTAACACACTCTGTCAGATTGGATAATTTAGAGATTTCATCTGGTTGTGTTGAAATATATAACTGAGTATCATCGCAGCATGTATATTGAAAATAGCAGAGGGCCTAACACAGATCCTTGCGGCACTCCATAGTTTACTATCGTTATCTTAGATTTTTCCCTGTTTATATAAACAAAATTGTGACCGTCTGATAGGTACGACCTAAACCACCGTAATGCCTGGCCTTGAATACCAGTGTAATTTTGTAGTCGATCTAGGAGTATTTTATGATCTATAGTGTCGAACGCAGCACTGAGATCAAGTAACACTAGTATTGAGATACAGCCTTGGTCAGAAGCTAGAAGTAAGTCGTTTGTAATTTTAACGAGCGCAGTTTCTGTGCTATGATGAGATCTGAATCCTGACTGAAATTTTTCATAGATGGTGTTTTTTTTGCAAGAAGGAGCACAATTGGGCAGACACCACTTTTTCTAGTATTTTAGACATAAATGGAAGATTTGAAATGGGTGCTTTCCCAGTTCTAGTCAGTGCTTTCCTTCCTCCAAGGCGGCCTGAAGATGCACTTATCTGCCTCCACCTTTATTTGAGCCATTACAGTCACTCGAGTTCAGTGCCCTCTCTATGAAGACGGCGCTACTGACTGCGCTCACCTCCGTCAAGTGGGTGGGGGACCTACTGTGCAAGTTTCGGGGAGGAGATGGGGCGGAGTTGGATGTATGCACAATCTTGTGCTGACTGGGTTTTATAAAGGGAATATTGCGCAGGATCTAGATTTTGTGCATATGCACAATTTTAGGATGAAATCTATGTAAAGTTTTATACATGAGGCCCCTGGTCATTTCACGATCAGAATTGGATAGCAATCCAATCAGAGAAAATGCAGTTCAAACTCAGAAATTTACACCCACTGTGAGGACAATGTAATTCAACTGTGATTTACCACAATGCATTTAAAATTTAGAGGCTGACCTCTGTGAAAATATCTATAGTTTGCAAAGGTCCATCAAGTAATTTTTTGGTCCGTGTTTTGCTAACCAATATATAATATGCTACATCTGATATGGAGGTATTTAATTTGAAACATTTGAAAATATAATCAAAGAACTTTTCATTTCTTTAGGGCTAAAACATTTTTACAGTAGATACAAAACTTACTGTACCTTTATGCTAATAAAAAGTCTAATTTTACAGAAAAAAACTGTTAATTGATCATTAATTGAACAGTAAAAGGACATTCCCAGCAGTCCCTGCATGACATATCACATCTGACTATATTTCACATAAATAGTTTTCTTTTTTGTTATTAGCAATATACATTAAAGTTTGTAACATTTTGTTTAGTCGATATTGCATTATTATAGTGTAATGTGTGTTATCCTAATGGTGTTTTGTCTGTATGACCCTGTGCACCTCATACACAAGTATTGACTGTTTTAAGAACACGTCACTTACAATACAATGATTCATCATATGGCTTTCTATTTTACCACTAGTATTATCATGGTGGTTATCAGTACATTTTAAGGTTAAATGAGATTTTGGTATTTCATGGTAGATTGGAATATAAGATAATTTAATACAATAAATAGTTATGTTTAAAATTTTTAAGTAAAATTTCTGGCAACCACAGTTGCCATTTTTACTGTATATTTACCATAATATTTGGTCCCACTTTATATTACGTGTTTTTAACTACTATGTATTAACATTTAAATGAATTATTTGATACAATACACCTGTGTACATACTTTTAAATTGTATTTATATATATATATTTTAAATACCTGCATGTAAGAGCTGTAATTAATTTCTGTAATTAAATGTGCAATTGCACTGTTGACCCTTCCCTTACACATTAAACTCTTAAACCTACCCATACCAACAAACATGTCCCTAACCTTACCTGTTTCCCACCTCAATAGCAGCAAAAGTGTTTTATGATACATCATCAACACAATAAGTACAATTGTATTTGTATTATAAGAACAACCAGACAATTGCCTTTTTTATGCAAAAACATAGTAGTTAAAGACACCTAATATAAAGTGTGACTGAATATATTTCTCCAAAACATGATTGATACTTCACATAGTGAGTGTATGATGGAGAACAATCATATAAACAACTAAATGCATGTCTATATGAGGACAAGGACGTTTAAGCAGCGTTATTGTTTCTCCTTCAGAGAGATAAGCTATCAGATCGCTCAGACGCACCGACGCGCCGCCTCATTAGGAGCAGAAGACTTCATACTCATCAAAATGCATTAGGAGACAAGCATCTGACACGGGCATTAAAACAGCTCTTGTGCAAATTGAATTTGACTACTCTGGTGAGGGGCCGTCTTGCTCGCGGGAGCACTTTGCTTTTGCTCGACATCGCTAGACTCTCTCTCTCTCTCTCTCTCTTGCTCGCTCTGGATGTCAGCATGGCCCTCCATTTGTCTAGAGCAAATACAAAAATCAATAATTTAATTTCACTTTTCAATTAAGTGAACTAACAGAGGTTAGTCCCTGTGTTCTTTGACCACAAATTCCTCCCATGCCATCTGTCTGAATTAGCGCTCATTGAAAATAATGACCGGCTCCACATGTCATGTATTATCTGGAAATGTAGGGCCCATAGGTAGGTAACATTGTTTGACTCCTGCTAATTAATACCATGTAGTAGATTTAATGGGCCTTCCCGTCTTTGTTTATCTGGTGATTTATTTCAGGTTAACGGGGCTCAGCGTTGTATTCCATTATCAATTTAATTACCGTTTCTAAAGATGGATAAATAATTTTTTCATCACCGATGCACCGTATTGACAGGCGTACTGAGGTCAATCATGTTACATTATTCAGTTAATAAACCAGAGGCAGTGATGAATGATAAAAGGATAAGAAAGCTTGTCTATAAAGAACATGAGGTTCAGCTGATATTTCTAGGTGAAAAACCTTGAGCTGATTAAAAATGTTACAGTGACAGATGGCTGAAAAACCACTTTTACAGAGCCAAGCTCTTTAACTACAACAGAACGTAAATCAGTGTATCGTGTAATGTAAATCAATCTATCTAAAGAAAAAAACTAAAATCTTGCATTTGACAAGCTGCATAGAAATGTGCAAGTGTAAACAATGAAATGTAATTTATTCCTGTGATGTCAAAGCTGAATTTTCAGCATCATTACTCCAGGGTTCAGTGTCACATGATCCTTCAGAAATCCATAATAGCTTAAAAAAACATAGTTTTTTTTTTTTTAGGATTCTTTGATCATTCTTAGAAAGTTCAAAAGAACAGCATTTATTTGAAACAGAAATATTTACCCTCTCTTTTGATCAATTTAATATATCATTGCTGAATAAAAATATTAAGTTCTTAAAAAAAGAAATCGCATAGACCACAAACTTTTGGACAGTAGTGTACCGTTCAAAGGTTTGGGGTCTATTTGGGGGCTTCTTTCAAAAACACAAATATACTATATTATAATGTGCAATGTAATAGTAACAAGACATCCACATTGGCTATTTCTGGGATATTGTGATATTACTATGAAAATAAACTACTAAGATATAATAGAGTTAAATATATAAAATTATGAGCGCAAGTTTAGCATATATGATTCTTCACGATGAAACCAACTAAATTTCTCGACAATTAGTCTTCTAGCTTTTTGATGTCACTGTGATGTAAATCACATTTTAAGAACAGATATCAAGCCTGTGATGTTAAACCCAGACTGATGATGCTGGAGTGTGTGGTTTGGCAGCGGGCTCAGTGTGTGTGGCCCCTGAATTCCACTCCACCAGACGCATGAGTCCAACATGGCTCTCACACGCCAGGGGCAACAGAGAAATGAGTCATAGGGGACCCAGACAGAGAGAGAGGGGCAGGAGCTGGATGCTTCAGAAATCTAAAAGACTGAGGGCTGGTTTCACAGACAGGTCTTAGAGTAAGCCAGGATTAGGCCTTAGTTCAATTAGGACATTTTCATAAACATGCATTAGAAAAAAAAAAACATTACTGGTGTGCATTTTGAGACAAAACAATGACACTGACATATTTTAAGATATGCCAGTGCAAGTTGCTTGCAGTTAAAACAGCTCAAACATGCATTTTAGTCTGGGACTAGTCTTAAGCCATGTCTGTGAAACCAGGGGAAAGTGTTTGATGCTTATTATTGATTATTAAATCCGAAGAATAGATCAGTCATCTGTTATTTGTTGATGAATGAACAAAGTTTGTAGCGCGCCACCCATCCAATAAATCACAATAAGCTTTGTGCTTTGTTACTTCTGATATGAAACAGTGTCAGCTTTCAAATTCTGTAAATTTTATTGCGAAATTCAAACAATACCGTTTTTACGCTCTTTAAAGGATTAGTTCACTTTCGAATTAAAATTTCCCGATAATTTACTCACCCCCATGTCATCCAAGATGTTCATGTCTTTCTTTCTTCAGTCGAAAAGAAATTAAGGTTTTTGATGAAAACATTCCAGGATTTTTCTCCTTATAGTGGACTTCAATGGCCTCCAAATGGTTGAAGGTAAAAATTACAGTTTCAAAAGGCTCTACGATCGCTCATTTTCTTAAAAAATAAATTATATACGTTTTAACCATAAAAGCTCATCTTGAACTAGCTCTCATCATCTTCTTCTCTATTAGAATTCCGATAGTGTAGACGCTGCTAAGTGTATTACTGCCCTCCACAGGTCAAAGTCTGAACTAATTGTTACATACTTGCACAAGTATATTGTATATGAGAATTTAGTTCAAACTTTGACTAGTTCAAGACGAGCGTTTATGGTTAAAACTTATATAATTTAAAAATCTTTTTAGAAAATGAATGATCTTTTCGCTAGATAAGACCCTTATTCCTCGTCTGGGATCGCGTAGAGCCCTTTGAAGCTGCACTGAAACTGTAATTTTGACCTTCAATCGTTTGGAGGCCACTGAAGTCCACTATAAGGAGAATAATCCTGGAATGTTTTCATCAAAAACCTTAATTTCTTTTCGACTGAAGAAAGAAAGACATAAACATCTTGGATGACATGGGGGTGAGTAAATTATCAGGAAATTTTAATTAGAAAGTGAACTAATCCTTTAAAGCGGCGCGACAGATCGCTGTGGCGCCTTTGATCAAGCGACACGTTAATCGATTATCTCTTCCTCTTTACTACTAGTTACGGCGAAAAATAAGCATGAATGAACGTCAGAAGGAAGGCTATGTTGAAAGACAACTTACCGTATCATGTCTCATGTAATCGGTCAGTGTTTCAAACGTGGAAAAAAGATTATAAAACAGCTTATAAACAATGTAATGAAATGTTACCTCAGAAAAGCCATTCTATGTCCAAAAACTCATTAATCAGCAAGAAAAAACTACACAGTAAAATACCATTTTCCACTGAAATAATTAATATACAGTAAAACAATGCATTCTGGGCAATATTGTCATTTTCGAGAAAGTTAATAGGCTACTTTCTCAAAAACAACAAGTATTACCCAGAATGCAGTTTGTATATATAATGTATTTTTGAATAAATACATTATTTTTATGACCTGCTATATTTAAAAATAAAAAAAGGCAAGACAGAAAGTCATAGTACAATAAATAAAACCAGAAAGCCATTTTCATATGAACATTTATAGCACCAAGTCATTTTGTTACTTTTAAAAAAGATTTCTATACTGCACTGCAGTAATCCTTATCAATGTTTGATTAATGCAGTACATTTTAGCTTTAAGTTAAAGCACTTGACTGAGAGAGAGCTATGATAGATGTACAGCTTCTGTCATTATATACTAATTAAATAGTACTGCAGGCATAATTTTAAGTGTTGTCATTAATTTCCTATGCATTTATTAATGACCGCACAGGGAGAGGGAAAGAATGGAGGGGAAAGAGAGAGAAGGGGGGGAACAGACACAGTTTTTGAGTGTTGCTTTAAATGAACCAGACAACATGAGTGAGAGAGAGAGAGAGAGAGAGAGAGCGAGAGCGAGAGCGAGAGCGAGAGCGAGAGAGAGAGAGAGACTGACTCAGGTCACTGTATGTGCTTTCTTGTGGTTGTTAGTGGAGAGGAAACTAGGTCAGGCTGTTGGATCCATTGGGTGTATGATGGCATGGATTCCAGGGAAAGGGCTCCAACAGACTTTGTTTGGGGTCGGAGGTAATTGGCCCTTTCCTCCTGCAAAAAGACAGAGCAGCTAAAATTCTGTCAGCTCTGGTGAAAATCCAGTGATGCGGGACCAAAACGGTTTTGTTTTTTTAAAACTGCACTGCATCTAGCAGAAGAGTGTCAGAGAAAGCAGGGGAAATGGTAAGATATTTAAGTAGCCAATGCGTATCTTTACAGATTTATAGTTAATACTCACAAACTGCAGTTCCACCTATGGAAATGGAAACATTACTGCGATTTTGAAATGATATGATCTTATGATATAAGGCAAGCATCATTGTTACTATTGCTAATATTTAATACTTTACTAAACATTAGTGTGCAACACATGCCACACCGATTATGTGTGAGGTGTGCTATTACATACTGATATTTTCTTTTACAGAAATCACTTTTTAAGGACTACAACAAATGGCTGGTAGGGACTACAACAAGCTTTTTTCTGGGTTGGTGACATCAAAAACCCTAAAATTTACATTAACTCTGCCGCTGGGAACACGAAACAAAGGGGGCGAGGCCATGTTGGGCTGCTTTAAAGAAGAGGAAGAGTTGTTGTAGTAGAGTGTTGTTGTCATGCCGGACTGCTTTACAAAGGAGAGTCAATTAAACGCTGGATTTGCACAAAAGTTTAACATGACGGCACATGCTAGTCGATGAGTTGAATCAACACCACAGCAACTACATAAATATATCAACTAACCATTCAGAAACGTCCAGATGCATTCTAAAAGTTTTAACTTCTTCCGGAGTCTCTCCATCAGTGTCCAACTCCGGTTTGAACAATGTAAGGCTGCGTGAGATTCTCCAGCTTTGTTGTTGTTGAGCAACCGAAGTGTGAGCTGTTAAAGCTCCACCCTCTTCTGGAAAGGGGGCCGGGAGCAGCAGCTCATTTGCATTTAAAGGGACACACAAAAATGGCATGTTTTTACTAACACCCAAATAGGGGCAAATTTGACAAGCTATAATAAATGATCCGTGGGGTATTTTGAGCTGAAACTGCACAGACACATTCTGGGACCACCAGAGACTTATAATGCCCCTTTTCACAAGATGTAATATGTGATTTTCTTTTTTTTTTACAAGATGTGATTTTCTATGTAGAGTGCAATTATTTCATACTTTTTTTTTTTTTTAAGTTCAATATTCACAACTCAGTAAGATATTTTTTTATTATTTAACAAGGACGCACTGAATTGATCGAAAGTGATAGTAATAATGTTACAAAAGATTTCTAATTAAAACAAATTCTGTTCTTTTGAACTTTCTATTCAAAGAATCCTGAAAAAAAAAATGCATCAGTTTCCACAAAAATATGAAGCAGCACAACTGCTTTCAATATTGACAATAAGAAATGTTTCTTGAGCAGCAAATCAGCATATCAGAATAATTTCTGAAGGATCATGTGACATTGCAGACTAGAGTAACGATGCTGAAAATTCAGCTTTGCATCACAGGAATAAATTAAATTTTATAATATACTCAAATAGAAAAGGTATTTTAAATTGCAATATGTAATAAAATTTAAATATTTGATCAAATAAATGCAGCCTTGTTAAGAATAAGACTTCTCTCAGAAACACTTAAAGAGATAGTTCTGTCATTAGTTACTCACCCTCATGTCATTCCAAACTCATAACTTTCGTTCATCTTCGGAACACAAATTAAGATCTTTTTGATGAAATCTGAGAGATTGTCTGTCCCTTCATTGACTGCCTTTGCAACGACCACTTTGACACTTCAAAACGTTCATAAAGAGATCGTAAACTAATCCATGTGAATCGAGAGGTTTAGTCAAAATTTTCTGAAAAGACTCGATCGCTTTTTATGATGAACAGATTTAATTTAGGCTTTTACTCGCATGTAAACATTGACCAGCAAACATAAGCAGAAGCTCAACCGAACGTGAATGACACACAAGAACAAGCCTCTTCCGGAAGCTCAAAGTTTGAGCTTCCGGAAGAGGCTTGTTCTTGTGTGTCATTCAGGTTTGGTTTAGCTTCTGCTTATGTTTTGTGTTCTTACATTTGTGTTCCCAAGATGAACGAAAGCCTTACAGGTTTAGAACGAAATGAGGATGAGTAATAAATGACAAAATTTTCATTTTGGGGTGAACTAACCCTTTAAACAACCCCAAACTTTTAAACAGTAGTGTGTATGAAAAAACTCAAAACTTCTGAATGCAGTTAAAACATAAATTAGCATGAAATCTCACATTTTTAATAACAAAGAAGAGTAAATGATCTTACCTGAAATGCTTTTCATTTTGAAATAATGCATAGTAATTGCTATACAAGTCAATGCAGCAGAATATACAGCCTCTATATACATACAGCAGGGTGAATTCAGGTAAAACATCTCAATGTCAAAAGCATCCCAATTCACCTGCATTCACCCTATGCCAGCATGCATTAGTCAGAGGAGCAGTTACAGTGCCATTGTTGTGCAGGATTTGGCTGAACTCTGCACAGCCTGTGCCAGAGAGCCACCAAGTGGTGGAACAAAGAAATCAACAGCTACAAATGACCTGAGCACTGGCAACACGCACAGAACAGAGGAATCTGCTGATGTGATAGAGAGGACTAATTAAACCTGCTGTCGCCTTTAATGATGTGCAGATTTATCACAACATACGGAATGTAAAATGTCCAATTCCCTGTGAGGAATAAAAACACTTCAGATTGCAGAGGAAGATCAACCTTTATTTATTGAAACTGCTTGCATACAAAATATATTGCACTATAACCAAACAATGTCAACATAAAACCCAGTCTGTTCTGCTATTATGTACAAAGAAATTATTACCCAAAGTGCAGTAACGTACAAGGTCAGTCTACCTCAGTTCATTATCTACAGTATTTCATGATTTTTTTTTTTTGTTTGTCTTTTTCTTTTCAGCTCTTTTTCAAATCACAATAGCCTACGATGTGTGCAAGAGATGGTTTTACAATTTGTCATTTTCATATACATTCCAAAAAATAAATAACTAGAAAACAGTCTGTTTGGCAACACTTCAAAGATTCGGAACATGATTTTTTTTTTTCCTTTTTCTTTTTGGAACAGACTGCAGTGAACTGCGTCATCTCGCCAGTTTACTGCCCGCCGTGGACGTGCAGGTTTTAAAAATACTGAGAGAGTAAACCATTTAACACCTTATTTTGAAGTAAAGGCTAAATTTAAGAGCCACGCGAGAGGGGCCGGATGCAGCCGGGGCCGCCTCGATTTGAGAGAGTGGTTTGTCTTTCCCAACCCAGTCACAGGTTCTTTTGACATCTCCGAAGCCTAACCTTTCGTTTTCACAGGCAAAAAATCACTTTAAAAACTGGTGTATAAGCTTAACAGGTAGAGCTGGTAATTTGCCAAGGTGATCAGCGAGAATACAGGAGCATAAAGAGAAATCGAAACGCAGAGAAAAAGAGCAAAGAAGATAACCGACTCGAAACTAACGTTTTTTTTGCTGTACAGTCAAAGGAAAGCAGAAAAACTACCATGGTTACCGTCACAGTAGGTTTCGAAAAAGTTGTGGGTTCAGAACAGCATCGCGTCTTAAAAATGTAAACTAAAGTTTAATGCACAAGCACTAATCGGATAAGACAGACGGTTTTCATATCAAAGTTAACATCGTGTCGCCCCCTTCTTATCCCTCCCGAAGCGAATTCAGCTGCAAAAGTACAGTAGACTCAAAATTAGCGAAGATATCTAAACTTCAGTTTAGTTATGTTGACAGCATACATGTGATTCACCTGCCGAGGAAGTCTTATCACATTCTAGTTTATTATAGGTTTATAGATTATAAAGTACTTGCAGATTAACACAAACATGATAAGTGCACATTTAAAGTTCAATCTAAAAAGAACAGCAACAATCTCTTAACGGATGACATAATATACAGAATGCAACCCCACAGTTCAACATTTTCAGTCTATGATGAGCCATTGTTAGGACAAAGACAATGTTACAGAGAGCCGATATAAGTGCTTCACACCTGATGCTGAAAAAAATACAGCAGGAACGATGGCAGTTTACTGTGGCCAGCATGAACGGAAAAGAAAAAGAGCATTTCCACCCTGTTTTGTGAGAAAACGTCGTTTATCATGATGGGAGGTAAAATAAGAGAAATCAAATACATTTATTTAAAAGAAACCTGCATTGCTACCTCTATAAAACGCAAAGATATGCTAAATGTCAAAATTCATATTCGGTGATGTCACTGAATTAGCGTTGATATTCATCTCTGGGTGGTTGGTTACAATTTATGACTTCCACAGTTGACTAGGTTAGTTAGGTTAATACCTTTACTACTCACAATTCAGCTATGGCAAAATATAATTCGGCCGACTTGATAGAATCCTGCTTTTCAGACATACAAAATGTTCGTGAATTACATGCAGCACAGAAAAAACACCTTTTTTTTAGTTGTCGGCTGAGATTTCAACACATGTTGCTCAGACAGGTGTTGTTCACGTCTTCTTCCCTGATTTAAACATCCAAATTATGATACTATCCACACTAGTTAAAGGCACAGATCCAGACAGGAGCATTTTTTTTTTTTTTTTTTTTTTTTTT
>RJVU01036043.1:6366190-6402146 GCA_003731715.1 Anabarilius grahami
TCTTTGTTTTTTTGCTAATGATGTGGCTAAGATCTCACATCAGAATGGGCTCAAATAACCATGGACACCAAAGCGCGTAAAAACAATGTATGCCATGAGATGTGGCATAAACTTGTGCCCCGAGCGCTTGAGTTCATCCTCCAATGTGTTTCTTTCCCTTTTTTGGACATTGTGGAAAACAAAATTTTAAAAACCAATTGCTTGGAAAACATTTTTTTTTTCTTTTTCTTTCTTTCTTTTTTTTTCTTTTTTTGAAGTCACGATTCCGTTTTTGAGAGACATTTAATCCACAGCTTCTTTAAGTTTCATAGGTAGTTATTTAGAAAGTCAATTAGAAAACCTGTAGCTTCCGTTGTGATCTAGAGACCGGTCTCTCTAATCCATGAAGACTACCAAATTCAACACACCTTACACCAAGAGACCTCGTCTTTTTCCCCCAACTAACAATTACAAAGTGTGCTTTATTGTCATGTCTTGCGACAGCCCTACTGACCTGGTTCTCTTTGGCCTAATGTGTCTCTAATGAAGAAGCATCTGGATTGGTGGAGCTGACTGGGAGAATGAGGGGAAAGGGGCACGTTATTCTTTACGAAACGCCGTTCACAACGGCTTGGCTGTCTGGGACATCCTGCTTCTCTTTCTTCATCCCTCGGTCCTTTATGGGTCTCTGCCGGTTCCCTCCACTGTCTCCTCCTGCCAGAGGTTGAGCGCCTCGACTGGTGTGGACGCTCCTCTCGTTATTGCTGTCGATGCGGATCTGGCAAACGAACAGATTGTACAAGATGAAAGCTTGAGCAGAGCACATTAGGCGTGGAATTTCTTGTTTTTACTAGGGATGTCAAAAGTACCAGTTCCAAGCGAGAGACAGCTTGAATATGCATTTGAATATGAAGTTAGGTTTCTTCTTTTTAATAAAATTGATTGATTTTCTGTTTTGTTTTTTAGTTTGAAACCGCTAATACTTCAAAAACTTCCATTACATGTTATTTCTGTTTAATAACCATGTGGCTCCAAAGTATAATGTAGGTAAGGTGTTTTTTTTTGTTTTTTTTTTTAAAGAAATAAAATAATAGTTTTATTCAGAAAGGATGCATTAAATTGGTCAAAAACAACAGTAAAAACAATATAATGCTACAAAAGATTTCTATTTCAAATTAATGTTGTTCCTTTTGAACTTTCTATTCATTCATAAGAAAGCTGAACAAAAAGTATCACGGTTTCCACAAAGTATTAAGCAGCACAACTGTTTTCAACATTGATAATTATAAGAAATGTTTCGGAGCATCAAATCAGCATATTAGAATGATTTCTGAAGGATCATATGACACTGAAGACAGGAGTAATTCTAAAAAAAAAAAAAAATCAGCTTTTCCAACACAGGAATAAATTACATTTTAAAATATATAAAACAGTTATTTTAAATTGTAATAATATCTAAACATATTGTTTTTACTGTATTTTTTTTATAAAAAATAAATAAAAATAATGCAGCCTTGGTGAGCATAAGAAATAATAATACTAATAATAATGAAAAGTCTTACCAACCCTAAACTTTTGAATGGTAAGTTAAACAAATTAAGAAATACTTAATGCCATGTAGTCTTCAATTCGCACATTCATACTAATATTTTAACCCTTCAAATGAAGTAGGGTGTTTAATAGCATATATACTTTATTTTATATATTATATATATATATACACACATCTTATATATATATATGTGTGTGTGTGTATGTATGTGTGTACGTGTATGTANTATTATTAATAAACATATTAAATTATACAATTATTATTATTAAATTATATGTAAAAAATATATATAGATACATACATACATACATACACACATACATACATACACACATACATACATACACACACACACACACAAGATGTGTATAAATAAATAATAACATATCAATGTATATTGCAAATATTAGTGATAATCTAATAGGCAAATATTTCACAATTTTGGCATTCGCTACTAACAGCTTTTTAACAGATAGAATAAAAAAGTAAAACAGTGTGTATATTGTAAATATTTTATTTAAACAGTGTAATCGGCTATCATTTTAGGGAACAAATATTAAAATAACTGATAATATGCAGATTCAGACCTGCAATGAGTCTTCCTGGGGTCTCAGCTTTGAGTCTCTGGAACTACGAGAGCGGGACTCATTCCAGTGCATGTCTTCAGCTGATTCAAGACAAAAACAAAGATTATTACAAATAATGAATACACAATTAAAAAATAAATAAATAAAAAGCAAAACGACAGAAGGTTGTTAATGCTGAAATGTATGAAAAAGTTGATTATGTACAGTTTGTTTAAACTTTTTAATTGATACAATCTTGAAATCAACATTTACAATCAAGTTTTTTTTTTTTTTTTTTTAAATACTTTATTAGACATTGTAAAGGGCATTCAGACAGGTAACAGCTCTAAAAACTGACTTTTGTATCCTCCTCTTCCTCTCCCTCCACGACCTCGGGGCCCCCCGCCCCTTTTGCGTCCATCAGGGGCCCTTTTGGGGTAACCCATGGACTCCTCATCTGTGGGAGCCAGGGACCAGTCGCTGAGCTCATCTCTGTGATCGGATTCGGTCTCAGATGCATTAGAGGCCTCAGAGTTGGTGCCTGGGTCAAATACAGTCCATAATCAAGAAACTGATAATCAGATAATAACACTACGCTTTAACTGGTGGATGACTGATGCTTACATATCAAACCAATGGCTTTTATGTTACAGAAAGTAATACTACTACATCAACACAATTTTCTTTCATTTTAACGCCTGGTTTCACAGACAATGCCTTAAGTCTAGTGTCAGACTAAAATACATGTTTGAGCTGTCTTAATTGAAAGCAACTTGCACTTACATATCTTAAAATATATCACTGCCATAGTTTTATCTCAAGCTGCACACCAGTAATGTTTTTTTTCTAAGGCATGTTTATAAAAACTACTTAAATGTCCTGATTTAACTAAGGCCTAATCCTGGCTGAAAGTGATAGTTCCCCAAAAATGAAAATTAACCAATGATTTACTCACCCTCAAGCCATCCTAGGTGTATGTGAGTATCTTCTTTCAGACAAACAAAATCGGAGATGTGTTTAAAAATATCCTGGCTCTTCCAAGCTTTACAATGGTAGTGGACGAGAGGTGTGTGATTTTGAAGCCCCCAAAATGTATATTTTATAAAAAATAATCCATATGGCTGCAGGGGATAATAAAGGCCTTCTGAATCAAAGTGATGGATTTTTTTTGGGGGAAAAAAAAAATCCATATTTAAAACTTTATTAACTAGCCTCTGGCAGACGGCCATACACATCAATTTGTGGCAGAAGGGATTACTCGTTTGGCACAAGTCGACTTGTGCAGTAAACGTATGGTCGTCTGCCAGAAGCTAGTTATGTTAGTTAAAAAAGTTTTAAATATGGATATTTTTCTTATAAAAACCAATTGCTTCGCTTCAGAAGGCATTTATTAACCCCCTGGAGCCGTATGGACTAGTTTTATGTTGGATGGGTGCAATTTTTTTGGGCTTCAAAATCGCATTCCCCTTCACAATCATTATATAATAACCACTGAGCTTCCTGTAGCTCAGTGGTTAGAGCATGGCACTAGCAATGCCAAGGTCATGGGTTCGATCCCAGGGATTGCACATACTCCGATACAAATGTATAGTATAATGCAATGTAAGTCGCTTTGGATAAAAGCGTCAGCCAAATGCATAAATGTAAATGTAAATAAAGCTTGGAAGAGCCAGGATATTTTTAAATATATCTCCGATTGTGTTCGTCTGAAAGAAGATAGTCATATAGGCCACGTACACACTGCAGCTAAATTCGGTTGTCAGTTCACCTTTTAGTGCTTAATCACGTTCTGTACACACACAGTTCAGTAAAATACGGGAGTGACAACCGCATTCTACAACCGTATTAACTCCCGAAAAATACAGGTAGTGACAACCGCATTTACAGAAATTCTATGCAGTGTGTACGGAACCAAACTGAACAACTAGTTGTTAATGACGTTTACGTGCACCGGTGTAACGTGTGTCTCTCGTGTATGCGCGGCGAATCACAGGGAAAGCACAAGCCTATTCAAATGCTTTATGCTGCTGAAAATCGCGATTCATGTTTGCTCACTTTAATAACTCCATAAACCCGTTTGCTTTATGATTAGAGCTTAATCAACAAGCATAAAAAGCTTATAAGTGACCATGGCAACACAGAATGAGTGCCGCGCGCTGTGTGAAACTGGCTATACAAGCATAAACAAAACACGACGCCTCCGTCGACTGTGTTTAGATAAATTGCTGAAAATAACGAGTGCTTTGTCACTTTAATATTACTTTGGTCACAATAACGGATACCAAACACGAGAGACGCCAGAACGTCGCTATGGTTTCCAAGCTGTCAATCATCGCATTTTCGAGAGTGAGTCGTGTTCCGTACACACATGTAACGATAATTTAGGGGATTAAATGCGGTTGTCACTCCTGAAACTTACAGTGTGTACGTGGCCATACACCTAGGATGGCTTGAGGGTGAGTAAATCATGGGATAATTTAAATTTTTGGGTGAACTAAGCCCTGTCTGCAAAACCAGGCCAAAATATTTTAAGTATGATGTCTGGGGCCACCAATTTCCATATCTAGATCAGCTCTACTTTTATTATTTGAGGCTGGTTATACCTGAGGCCAGTGTCGGGCCCCGTCTCCCTCTCCCTCCACGACCGAAGGGTTTGCCGCCACCCCGTGAGGGTCCCATTCCATTATCAGCCATGAAGGGTTTTTCTTTCTCAGGTCGTCCTGGCAGAGCTCTGGGTCCTCCACCGATCTGTCTGAGCTGTTCATCGATCTGCAGCCTCTCCATTCGCAGCTGATCAACCTCCTGAACAAGACCAAAGACATACAAACAATGCACCATCACACAAGAACAAAGAGGCTAAATCAGAGTAGTTAACATCACATGATTATCTTTGGGGTATTAAGTATGTCACTAATCAACAATTGCTGCTTTGTAATGAGTACTAATGTGCTCTGTGTGAAGTCTGCTCAATGAGAAGGATAACTATCTATTTACATTTTCTTAAGAAAATGTACTGCTTTTTCGAGCAGAACTTGTACAAACAACTGCACAAAACAACAAATGCTGAGGTCAAAAAAGCAACCCCCAGGTGTCTATGCTATTCTGGGGATATATTAAAGAAAATCTTCTTGAGAAACAAGTTAATAAATGCCTTAAAGTAAATTCTAAGAAGTTCAATTCTTGAAAAGGTTCTCATTTTCTTAAGAAAATGAGAGGCTTTAGGTTTACTGTGTCTGATTGAATGGCTAAAAAAAACTAGCTTATCAACTCAATGAAAAACAAAAAGGCTGTTTTTTGAGCTGCATGCAAATTTCTGTAATAATCGTAAGTGCGCACACTATTTTCATTGTGACTGGCTTAGTACTCAACGTTGCGTTTTTTTTAAAAGGTGCAGTAAAAGCGATTTCTGAGAAATGCTGTTGAAAGTGGATTGGACCGAGCACCACAACACACTTTTAGCCAATCAGCAGTAGGGGGTGTGTCCACTCATGATGGCGGAGGAGAGCTTAAACGAGAGGGAGACTGTAGAAAGAGAGATGGCTGAGAGACATTACAAAAGAGAAATGGTCAGAGGAATATCACTGGAAAATGAAGGGTTATGATCAGGCAAGAGCTTTAGGACCCACATTAATATTAGAAAAGCGTTCCAGCGCTGGAGAGACAAAAGCAGGAAGGCCTAAAAACAGATGCTGAGGTTGCGTTGTTTTTACTCCGTATGCGAGTAACATTGGTTTTGCTATGTTTCACAGAACCAAGATTTGCTGTTGTTGTAATGTTAGCTATAGTAACAGGACAGTTTCGAGTGTCATTATTTGTCTGGAGCTGGTGTGCTGCTGGTGACTAACAACCAACTCTTGCTTGTATACTCTTGTGTACTGTATGTTCATTTTTTGTTTTTTTCTTGTCATTTGTTCATCACCGCTGCTGTATTTTTTGCTTCGCTTTAGCTATAATAAAGAGACATTTGCTCTTGCATTGCTTGTTTGTGCATTTTGGGGGTGGAGCAATGAAGGGAGGGGTGTGTTTGATTGGGTTGATTTCAAATATCAACAGTGTTTCTCAGAAATCGTATTTTAATGACTTATTTTTAAGAGCCTGTCTCAAGACGGAACAGTGTGGTACATTCATTTGCGCTCACCAATAAATTCAATAAACATCACCTTTGGGGATTTACGACAAGTTTAAGGTTATTTATGATTTTTAAGCATATTCTTTTCAGGTTTAAAAGTCCTCTTAAGTTTTGTCTAAAGAACTATCTTAAGAGGAAAAAATTAAAATATTCAAGAATGTTTTTGGCAATACATAATATTTTTAACATTGTTAAGTTAGGAAATAAGAAAAAAAAATTGCAGTTTTTTATTTTATTTTATTCTTAATGTTTGTGAATGCAGCCCATGGTTTGCAGTCTATTCTTCGTTGTAACACAATTTACAAAATTCTAAATTATACGGGAAGTTATACACCAAAGTTTAATACTCAGGGTTTAAGGTTTTTTTTTTTTTTTTTTAAATCAATAACCCCAAGTATGATCAAAAGTAAATGTAATTGTCCTTGCAACCTAAAAAGTGGTTCTTACCTTTAGATAATTCAGATGGTAGTCCAGCAGAATACGTGCATTTGAAATGCTTTCCTTTGTCCCAACAAACACAAACGGCACCATTCCCTGCAGTTGCAATTCATATATGTGATGTCAGTATGAATAATAATTTGTCACCATGAATGATAAAGTCCATATAATATAAAATCATAGTCGATTAAAGAGTTTATTGTATGTATGTATGTATATGTGTATGTGTGTATTAGTGATGCTCCGATCAGGATTTTTGCAGCTGTTACCGACTACCGATTTTTTGTCATGATCAGTCGATCCCGTTTATTCAAGCTTTATATAAGTGATATGTAAGTGCTCTGTTTACTGTCACTGTTAACCCCTTACACCCTAAAGGCATTTTAAGCATCATCAAGTAGATGGTCTCATTTGATAGAAAACCTTTAACATTTCACAGAAAATAGATTTTGGTCATGTTTGGAGGTTCTGTGGAGAGAACCCCAGAAAAAAGTGATGCCGATTTATTTTGCTTGCAATTCATGCCTGACATGATGTCTTTTAGAAAGTATATTTGACAGCTCATAATATCAAGTTTAAGCATAATCATGTCAACTGCATCTGGGCAAAATTGTGTGTTTATATCTCAAATCAATCACAAGTTATGGCATTTGTTATGGCAAAAGTTATGACACCATGATAGCCTTTTAATCAAAAGTCCAAAAACCTTTCCAAATAAAGGTGTTTTACTGAACATAAGAAGTTCTTACGTGTGTAAACACCACAAAGCATAAACAAAAATTATAATTACATATAATAAGTAACAAGTAATAATATCCTGATTGGTGAGTGATGATCTTCCAGCACTGTTTCAGATGTGCGCTCCTATTCTATGGCGTACGGTAAATCAAGACCTGTCAATCTGAGCGATCAATCCAATCAAAGCGCGCTCCAGCTGTAAAACAGTACCCAATTGGTCTCAACACCAAACCACCATACCAGAGATCCAGTTTCCATTGGTTGAACTTTCAAAAGACGTTGGAAAACATTGCGTCATGATCGCGACGCGATCTGATCCCAGAAGTTAAAGCTTTAGCCAAGCATCATGTCATGTCACTCTGTGAGGATTTCTCAAGATCTATGCATTATGTTTTGTTGTGTGTGGGCTTGTTTGAATCGAGACAACCTGCTCTAAATAAAGATGTGCGATTTACTATAGTTTACTAATGTTTTGCAAAGTTACAAAGCAGAAAGTGGCACAAATCTTCATCTGTATAGTTTACATACACATTGGCGCATCTTGGCAGTTTAACAATCAAATTGCGATCAATTTGTGAGGTCGGCCAAATTTAGCGAGTACCGTTCAAGTCATAGAATGTGATTATCGGCCATTACCGATCTGCGGTCAACTAATCGGAGCATCTCCAATTTATATATATATACACATACATATACACACACACTTGCTAGATTGCACTGTAGATGGCATTGGAATATTCTCTAAGTTATGTATTCTCAAAATTGATTAGTTGGCTATAAAACAGTCTTCACCAATTACTATGAATTAATGTATTTTCTCAGCATCGTCACTTCTGCCACCCATAAATACAACAACAAGTGTGTTCAGCCACCCACTCACTGACCTCCTCTAATGGAGAAGGCTTTTTGTCATTTTCAGGTTCCACTCGAACTCTGACAACTCCCGATTTATCCACAACCTCTTGAATCAGCTTCCCACTCTTGCCAATGACTTTTCCTGAAGGACAGGGGAGAAAATAATTTAATGATTCACATTAGCCATCATGGTGCAGGACAGAAGGTCCAGTCCGTGAAGGAGAATGTTGTTCATTTCATTTGTCCTCACCGACTAAATTCCTAGGAACTTTGATAACATCTTCAGAAAACTCCAGGTAGCTTCTGGCCTTCCGTACAGCTTCCTGGTCCTGGAATTTAAACAAAATCCAACACAAAGACCCATCAAGATTTCTCAGATACGAGTTTTAGGCTCACATTTTCTAACAATCATCACATTTACTTGACTTTATCTACAACAGAAAGTCCTGCAGAAAGCAGTTACCTCTCCATAGATGTGAAACGTGCAGGTTTCTTCATCCAGATCTATGGTTGTGACCCCTGGAATCTTTCGGGCTTGCTGGATATTCGCCCCATGGGTGCCTATGGCCAATCCCATGAGGTCATCACGTACAACAAACTGCTCATGGAACCTTGAGGCCAGTTGCCGGGAGCTCTGAAGGAAAACAAAAAAGGTAAGATGAGAGTCATACCAATGTTTGGACCCTTTTTTGGTAGCCTCAGGGTTCACATTGATGGAGAAATGAACTTTTTTTTAAAATTATAAACGGGTCTTTCAAATGTGGTTAATTTTTTAATCAATATGTTTCAATGTTATTGTTTAAATAAAAAAAATAAAAAAAAGACGTACAATGCAGTTGTTGCTTGTATAGAAGATATGCAAGGACGAGTCTACGCCATTAGATTTTGAGCACATTTGCACATGTGAAATTGCAGTGCTGGATNCAGTTGCCGAGAGCTCTGGAGGAAAACAAAAAAGGTAAGATGAGAGTCATACCAATGTTTGGACCCTTTTTTGGTAGCCTCAGGGTTCACATTGATGCAGAAATGAACTTTTTTTTTAAATTATATACGGGTCTTTCAAATGTGGTTAATTTTTTAATCAATATGTTTCAATGTTATTGTTTAAATAAAAAAAATAAAAAAAAGACGTACAATGCAGTTGTTGCTTGTATAGAAGATATGCAAGGACGAGTCTACGCCATTAGATTTTGAGCACATTTGCACATGTGAAATTGCAGTGCTGGATGACACAAGAGTGCTTTCAAAAGCCCTCAGCAGTCCAGCTACACTTGTAAAAAAATTATCCAGCACTGTTTAGCCATACATTTGATAGCATCCTTCTCCAAATCAAATATACATATAACACACAGATAATTTTTCAAGCCATTTCAAACAAATCTACATTAAAATTATTAACACATTTAACACACCAGCCCCGCCCCAGACCTACGTTGTTCATCTTACATTTCATACAGTTGAGTGGTGACGAAAATGATGCAGGGCAACAACTCACTGTGATGTTGCCTATAGAATGCAGTTAGAATGGCCCTAAAATTCAAGATATTAGGGCAAAAATGCCACTGTTTAAGTTGTCGTCTCATAAATATCAAGATGTAATTAAACAATATCACACGAGTAATGAGCGCAATTTCACACGAGTGCTGTTTTTGTCCTGAATAGCACAAGTGCAAATGTGATATTGATTTTATACAACAGTTCAAAAGTACAAACTTAAAGAACAAAAATTGCACAGTGTCCAATAACCTTCAAAGGGCATAATTACCAATATATATATAATTGTTGTTATAAAAAGAAATTTACAAACAATACAACAAATACTTTAGAGATCAAAATTAAATAAACTTGTTTTTCAGATACAGTAGGTTTATTTACCATGTATACATTTATTTAACATCTTTTGTTGTTTTATTAACATTAATGACAAATATAGGCTACGGTCCCTTTAAGACCGAATCCATGGATACTGACACACATCCCAAATGTTTTCACCCAAAAGTTTACGTCCACTTAAGCCATAACGGAATGTATTTACAAGATACACTCCACACGATGGACATTTTGACAACTGTGTGCATTTGACCATTCAGGCGCTAGGAGAATTGATCGAGCGCGCAAGAAAGAGAGAGCGTGTGCGAGAGAGAGCGCTTCTGGTCTGTGTCATTCAGCACGATTCCGCCTATCCCTCCTTCACTAATCGATAACGAATTATGATTGAAAGCATCCAGTTCGCAATGTGTGGGTTGTCATCATTAATTTTGAAGTATTTCCACACCTCTGAGGCTGACATTGTTTCTGCTGCTGCCGCCTGTGTCTCTGTGTACGGAAAATTCTGTCAGTTACATCACGCGAGGTATCGGGGGTATTTTTACGAGTACAAGTACAAGTACATGAGCTTGGTATCAGGCCCGATACTGATACTGGTATCGGTGCATCCCTAATATACAGTGCCCTCCACAATTATTGGCACCCTTAGTAAATAAGCAAAGGCAGCTGTGAAAATAAATCTGCAGTTTGTCCTTTTGATCTTTCATTAAAAAAAAATTCACAAAATTCTAACCTTTCAT
The DNA here is from genome assembly GCA_003731715.1 of Anabarilius grahami. NCBI lineage: Eukaryota > Metazoa > Chordata > Actinopteri > Cypriniformes > Xenocyprididae > Anabarilius > Anabarilius grahami. The sequence continues at coordinate 6,377,015 of RJVU01036043.1, forward strand.
TTTCATTACTTTAACAGTTAAACTAAAAAATGTGTGTATGTATATTACATGATAAAAACGTATTTATTTATTTATTACCAGTTTTAAAGTTATTACATTTTTGTTTCTGAAATCCATCCTTCTGATGGGATCAGTGTAATCCGGGTTTTTTGGATCAAAGGTATCCCAATCTTACTAATAAGTTTTGAACAACACAAACTGGTGATTTTATCCAGATCAAAACCAAGATTGGATTTTGTGATCTAATCTTATTTCAGAATCTTTTTTTCCTTTTGAACAACCCATTTTCAAGATTTGATCCAATCCGATAGCCGAAATCTGATCAGATTCCGTTTGAACAACTGGCCCCAGCATACTCAGTTGTCAGACAAGACTGGAACTTCAAACGGGACCAGCTTCTATGGTCAGATGAAACTAAACAAAGCGTTTTTTGGCAGCAAACCATGGGTTTGGTGCACACATGGATAAAAAGTAATCCATGCCCACAGTTAAATATACTGCTGCATCTTTAATGTTGTGGGCCTATTTTTCTGCTGGAGGTCCTGGACATCTTGTTCAGATACATGGTATTTTGGATTCTAGCAAATACCAACAGATAAAAAATCAAAACCTGACCGCTTCTGCTAGAAATCCAATAATGGGCCGTGGTTGGATCTTCCATCAGGACAATGATCCAAAACAAACATCAAAACCACCACAAAAATGTGTCAGTGAGCACAAAATGAAGCTTCTGCCATGGTCGTCGCAGTTCCCTGACCTGAACCCTAAAGAAAATTAGTGGAGTGAACTAAAGAGAAGAAGCACCAACATGGAGCTGGGAATCTGAAGGATCTGGAGAGATTCTGTATGAAGGAATGGTCTCTGATCTCGTCAGGTGTTCTCCAACCTCATCAGGCATTATAGAAAAAGACTCAGAGCTGTTTTCTTGGCAAAAGGAGGTTGCAAAAAGTTTTGAATAAAAGGGTGCCAATAATTGTGGCCAACGTGTTTTGGAGAAACACATTTATTTCATAATGTGACTTTCCCCCCACTTTCAATTCTTTTCCTTCAATGAAAGGTTATAATTTTGTGAAGTTTTTGAAAGAAAGATCAAAAGGATAAACAATGCAGATTTACTTTCACAGCCGCCTTTGCTCATAATTACTAAGGGTGCCAATAATTGTGGAGGGCACTGTATATATATATATAAAGTTATAAATTGTCATCATTTACTCACCCTCATGGCTGTTGAAGCCTAAATGTTGTGTGGAATAAATTCTGTTGAATTAAATAATTAGTTTTTTTCTAAAGCTACTTTTTGTAATGTATCATTTGATGCTTTTGTCATTTAACACAAATAATGACTTTAAATTATCTTTTGGGCTTAATTTCTCAGCCAAATTTGATATGCGATTAATTTGCAATAAATTACATTAATTGCCACATTGCGTAGGTTGTTAGATTAAAATTTTAATCGCATTACAGCCCTATATGTGTGTGTGTGTGTTTCCAGGCCAATTCGTCACATTCAACTGCATTTTCAAGTCAGAATTATTCGACCACAACATTTTATACACAAGATTTCATTACGAGCACATTTTAAGAGCTAAAACAATACCTATATGTACCATCAATACCATCTGTACAGTAAATATAGCTCTACATATCAACAAAGTATCATATTATGCCAAAGCAGGAGAATGGGCCATCACAGCGGTGCATATATGCACGTAATACCCTTTTGCACCTGTTAAATATAGACTGTCTCTACTACCACTCCATGCATTTGTGTGCAGCGATATGCTGCATGACTTTCTAATAGTAAAAAATAAACCCGTGAATTTCATAATAATACTATCAGCCCTCCTTGAATCAATTATATTACAGCAATAAAATACAATTGCACTACTGCAAAACAACAAGTACTTTACATAAAATAAGTTCTTGACTTGACAAATGACATATGAGAGTATTTGCAATGTCTTTGCAGACCAGTTGTGAGTGAGTGTGGTGAACCTGACACTAGACGTCAGGGAGTCCACGACAGTACCTCCAGCTGTCTGGTTGCTTCCTCATTCCTCAGTATCAGCGTCAGCTTTGTGCGCAGACTCCTGAAGTGCATGTCACTCAACATGGATATTCGCTTTGCAGTGACCTCATTAACTGACTGAAAAAGAAATAAAACAATCCATTTAAGAACACTTCAAAATCAGAAGCGCATTAAAATTTGGATTTGAAACATTCCAAATTACCAAAATAACCAGCTGCTTTTCCTCCGAGTCATAAGTGACGTTAAAAGCTCCGATCGCTTTTTTAAAGTCTTTATGCGCTGAGTCTTTTGCACACCTGTCCAAAAACAAACCACTAGTTAAGCTACCCTATGTACCACATACACAAATTTGTACAATAGCATTCCAGTTTAAAGTTTGAAACAAAAGACAAACAAAGAATCCACTTAAATACTTAAAAGACATGAACTTACATCTGTCTTAAGTCTTCAGGAACATCTAGTCTGATTTTGAGAAAGGTGTTCTTTGATGCTGCTTTGTTGGGGTTCACAGGTCGTAGCCTCTCTAATGTGACGATTTCATTTAGCGTTGCATCGCAGGCTGCGTATTCTATCACATAAAACTAAGTGCAGGACAGAGCAACAAAATATAGTTACAATACATCACATAAATCACCATACAACTTCATGCATATGTACAGTATTCAGGACAACCCTTATTGTAACTCACTGTCATGTTTCAATCATTTTAATGACCATGTGTTACATATTTTGCTTGTACTTATTTATACATAAACTATTCAAATGGAATCTACTACTTCTATGGAGCATCGCTGGTGAAATTGTTTTATTTATTGTAGAGTTAACGAAAGTTACGAGCATTGTAAAGTTTGAAGCTGATGCCATTAATTCAAGTCATGCTATACAACACAGAAGATAGAACACAACGGGCGTGGCGTTGAAAAGAGGCGGAGCTAAATAAGGTCTATAGAACAATACAAAATTGCTTACCTCCCCTTTCACCATGCGAACTTTGGCTAGCCACCATCCACAGGGCTCCTTATCATTGGCCCTAGAGTAAACCTGTGCAGGAGACATGTAAATGTGGTAAACACACAAAAATAAATACACCTAAGGTTTAAAGAACATGTCTAACGATCTTTGACAGCACATACCTCCACTTCATCACTCTCATTTATCTCTTTCTGAAAGCCGGTTGGAGGTGGAAACCGGACATCTTGGAAAGAAATCTGACGTTCTGGCTGCCAACTGCAGAGCAATAAAATATGGAAGTCTTTTTTTTTTTTTATATACTTAATTTTGTACATGCTGCATAAAGAAAATCACCTTCAGAAATCAAAGTATATATTCACTTATGACAAGTATATATTTATATTGAAGACAATGCAAAGCTAATACTATTTTCACCTCACAAGGCATTCATGTGCTGAAGTTTGTACTCACTTGTTCTCAAAAGACACTGTGACTGTACTCTCATGAACATCTTTGATATAAGCCTGGAAGAAATAATGAGTTATTAATTACCTACTGATCATGTGTCAAAATGTAGACAGCATTTTTGGGGGCATCACAGATGCCTATATACAACACAGTCCACACTGAACGATATCTACAGTGATATTTCCTTGATTTTACATTTCTATTCTAGCCGTCCACAAATATAGGCAAATTATTATTATTATAATTATTATTTAGAGTGGATCATAAATAGGGGAAAAAAAATAATTGAATAAAAACCAAACCTTTTCTGTGAATTTTGTAGGACTGTCTGTATTTTTTTTTTTAATGTTTTTTCTGATGTATGAAAACAAGCATTTTAAAGTTCTCTGATATTCCCAGGTTTTCCATAAACATGGAACAAATGGTTGATTTATAACCTTTCACATTACTATTCTAGCTGTCCATAAATACAGGCAAATTATAATTTCTGGTTTATTATTATTATTATTATTTAGAGGGGGTCATAACTTCAAAAATAGATAAATTGAATAAAATACATTTTCCAGCCTTTTCTATGATTTCTTTTTAGGATTTTATTAATTTCAGTGACTCTTCACAGGCGTGGAATCAAGCATTTCAAAATGATTCTTTCCAGGTGAACATGACAAAAAAAAAAAATGGCTGATTTATAAACTGCTGTAACATATTACAAATGAATTCTCCCAAACGGTATAGATAACGCCATTTTAAAGCATTCAGACTCGATAAACACATAAATTAATTTTAATACCATTTACATTGTCAGTTCAACAGCCATACATATATTATTATGATGTATAACGAAATACATGACATCAATCGCCCCTAAGTGGAGAACTCAGTGTACCATACACAGAGCCAAACAGAACCGAGCAAGCACACTGACAGATTCTTGTGTCAACACAGTTGATTTGTATTAATACTATACATGATATCGAATAATAGCGATTAAATCGTTAAAGCATGATCATGATCATCGTCGAAGAGGCCTCGTGGGCCTACTGCACCATCGTGCATTGAGATCTGCATTCACGACGGACTGGATCAAATTTTACAAACATTATTTTCATCATTCGGTGAGTTAGGCACATACAGGAGGCATATAAGACGAGATCTGAAGCCCACCTTGTAGAAAGCTCCACTCGCTCCTCGCACTTCCACCGCGAGCTCGTCCATGACGCCAGTAATCTAATACACAACCGATCACAGCTGCAGCAGACGCGCGCTCTCTTTATCACACAGCGGTCTTGTGCTCGGACGGTGTCGTAACTACCGTGTGTATCGATGTTTGTGCTCGTTTTCAAAGAAATGAAAGCAAAACATTGATGTGTAGACGGTCTGCAGCAGCCGCTGTTGAATGCATCGATGTAAACACAAGAGCCTCCCTATTTCCCCCGTCACGTGATACGGGCCTCTTCCCTTCACTCGAGAAGACACGCCGCCGTCACGTGACTTCTTTTGCACGCCACTTTTTTGTGCATTTAGCTTGATGCCATACGTATTATTTTTTTAAAGCTACAATTAAAATAAATTCCAAAAAAAAAAAAAAATCACATTCTTACTTTTCCATAGAACATTATGAATAAAAAAATTAAATACACAAACATAATATTGACTTTGAAAGGCTTTTTATTGTCAATGTATTGCCCTGTTTCACACAGTAACACCATAAAGTTGGATTTCCTAATTAATTTAGATTTAAGTATATGGTAAGATGATCATACGGTGTTATTTAAAAAAAAAAAAACTTTATTATAATTTGTGAAGCCAAGAAGTACATTTCAATATCAGTCAATATCAATAGTCAATATCATAGGCGGAGTTTTGATGATGATTGTCTGATCATTGTCCAATGATTTTGTTTGAGCTATAAATGTTTTGTTGTTTTTAAATAATAGAATTCATATATTTTCAAATTTTATTTGTCTTATTTGATCATTTTAGTGTATAATGAGTAAAGCTGTTTGATGTTAGGATGACAAATTTAAGGCTGATTACATTTTTAGGCCGCTCTGCCTCAGTGGTCTAACGGCGCTCGTCATTGGCCACGTACACACTGCAGCTAAATTCAGTTGTCAGTTCACCTTTTGCTTAAAGGGATAGTTCACCCAAAAATGAACATTTGATGTTTATCTGCTTACCTCCAGCGCATCCAAGATGTAGGTGACTTTGTTTCTTCAGTAGAACACAAATTATGGTTTTTAACTCCAACCGCTGCCGTCTGTCAGTCAAATAATGGGAACTCGAACAATAAGAGTCGAAAAAAACTCGCATAGACAAATCCAAATTAAACCCTGCGGCTCGTGACAACACATTGATGTCTCGCACTTATATTTCAATGAGTGCTAGACATTACTTCTGTTGTCAGAGCGCGATCAGACCTCACTAAGCGAGTGCTGAACGCAGTTGGACATAGTGGTGTATTAGAGGTAAAAAATGATATAAATACTGTTCGGTTTCTCGCACAAACCGATCGTTTCGTGTCTTAGGACATCAATGTGTCGTCACGAGCCGCAGGGTTTAATTTGGATTTGTCTGTGCATGATTTTTTGACTCTTATAGATGGAATTCCCACTAACATGCATTATTTGACTGACAGACGGCAGCAGTTGGAGTTGAAAATCATCATTTGTGTTCTACTGAAGAAACAAAGTTACCTACATCTTGGATGCGCTGGGGGTAAGCAGATAAACATCAAATGTTCATTTTTGGGTGAACTATCCCTTTAATCGCGTTCTGTACACACACAGTTCAGTAAAATACGGGAGTGACAACCGCATTCTACAACCATTAACTCCCGAAAAATACAGGTAGTGGCATACAGAAATTCTATGCAGTGTGTACGGAACCGAACTGAACAACTAATGATGTTTACGTGCACCGGTGTGACGTGTGTCTCTCGTGTATGCGCGGCGAATCACAAGGAAAGCACAAGCCTATTCAAACGCTTTATGCTGAAAATCGCGATTCATGTTTGCTCACTTTAATAACTCCATAAACCCATTTGCTTTATGAGACAAGCTTAAACAACAAGCTTATAATTAGTGACCATGGCAACACAGAATGAGTGCCGCGCGCTGTGTGAAACTGGCTATACAGCATAAACAAAACACAACGCCTCCGTCAACTGTGTTTAGTTAAATTGCTGAAAATAAGGAGTGTTTTGTCACTATTACTTTGTTCACAATAACGGATACCAAACACGAGAGACGCCAGAACGTCGCTATGGTTTCCAAGCTGTCAATCATCGCATTTTCGAGAGTGAGTCGTGTTCCGTACACACATGTAACGATAATTTAGGGGATTCACTCCCGCATTTAAATGCGGTTGTCAGTCCTGAAACTTACAGTGTGTATGTGGCCAATGTCAAAATGATCGAGATGGCCAATAAAATCAAAGAAGGCGGGACTTAAGGGGCTCGCACACCGGACGCGAAGCTCAGCGCCGCGCCACGTCTTTAAAATTCGAACGCATTGTTTTCTGAGTCATAGCGGGGCACCGAATGTCGCCGCCGGTGTGCGTACACTCATAGAAAACAATGCGTTCGAATGTTAAAGCGTGGCGCGGCGCTGAGCGAGCCCCTTTACTGTCGCAACGCAACGAGATGTAGGCTAAAAAAGCCCCGGTACTTCAAACGAAATCGAAGAACGAACTGATGTGACGTCATTTCGAACAAAATCAGGCAAAACGAAGTTCGTTTTGTGTTCTTTTTGGAAGTTTGAAACAGCTTGCCAAAGCGAACTTTCAGGAAAAGTTCGTTCCAGCTGCAAAACACCTTCGTACTACCATTGGTCAGTGACGATAACGTAACAGGAGGTGTGCGCTGAGGCTCCGCCTTCTCTCGCGTGGAGCGCAAGCGTCTCTGATTCATTTGATCTGTAGAGTTCATTGAGGTAAGAGCTCCGCGGGTGAAAACATGAACACACTGGATAGCCGCTTTATAGTACAAGTTGTGCTTGTAAAAAAAAATGAGGCACTGACACTGTTTTTCGTGTTTGATACTGTAAAGCTGCTTGATTTTAAGCAATCTATTGAATAAAGTGCTATATGAAGACGTGACGTGACTGGAGTGCTAACTTCGTTTTACCCCTAAACGAAGAACGAAAAAGAACTTCGTTTGAAGTATACCGGGGCCTTAAGCAGACATAAGAATTAGCGATACAATGAAAAAAAAGAAAAGAATTAGCGATAGAAATGATCAGCGACCGACAGTAGGACTAGTGATGCAAACGACTCAACGTTTTATGAATTATTGCAGTTTTGAATTGAAAATATGCGATCATGATTCATGTAGGCTAATTCATAAATGAATGTTTTTTTTTTGTATGGCCCTTTATCAGGTAATAAAGGGCGGAATTCCTTGTATAGGCACTTGATAAGCTGCACACACACTACCCAGAGCAAGAGCAAGAGCACGCCCATCAAGGCGCTTTGGTTGGGATATGGAAGCCGAGAGATTTTTAAACAATGGATGTGTTCCAATTCAGGGGCTGCGCCTTTCGAAGGCCGCTTTTGAAGGCAGCATACATCATCGAGGCAGTCTCGTTTAAGAAAAATAACCATTAGATTGCAAAGTAAGAAAGAAATTACAGTATTTTCCACCTCACAATGAATATCAGTTAATTTTATGACGTATGCAGCCTTCAAATGCGACCTCCGGAGGACGCAGTCTACGAAATGAGACGCAGCTCCTGTCACCGAAAGAGTGTGTTTTTGGTTGTGAGGGAAAGATTATCTTTTTCAGCTTCCCAAAGAACCCAGCATTAAAGGAACAGTGGATGAAGTTTGTTTTTCCGGGGCAGCAACGGAGTTCCACACATACTGTAGCTTAGGGTGACCATATGTGCCATTTTCCCAGGACGCGTCCTGTCCAGGATTTCTAAGTTGCATAAAATGTCCCAGTTTTGGTTTTGTTTTCATATTTGCGGAAGGTAACGACTGAAAAATAATTTGACCAATAGCATGCATTATACATAATCAACCAATCGTGGCTTGCGAGAACTCTGGATCTACAGAGAACGGTCAAAGCATTGCAAATACGACAACATTTTAATACATTGCATGAAGACTGTCAATAAGAGCAGTGGCTTGCACAGACCTCCGTGTAGAAATCGCGCTCCTAAATCGCGTTCCGGGGGCACATCGATATGACCACTTTCACAATTAAAAAGGCAAGGGCTCAAGCCATTTTAGGCAATTTAGAAATCCTGGACAGGACGTGTCCTGGGAAAATGGCACATATGGTCACCCTACTGTAGCTATGTTTGTTTGTTCCCGGAATTTTGGTGATTAATGCTTTGTAAACAGTTCGGTGCTGGATTTGCAGATCACGAGTGGTGAGTAAAGCTGCATCAGATGTCTGTGTTTTCTTGGCAATCTGTAATATAATGTAACAACACAAACGTTTTTGTTCCCTTTTTATTTATAATGATGTCGCAGCTTGCAGACGATCTCAACGCAAAAGCTGCACGCGCTCGTGACCCTTTAGCTCTGCCCACGGGAGGCACGTCTCCAGGAGCTCTGCTTTTTTCGGAAAGACTCGGTACGGCGTATATATCTTTTATAAATATGATAAAATTAAAGACTTTTTGGAGATATGAAGGATGCAATAAGCCTCTATGCATAACCTGATATTGCTGAGTTCAACATGTTTCAAACAACATTCAAATCAACCAATCAGATTTGAGGGACAGGTTTACAGATTATGTCAAGTTTAGGCTTAAAATCATGAATTGGTGCTTCTACATCAGTGTTAATCATCTATCATTTCCCTCTGATTTTTGGGATAATTTATGGCTAGGGTTAGGTTTAGGGGTAGGAATAGGGTTAAGACTAAATTTTCAGACTAGAATGTTGTTCCAGGATCAACAAAATATGTTGACCCAGGAACGCATCTAACTCAATAATATCAGGACGTGCAATACTCTATAGGTACTCAAGATTAACATGAGATTGGCAGAAACTGTGTCCCTACACAGTTACATGAAATGTAATGAAAAACAATGCACATGTACCCGGCCATCCACCTGATCTAAAAATAAATAAAATAAATAAATAATTAAACCGGACTCATTTGACCCATTGTTGGGGTATTCAGCAGTGGAAAGGGGTCATCATGGGCACTCTGACCATACACAGCCCCATCGCATCAAACTGTGTGTTCTGATGGTCACTGTGATTCAGACATTTTCCTGGATCAACATATTTTGTTGATCCTGGAACAACATACCTGTCTGAAAATTTAGTCCTAACCATATCCTTGACCCTAAACCTAACCCTACCCATAAATTATCCCTAAAATCAGAGGGAAATGATAGGTGAATAACACTGATGTTGAATCACCTAATCCTGGTTGTAAGCCTAAACTTGACATAAATCTGATTGGTTGATTGGAATGTTTCACTTGGAGAAATCACTTTCAACATGTTGTTACACCTTTATATCGTGGGGAGCATTAAAGGGATTGTTCACCCAAAAATGAAAATTCTGTCATTAATTACTCACTCCCATGTCATTCCAAATGCATGAGACTTTTATTCATCTTCGGAACACAAATGAAAATCTTTTTGATAAAATCTGAGAACTTTCTGTCCCTCCATACACAGCTACGCAACTGACACTTTGACGCTTCAAAAAGTTCATAAAGAGATCATAAAACTAATCCATACACAGCAAAATCTCCAGAGTTAAAGGATTAGTTCACTTTCAAATTAAAATTTCCTGATAATTTACTCACCCCCATGTCATCCAAGATGTCCATGTCCTTCTCTCTTCAGTTGAAAAGAAATGAAGGTTTTTGATGAAAACATTTCAGGATTTTTCTCCTTATAGTGGACTTCAATGGCCTCCAAACGGTTGAAGGTCAAAATTACAGTTTCATTGCAGCTTCAAAGCATTCTACACGATCCCAGACGAGAAATAAGGGTCTTATCTAGAGAAACCATCACTCATTTTCTAAAAATAAAATAAAATGTTATACATTTTAACCAGAAATGCTCATCTTGAACTAACCGTCTTCTTCTTCTTCTCTATTAGAATTCCGGCAGTGTAGACACAGCTAAGTGTATTACTGCCCTCCACAGGTCAGAGTTTGAACTAAATTGTCATATACAAGATGCTAGTGCAAGTATATAACAATTAATTCAAACTTTGACCTGTGGAGGGCAGTAATACACTTAGCAGTGTCTACACTGCTGGAATTCTAAGAGAGAAGAAGAAGAAGAGAGCTAGTTCAAGATGAGCATTTATGGTTAAAATGTATAAAATTTTAATAAAAAAATAAATAAATGAGTGATGATTTCTCTAGATAAGACCCTTATTTCTCATCTGGGATCGCTGTAAACTGTAATTAGTTAAAGTTAATGAGATAATTAAGCAATTAAGTGATGATTGTGCATTAGTGATGAACACCTGCTGTTAACAAGCAGAATCACTGAAGAAAAGAGAAACACAAGAGCTACAACTGACTGCAGTCACAGCCTTATTAATTGCTTAATTATCTCATTAACTTTAACTCTGCTTCAGTGTTACTTTAACATTATTTAGAGAGGGACCATATGTACTCTGAGCAGAGTTGATTTAACTCTGTGGATTTTACTGTGTAGGAATTGAGCGGTTTAGTCCAAATTTTAAAGAGACTCCGTCGTTTTATATGATGAACAGATTGAAATAATTTTTTATTCACATATAAACATTTATCAACTCACACATCAGTTGTGGTAAACTGAAGCTTAAGCATGATTGCTTGACGTACGAGAACCGATGAGGTTCATTCCCGTGTGTTACGCAGCTTCAGCAAGAGGTTTGTTCTCGTGCGTCAAGCAGGTTCGGTTGAGCTTCTGTTTTTGCTGATCAATGTTATGTGAATAAAAGCCTAAATTAAATCTGTTCATCATAAAAAGCGATCAAATCTCTTCCGAAAATTTGGACTAAACCACTTAACCACACTAAACCACTTTAATTTTTGGGTGAACTACCCCTTTAAAGGTGCTAAATAGGATGTTTTGTTTTATACATTTTTGCAATATTACATGAAACTGTCTTTACTAATGGATAAAAGACTATTTATTAGGTGCACTGAAAGGAATATTATTAATATACATCATCTGTGCACGAGGTAGGGCCTTAAAAACATCAGCCAATCGTTTGCGCGATCATCGCGTAAACGATTGGCCCTCTGGCTTGTCAATCACTGCCATTACGTTCCTTGTGAGAGACGTGCGTGGATTGGCCCTCTGGCTTGTCAATCACTGCCATGACGTTCCTTGTGAGAGACGCGCGGCTGCGCGCTCCAGTAACTTTCCACACTCTACAGGCGCCGCATGCAATGTTTTTGTCAGGAGACAGGAGTAACAACTGCAGATTATGAGTTACCTGCGGTGAGTCCGACATAATGAATCCACTAAGGCCGATTATGAATGTAAATTGATACTTATGACTGATCGCGCTCAAACGCGTCCAGTCAGAGCCAGTTGCGTTCAGTCTGCGATTACAGTCGGTGTTCAAATTCCATGTGAAAGTATATAAATCTGCTTCAGGAGCAGGAAACAATCGCTGTATGTTGAGCATAGTCTTAGAATGTTTTAGCTAGTTGTTAAATGTGTGCCCGGCTTAATAACACAGCGAATGCCGGTGGTAAACGCTCGTGTTCCAATACCCGTGCACGAGTTTTGGGAGGCGTTCCCTCGAAAAGAGCTGTGAAGGAGGGGGGTTGTTCTTACGCATGCGCTCATTTAAAAAAATCAGTCGACGAAAAGATCCTCTGTTCCACCTTTAAGTTTTCTGTAGTTTGGACAAAAGTAGCTCTTTGTGTGATTGAACCAGACGGGCTAGCCTTCCCTCCCCATTTGCATCAATGAGCCTTGAGCGCCCAACACCCTGGTTCACCAGTTGTCCTTCATTGCACCACTTTTTGTAGGTTTTAATCACTGGAAACACCCCACAAGACACTCTGACTCAGTCATCTAGCCATCACTATTTGGGCCTTGTCAAAGACACTCAAATCTTTTTGCTTGCCCATTTTTCCTGCTTCCAAAACATGAAATTCCAGAACTGATGCTGTGTCAGAATATGCCTACTTTCTGTACTAGGTGAGAAACAATATGTAAGCTGAGTAGTTTGTTCGATTTCGTAGTATTCATAAAACAGTAGGCGAAAAGTAATTGGATGACGTACTACTTCTGGCGAGATTCATAAATCAAAATTTGATTGGACACTTTATTATGCAGTTACATTTCTTAAATAAGACCGCCTCGATGACGTACGCAGCCTTCAAATGCGACCTCCGGAGGATGCAGCCTTTTGAAATGAGACGCAGCAATTGATACTACTGTATATAGAATGTACTTTTTTTACCGCTTGCAAAGTAAGGTTCAAAGCAAATGTAATACCTTCTATACAGTGTGTGATTTTGGATACTGCCTAATTGTAATGATATAATCAATGTTATTTGATCAGTGTATGTATGTATGCAGCTTGGCAAAATTCCACAGGTTGGTTTTCAGGTTGTTTTATGTTTATTCCAGTATCTCTTAAAAAAAACAAACAAAAAAAACACATTATTGTAATCTTGAAAAGTATTTGGTGCATGCAGACTTGTTCACCATGTTTTCTTCTGCTACTGCACATTGCTATTGTTACAACAGTAAAACTTTGTGTACATAAACTGCATTCTGACACATCTATTCATTGCATTTTTTCCTGTAATTTTATATTATACCACTGGATGTCAGTATTGTATAAAGACTGTTTCATGAGTCCAATCTCAGTGTTATAAAATGTAGTGCTCTGTGTGTCTATCATTCAGACACCATGTAATAGATTGTACAATGTCAGGTTTCTCAACACTTTTATCATTAAAAATATACAAGATTCATTTGTCAAAAATCCTGAGTAATGTTTCCTTCATTTTACTCCAAGAGATTCAATAAAATTTAATTTTTAATAAAAAAAGTCCAGAGGAAATGCATTACTCATGTTAATCAACAGCAGCTACAGCATTTGGTCACATCACACTCACTCTTTGTTTCTAAATTAATCATAACGCAATCCAATTTGTCCACTGCACTCTCACTCACAGCAGACCGCTGGTGTTTTCCCTGGACACATAAGAACATGAAGTCTGACTGTGTCTGACCACATTACCCTGAAGAGGAGCGAGAATGACGTAGGCAAGAGGAGAAACATGTGGCTGGTGTGAGCGATACATCCCTACCCTTCTCAAGCCCCTGCTGAAAGTGATGAGATCAGTTGTGTATGCTCTTGTCACCGGTGGTCTGGCAGGGTGGGCAGCCTGTAGGTGTGAGCACTGAAACTCACTGTGCAGACACCAGGTGGCCTGCCATAATACATCAAGCTATCATGTCTGCTTGATACAGGAGGTGAGGAGGTCTATCAGTGAAAGAAACACAGCGGTGGATGAAGTACACAAAACCTGTACTTGAGTTAAAGGTGCAGTGTGTAAATTTTTTAGGAGGATCTATCAACAGAAATGCAATATAATATAATAATATATAGCTATGTTTTTAGTGGTGTATAAAGACCTTACATAATGAACCATTATGTTTCTATTACCTTAGAATGAGCCATTTCTATCCACATACACAGTGTTAACTTACATGTTAAGTCGCCATTTTGCGCCGACATGTTTCTACAGTAGCCCTACTGCTCAAACTGCTCTATAGAGCGCGTTTTGTCACTATGTTGTTCTTATTCTTCTTTGTTGGTGTTTTTAGTTAAATACGCACAAAGAAGTAGTAGTAGTAGTAGTGGTAATCGGCCGGTTTATTAGAAGCAGAGACCTTTCTTGGTTAGAAGTAAGAACAAACCTTATTGCTTGACTGGCTACACTCTGCTGTCTCAGACGATGACATCTTTGTCCTGTGTCGGCCACCATAGCTTCTCTTTGTGCTTTGAAAGGGAGGGGTGAGCGGTGGACTGTGCAATTCACAACCTCACTGCTAAAATTGTCACTACAGTAAAGTAACTCTAAATGTAATGTGTTGGCTCAAAAAACAAACAAACAAACCAAAAAAACGGTTTGCATAATGTTTTTTGAGTTATGAAAACTTTTGAGTGAATTTATGTTCAACCAACAAGATACACTGAGTTAGAGGAACTTAAAGGGTAGTTCACCCAAAAATGAAAATTCTGTAATTTATTACTCACCCTCATGCCGTTCCAGACTCGTAAAACCTTCGTTAATCTTCGGAACACAAATTAAGATATTTTAATTGAAATCCGATGGCTCAGTGAGGCCTGCATAGGGAGCAATGACATTTCCTCTCTCAAGATCCATAAAGGTACTAAAAACATAAATCAGTTCATGTGAGTACAGTGGTTCAATATTAATATTATAAAGCAACGAGAATATTTTTGGTGCACCAAAAAAAACTAAATAACGACTTATAAAGTGATGGCCGATTTGAAAACACTGCTTCAGGAAGCATCGGAGCATAATGAATCAGCGTATCGAATCTGCTGTTCGGAGCGCTAAAGTCACGTGATTTCAGCCGTTGGCAGTTTGACACGCGATCCGAATCATGATTCGATACACTGATTCATTTATGCTCCGAAGCTTCCTGAAGCAGTGTTTTGAAATCGGCCATCACTAAATAAGTCGTTTTTTTTTTTTTGCCGCACCAAAAATATTCTCGTTGCTTTATAATATTAATATTGAACCACTGTACTCACATGAACTGATTTATATATGTTTTTAGTACCTTTATGGATCTTGAGAGAGGAAATGTCATTGCTCCCTATGTAGGCCTCAATGAGCCATCGGATTTCCACTTAAATATCTTAATTTGTGTTCCGAAGATTAACGAAGGTCTTACGGGTGTGGAACGGCATGAGGGTAAGTAATAAATGACAGAATTTTCCTTTTTGGATGAACTAACCCTTTAATAATTTGTAGCATAAACACAAATTTTTAAGTTGATTACTCAAAAAAATTAAGTCACAGCCATGGAACCAATTAATCTTATCTATTTCAGTTCAAATCAACAGCTATCATAGCACATGCTAAAATAACTTAGCATTAGCGCAGTCATTGCTTATAGAGTCAATGTAGCCTAGTGTTTACTTTCATGTATCTACTCTTCAGCACAATGTTAATGACAAAAACTTACAGAAACTCTTTTAAATGTCAAATATAACAGTATTAAACACTAACAGGTCTTTCCCTTCACTAAAAACAAATACATTAACACACATTTCAACATTTATTCTCCTTATCCAGTCCTTTGCAAAGCATGCTGGGAACTAGAAATCCACTGCCTAATTCCCGAAGTTATCCGAAGTTACTACAACCTATTTTTTATTTTATTTTATTTATTTATTTTAAATGCCAATTAATGCAGAAATTTGAGTTTAAATTATTTATTTATTTTTGGTAACTTCAAAAGTAACAAGGAACTGCATGTTTCTTGAGATGTAATCAAGTAAGATATATTTCTTAATAGAGTAAAAGTATGTTTCCCAAAATGAAAATATGGGACTGAGATAATACATATACTTAAGATTAGATAAAGATTTAACAAAAAAATATTTCAAAAATATGCATAAAAACAGGTGTCCAGCTGCAGTTTTACGCCAGTCTGACTTTATTCATGTCATGTTTAAAAATGCATAAAGGCCTTTTGCACAATGTTTTTTTTATGTTATCATCACCTCCCAGACATAATTAATGTTCATCCCTTACCACCGCCTAACAGCGAAATTAATATTTCATTACTAATCCCGTCACATGTCAATCAACCATTTGAAGACAAGAAATTGGAATGATTGTCACCTCGATAGACTAACAGACCTTCGAAACATGGCTGATGTGACGGACACCCGGGGACAAAGAGAGCACTTCTAGGCCGTTAGAATGGTGCAGAAAGTGACGGCCAGTGTCTAATTTAGCTGACTTGTCCATCACCGGGCTGTGATCAGGGCAATGTGGGGCCAGGGCCTTGTCATTTTTTTTTTCTTTTGTGGTCTGTCTGACTTGCTTCATAGAACTTGTCTGCCACTGTCACACATGTACAAGTGAACCCTGTGAAAACCTGTCTGACAATGTTAGAGAAGCTCTCCTGGTGACTGAAGGTGTCTCAGCTGAGCTACAACTGCTCAAAGCTATTTTCAGCCATTTTTTAAGGTGAGGCACCTTTGGATCTGATGGGGATCAATACAGAGTGGAGCAGAGTGGATATCGATGAAAGAGGTTATTTTGAAGCCAAGAATTTCAGAAAATGGATAAATATCTGGGGCAGGCAGCACATACACATTCAAATTCACATCAACACCAGAACCATCACATAGGCTACTGTAAGTACACACGCACATACATGAAGAGAGAAAAAAAGAGAAACCCTGAAGCTAGTTGTACACAACTTTGACCTCTCAAACTGTCTCTTTCAGAAACACAGAAAACAAGGACTTACTGCACAGCTTGACTGCAAGCTTACACAGTAACAATTCAGCTCAAACAGTCATTATTTAGAGTGCTCATATTGTATTCTGTGTGATAGGAAAAATATGCTTATACTAATATGCATTTCATTTTAAATACTCTTGAAAGACATTTTTTTTTATAAAGTTGCATGTAAGAAAATGTTATGCTTGTGTGGTAACATGGAATGGTTTTTGTACATGCTCCACAGTAGTCCCTTGAAAAAAGTATACTTCAAATCATAAAAGTATATATTTTTTCAAAAACTGTACTTCCAGATCATATAATGAAATAAAGGACTATTTAAGTGTACTTAAAGAGACTACATTTCTTTACTCGGATGGATGGATAGATGGATAGATAGATAGATAGATAGATAGATAGATAGATAGATAGATAGATAGATAGATAGATAGATGGATAGATGGATAGATGGATAGATGGATAGATGGATAGATAGATAGATAGATAGATAGATAGATAGATAGATTAATTTACTCAAATAAGTAAATTATTTGTCAAAACCAAAATCCTAAGATTTATTTGCCAAAAGTTTGCAGCCTTCTCCTCATTATATAACTTATGTTTTTCCTCATTAAATAATGCATATACATACAACTTCTCTGATTTGAATATATTCATAAATTTAGTTGTGGCCCAGCATATAAATGAGAGCATAGAAATTTATTTTTAATCTCTACCGGGACATAATGAAGAATTGAATTCCAGGAATTAAGACTTTGCTCTTACAAAATGTCTTAATACGGAATCTAAAAAAAAAAAAACCTTAACTACGCTTTTTCTTGTGTACATAATTTCACATGAGGTAAGTCTAATTTATGATACATGAAGGACTTTTTTTATTGATTTTATTGATATACTGTCTAAATGTGCATATGAAATTCTAAACCAGCAAACAAATGTTTAAATCATCACAGAAAGACAGCTTTTACCAACACTCTGCATTCTAATTAATGAAAAAGGCTGGTATTTTACCTGAGGCAAAACATGAACCAGCAGATAGTAAGCATACATACATTTTAAGCTACAGCCAAGTAGATGCATTTTGCTGTTGCCAGCAAGTTAAATGAACATGTTTTTGAGGATATCAAGAATACATTATTGATGGAAACTTTGATTCATAATTGAAATGAACAATGTATTATGATTGCTATGTGCTCTGTTATCCATGCTTTGCAAGTGGCAGCCTGGAGCCAAATCAATTACAGAGCAGGAGACATTATGAAGTGCATTACTGCAGTCAAGCATAGTGCTTGACCACTCTCCATATTTATGCCAGCGCAAACTCAATCACAGGCTAGAATACCAAGTTATCCCATGTTATCACAGGGCCTGCGTGGAAGATTTTCACAGAATTCAATCAATTATTCACAAAAAGCTGCACATCCTCATTCCTTAGGCATTACTTGTTAAATATCTTGGCTAAAGGAGCTGCTCAGCCACACCATCAGTTTGAAGGGCACAACACAGAAAACATATTCATCATGGGTTCCTTTTGAAATTTCTAATGGGTGTGTGGTTCTTTGATGCATGAGGAAAATAAAGCCTTTGGTTCAAATTACTTGAAGAAACTTTTACATTACACAGTACCACCTTGGCACACCCACCCAAAAACAATCATAACCTGTCTGTCCTCATAAACGTAAAAATTGTAGGGAGATACACATGCTTCTGTCACCTTAGATTAATACACAGATTGTAAAAGAATTGATTTCTTTAAAAACGCCAGACAGCAGGTTAATCTTTCATTCTGACAATCCAATCAAACAATAAGTCAAAATATAGATGTTAAAAATTGTGGCTGTAATTACTTCTGGTTTATTCAGCACATTTATTTACACAATTGAAAGCTTTTTAATTATTATTCTGAGTACTGCCCCTGCTGTTTCACTTAACCTAGACTCACTGGAAAAATGTGTCCGTACCTACATTTTGTAAAACTTCAAAAACGTAACTATACATACAATTTACTGCAGTTTCCAGCTGAGATGAACACTAGAGGCAGTAAAATACCAACAACTTTTAGGTAACTCTTTATTTTTACAGTGTCCTTGTTTACATTACATGTAGTTACTGTATAATAACAATGCATTATGCATAATTAAATGCCCTAAAAGCCTAAAAACCAAACCCTAGTCCTAAACCTAACCCTATAGTAAGTACATGCAGTTAAATACTATTATTCAGTTCTTAAATGTATAATTACACTGTAACAAGGACACCTTAAAATCGCTACATTTTCTGGGCCACCTGTACAGTTTATTACATTGGGCTGTGAGGGCCCTTAGGTGAGATTGTTATGAGCCCCCCAATGCTTCTGGACTCCCTGTACTCAGTCCCCCTTTTCTACCCACTAGTGATGACACAGGCGATGCGAGGTGACAACACAGTCTGCTTCCACCGCTGCCAGTTCTTTGATGAAGGTGTCACGGGTTTAATAGACAGCTCCTGTTGCCAGTTGCACAAACTGCTTTTACTTGTCTTAAAAGTTAGTTACATATTTTTTTATTCAAGACATTGGTCCTAACTTTTTAAAGTCAGTTACATAAAAAGGTAGATTGGTATAATTTGAATTCAGACTTGGCTAACTACTAGTTGGTCAAACTAGTTTTTAAGACACAGTCTTAACATAGTGGCTGTGTTTATGCAACTGGCAGTTGGTTTGGAAGGCAAAGTTCAGGTCTTGAGATAAATGGAAGCTTCAAGGCTGGTGGCGGAGGCAAGCCTGGACTATGGACATGGTGCTGAGACTGAGGGGCTGAAAACACAGACAGGGTAACTTGGACAGACAAGGCAACCACATGAGTGGCCAAGACAGTAAACACAGGGACAGCCTTCCAAACAAGACTTGTGACTGAAAACTGGTGTGAGGGTGCTGATGGATGCCCCTTGCGAGAGCTGATTCTTGGTTGGGGGAATGCGGTTCCCCTCCATCACACCCATCATGTAGGAAGAGCCACTCATGCATAGAGTTAAGTTAATAAACTTGACTACTGGCCATTATTCTCCTGGCAAACAAGACTTTACTGGTTCATTTAATCCTTTCGACAAAATTGTCTTTGAGGGCAATCGAATGCTATGAAAATAAGTGGATAAAACACAAAATTTCTCCATATAATTATCAATGGAGTTATTTCCTTGACAGAAAGAAAGGAGTTTATAATTAAGTTTATAATTAATTGAGTATTCTATAACATCAGGCTCAATAAAGACATCGGCAGTTGCCCTAAACCAAAAGCTCATATGGCTCAAAAGCTCATGACCTTTGCTGTTGGTTACAATTAAGAAATCGGCTCATTAAAACAACTGTAGAAATTGAGTCCCATCAGAATGCAAATCAAAACATGGGGGAATCTTTTAACAAAGCAACAAAGCAGAGGCCTTTGTCTTCTGTCTCAAGGGAACAGAGAATGCCTTGAAGACCTTGTTTGACCACAGATGCGCTGGTCTTCGAAGGGTCACTGCAGGGAAATCATTAAAGCATCTCCCAAGGTAAAACAAGATGGATTTGATCATCAAGCTGAGCCACAGGCGAAAGGATTGTTTAGATCAGTTGCTGACTCGTCGGCCTGCTATTACCCAGACTGTTTTTCAACCAGAGGCCTGGTGATTAAGACCGAATGTGGATCCTAATACTTAACATTCCGTTTATGTAAATGTTCTTTTTTCAAAGCATGATCTCTTGAATTATTCATCTGCTGAATCTATTGAAATTTGGGTAAATGTGCTTTTTAGACAAAAGTGTTGTATGTAAATCAAATTTCAAAGTTCCTACAAGCTGTGAGGTTATTTTTTATATCCAATATTTTTATGGCAGCAAAGTATTTTGATACAGATGTCCAGATGCACCTACTTAATCAAATGCCTGTATAAAGTTGTATGTCTAATATCTGTTCTAAACACTTTTTAGTTTATTTTTAGAAGCTTCAGCAATTGTCTTACAATGAAAAATTTGCCACGAGGAGCAGCAATAATCTGAAATCATTCTCTTTGTTTTCCTACAATCTGCCAATGGCGATTCAACACACCTGCAGTTTAGCATCACAGCATGCGCAATCAGAAAGCACAGCCATTAAACACATGGTCTAATCAGTGCAGTATCATCAAAGGCATTGATTTAAAGTGCTGTAGAGATGAGTAGAGTGGCCTGTGCTCAGCAGACCTTTATATTTGAGGGGTTGGATAGGAAGGTTGATGTATTTTCACTGGCTGTGGTTTATAGTGGTTGGAGAATATCATATAGAGTTCATTAAGTTAGATGTATTTAATGTTACTTTAGCTTTCATTCTCTGTCCTTACAGTAAGCTCTCTTAGGCCTTTGGGATGTGAAGGCTGCTTTTGATGGTTCATTGCTTGTCTAATTAAAACTGTTGGTGCATGGTCCTCTGCTTCATGGGAGGAATAAGACTCAAAGATTGGCTTTGTAAAAATGTGATTATACTAAACTTGGTAGAATGTAATTTATTATGCATCAAAAGTGCTTAACTTATTCACAATATTATTAATGAATTGGTTCTTTATAAATTAAAAAAACAAAAAAGCAACAACACATACTCATACTCACATTCAGGGTTTTTCTTGAATTTTCTTGAATGATTTATGTCATAAATATATTCAGAATTTACTGTTTATACAAAAAAATGTTCCAGAAAACAAACTTGATGATGAATTACGATAAATATTAAAGGTGAAGTGAGCCATTTCTCTAGCAGCACCAAATAAAAAATAGTGACGGTTTTCAAAGTGGTTGCCTGAATTTCCTGCCCAAAACTCAATAAATTCAACTTATAATTCCTGCTGGCCACAATAAAAGGCCACTCTAAAATGTGCAGTTTTACTGTATTGGGGGGGTCCGGAGGGCTCTGAAAACCAGTCAGTATCTGGTGTGACCACCATTTGCCTCACGCAGTGCAATCCACAACGTTGACATCAGCAAACCGCTCACCCACACGACGCCATACACGCTGTCTGCCATCTGCCCTGTACAGTGATAACCGGGATTCATCCTTGAAGAGAACACCTCTCCAAAGTGCATCGAATGTGAGCATTTGCCCACTCAAGTCGGTTATGACGACAAACTGCAGTCAGGTTGAGACCCCGGATGAGGACGACGAGCATGCAGATGAGCTTCCCTGAGGCGGTTTCTGACAGTTTGTGCAGAAATGCAAACCGATTGTTGCAGCAGCTGTCCGGGTGGATGGTCTCAGACGATCTTGGAGGTGAAGATGCTGGATGTGGAGGTCCTGGGCTGGTGTGGTAACACTTGGTCTGCGGTTGTGAGGCCGGTTGGATGTACTGCCAAATTCTCTGAAACGCCTTTGGAGATGGCTTATGGTAGAGAAATTAACATTCAATTCACGGGCAACAGCTCTGGTGCTGCAGTCAGCATGCCAATTGCACGCTCCCTCAAAACTCTGTGGTTTTGTGCTGTGTGATAAAACTGCACATTTTAGAGTGGCCTTTTATTGTGGCCAGCCTAAGGCACACCTGTGCAATAATCATGCTGTCTAATCAGCATCTTGATATGCCACACCTGTGAGGTGGATGGATTATCTCGGCAAAGGAGAAGTGCTCACTAACACAGATTTAGACAGATTTGTGAACAATATTTGAGAGAAATAGGCCTTTTGTGTACATATAAAAAGTCTTAGATCTTTGAGTTCAGCTCATGAAAAATGGGGGCAAAAACAAAAGTGTTGCGCTAACAATTTTGTTCAGTGTACTAAACATTTTTTTCACAAGACTTTATGGAACTGTACATTTTAGTCTAGAGTTTTTGCTTCAAAGTGATGTTAAAATCATTCTGCCTACCCGGACACATAAAACAATGTATTGATTTTAAATTTCTAAGACACTTCCTGTGAATTTTCTTTTGCACAAAAGACTCCAGTAATGAATAACTGTGTACATCATTGATTGAAATGTATTTCTAATTTAGGTCCCACTTTATATTAAGTGACCTTAACTACTATGTACTTAAATTTAAATGAATCATTTGATACAATGCACTTATTGTGTATATACATGTTTTTACATTGTACTTATATTTTAAAAACACTTGCATGTAATTACATTTATAATTACACTGTTGACCCATCCCTTACAAATTACCCCAACCCTTAAACCTACCCATACCACCAAAGCTTTCCCTAACCTTACCCGTACCCCACCTCAATAGCAGCAAAAGTGTTGTGCAATTCAATATGAACCCAATAAGTACATTGTACTTATTTTTTGATGTAAGTACATAGTAGTTAAGGCCACTTGATATAAAGTGGGACCCTAATTTATTCTAATTTATTATCCTGAGTGTGGAGTACAACATCCATTGCCACCAGAGGAAAGAGTTCAAGGTTCAACTAGTTAGCATGTCCCTGTTAGCCTCTGATGGAAGATATCGTAACCACACTACCTGGTTCTTAAAAAGCATCTTTCTTCTTTGATGGTCATTCAGATTTTTTCTTTTTTAAGAAATTAAACATTTTATAAAGCAAGGACCCATCAAAATGATCAAAAGTGACAGTAAATACATGTATGGTGTTGCTAAAGATTTCTATTTCAAACAATTTCTGTTCTTTTGAACTTTCATTTCATCAAAGAATCCAATTTTTTTTTTATCACAGTTTACACAAAAAATATTAAGCAGCACAGCTGTAATAATTGCATTAATAATTGTTTGAGCAGAAAATCAGCATATTACAATGATTTCTGAAGGGTCATGTGACACTGATGACTGGAGTAATGATGCTAAAAATTCAGCTTTGCCATCACAGTGGCTGTGTCAAAAATCGCCACCCTATACCCTTAAATAGGGCACTATTTGTGGGGACAGCCATTTGTAGTGTTGTCCGAAACCATAGTGGATGTTATCGAGTGCACTCATTCAATCCCACAATGCACCACATTAACGAGTGTACAACCAACGTACGCTCAATGGCTAGAGAATACCCATAATGCACTGTGAGAGTCGCACGCCTAATGAGTTTCCATTTCTCGCCAGAAGATGGTGCAGACATAGTTTCCATTACAGAGTTCAAGATCAATCTTTTCATCTTACTACTGGAGCTGCCAGTTTGCTAAGTTTCAATGAATTACTGAAAAGCAAGCATAATTATGCAAAAGCGGCAGCCCTTCTGGCAGACTCAGTGTCCTAATTTGCTCACTTCTTTTCATTCACTCCCTCAAGTGAACTATATTAGTGGACTAATGCCAGTGTCACGTATTGGTTGCTGCAAAGATCGCACAATACAGGAAATTCAATAGAGTCTTTACTTGTAAACACAAAGGAAAATACAGGAATCCAACTCATGGAACATTACCACTCAAACATAAACGATACCAAACAAAGAACTGAGAAAACTAAGCGCTTAAATACACAGTTAACGAGGGAACTAAATGAACAACAGGTAAACATAATCAATCACTTAAGAAATTAATACAGGCAAATCGGAACATGGGAAATTAAATCAAAACAGAACAAGACCGCTACAATAGCCCCCCCTTCCAGAATGTGCCTCCTCGGGCCAATAAGTCCAGCTGAGGAGGCTTTGGAGGACGACAAGGGACTGGCATCAGGTAGGATGCAGGTGGATATGACATCAGGAGAAACCAGGGTGGGGATGACGGTGGGAGTAGCAAGGGTGGAGACAAAGGCAGGAGGAGCTGATGGAGGTAGAGACCCAGGCGGAGCGAAAGAGCCGATGAGAACGGGCGACACCGATGGATCTGGAGACAGGGGCGGAGCCGCAGTGCCGGGCGTCCGAGGTGGAGCCAGGGTGCCAGAGGACTGAGGTGGAGCTGGTGGGACTGAGGACCAAGGTGGAGCCCGATGGAGCTGAAAGGGTAGAGGAATGAAAGCACAGTTGCTGTTTTAGTTTTAATCCAATATCATGCAGCTTTGGTGAGCTTAAGAGACATTTTTCCAAAACATTAAAACAATCTTGCCAACCCCAAAATTAATGGTATAGCTGATTAAGTTTTTGAGATTTTAAAGATTTCAGGCTCAAAACAGACACTTACCCCCGGTTTCACAGACAAGACTTTAGTCTGGGACCCTAGCCCCAGACTAAAATCCATGTTTGAGCTGTTTTAACTGAAAGCAACCTGCACTGACACATCTTAAAATATGTCAGTGTCATTGTTTTGTCTCAAGGTGCACACCAGTAATGTTTTTTTTTTTTTTTTTTTTT
>RJVU01036043.1:6402152-6436283 GCA_003731715.1 Anabarilius grahami
TTTTTTTTTTTTTTTTTTTTTTTTCTAAGGCACGTTTATAAAAGCTACTTAAATGTCCTGGTTAAACTAAGGCCTAATCCTGGCTTAATCTAAGACTTGTCTGTGAAACCAAGCTATACTTTGACCACAACAACATGGAAATTTAAGCTTAGCCTTAAACAATTCGACAAGATGCAGCTTTAACTACCTACCTCCGTGGGTGTTGTGGTGCACTTTATTGCTAATAGGCTTTGGGAGTTTGGCTGTATACTGAAGAGAATATGTTTTGTGAATAAAGAAAGCAATGATGATCCTGTCAGAGGATACTAATATGCTGAGGCAATCACTCTTATAGAGGTTAGAGGAGGCTGTAGGTCTGGTCATGCCTGTAGGCATGAAGAGTCCACTGGGTACTTTGTTCACTAACATTAACAAACAATTACATCGACAGACCATGAACAAACCTTCATCCACCACAGTTGCTTGAAGACACACACGGATAGTGGCCACTCAGCATTTTGACACTGGAACAGAAATGTACTGACATACTTTAGGGAAAAATAGCTACTGAACTAATCTGCACAATTCAGCATGGCACTAGATTTGGGTGCTTGCTTCTTGATTACCTGTGGGGATATTTGTGCAGCAGTTTGTGTGAATTTTAAAAACTTGAATTTCTATGGATATGCCTTATTTGTACATTGTAGTTAGTGTCCCGCTACACTGTAAAAATAATATTTTTTTGTTTTACAAGAAAATACTACTTCAGTCATTCTACTTTAAAATTTCATTTTTAAATGTGCTACTTTCCATTTCTTTGCAATTATTTGTGAAATTTACTATTTCTGAGTGAAAATTGTAAATCCTACACTTTTTTTTCAGTTTAGACATGCTGCTGGTCTGAAATGTAGACTCAAATAAATGACAAAATAACTTTTAAAGTAGAGGTCAAAAATGTTGAGAGATGCGAATGCTAGATTACCATACACCTCAGCTTTGTGACGTATGAGCATCAAGCAAGAGTCCTAAAGCATTTTTTTTTCTTTCTTTTTTTTGCTGATACAGGGCTCAAGCCTGAGAAATTAGATATTGGGGTCCACTGAAGATGTCAGACTTAATTAGGTGTATCAGAATAAATGCTGTGTTGTTACCACAAAAATAAGACTGTTTGGCCCAGAAAAAACAGGAGGCAATCACTTCCACCCTGCCATTACCATAAACTGTTTTGAATTATGCAAAGAAAGGAACATAATTAGTTCCTCTGGTGCGAAAGCAGAGACAGAGGTGGATATACTGTCCCACATCTTTGCAAACAGAAAAATAACTGCTCATAAAAATAGACTGCTTTCATGTGCGCGCATACAGTGTGAGTGTGTGATACACAGCAGTTCTCTGGTGCACCCAGAAAAGTATAGAACAATAAGACTTTTTTCTGGCAAGATCAAGGGGAATCATTTTTTAAGAAGCCTTGCTTCATATACTGCTTTATCTGATACATTAGTCATTGTACAAAGATCCCCAACCCCTAATTTTTTGAAACAAAAGCTCCCTAAGCTTAACCCAGAAGAAGGATGACAAGCATTAAGTTCTTTATCATTTGAATAGAGAACAATGGTTTTGTTTGCAAGACTTGCACCAGGTTGCATCAGTTTTTGTTATGCCATCTGCAGTTCTCACTCTTTGTAGACCTCAAGGATGAGACCTTGATAGTCAGATCGACATTTGGAAACTGTGTTTCACTTTGATGATACCTCATACCATGCGGAACAACAAAACAAACTTTACTGTCTGAAACTTTAAATATAGTTTTATCCAGGTGGTGTGAAATGCCTGACAGTGTGTTGAAAGGTCAATGCCAAATAAGATTGTCCATCATAAGGAAAAGGAAAACACACACATTTGGGTTTCATTTGGTAAAAAAAAATTTTTTTTAATACTTTTATATATTCACAAAGTTAAAATGTAATGTGGTGTACTTTTCAATAAATTAAAAATCATTATATTTCCTTTACATCTTGAATATATGTGAGTGTACACATCTTAATCTTTTTTTTTTTAAAGATTTTTAATATATTTTATTAGGTAAAGGATATTTTTGCAAATATCATGAAAGTACATGTAGCAAATACAAAGTTCGGTCATGAATCTCTAGATGGCGCAGGCTAGTAGGTCCTTTAACTCAAACTGCTTGTAATCACATCATTATCTATTGGACACAGCTGATTGGTTCCAACTGTATCAGTATCCAATGAGCTCGCATGCTCAACGTGCAAATACATGGGTAGCATTTGCCTTAAGCCCCGGGCATACTTCAGCTGTCCGTGTTCGTACACCGTCCGCATGATGAAAATTACGTTAATTTGCACACGGTGCGGGAAAGAAGAGTCCACTAGGTGGCAATACGCACAGTTCTGAGCACAATGTGCAGTCGTCGAAGAAGAGTGTGTAAAGAACGATTCAAAAATAAGACGAGCAAACTCAAAAGCATGCCTTCTCCATCGTTTTTGATTCCTGTTCTCTTGGTGTATCTTCTGAACTATGTTGCAATGGTGGCTGCACTATTTTTCTTCTCCGATCCTGCCCAGCGAATGTCCTGTTGTCTGGTAATAGTATAGAAAAAATTGCACTGCGCATGTGTCGAACTCTGTCTTCCGCTCGCATCCTTGGTTTAGTATACTTTGAAAGATGCGCGGACGCGACTGCGCGCGTGACGCGTCCGGGGCGCCGAAAGTGAAGTATACCCGGGGCTTTAGCGGTGCAGCATGCTTTCAGAAACCCTCCACCTTCCCCAGCTCCACCTGTATAGATCTGCTATGGGTAATTCATGTATGTTATTGTACAGCAGCAGCATGTCTTACTTGCTCACAGCAGCGTGTCGTGTATATATTGGCGGTAGCAAATCCCGTATATTGTCCCGTATAACATTGTCATACCCATTACCATGCCAAACACTCCGAGAGTTGTCATGACAGAACTATGCGTTTATCCTCAGATATCTTTAACACATAAAACTGATACTACATTCCTCAAAAAGCACAAGAAAAGCAAATTGCAGTAATTCAAGAATAAAAAACTTCCCTCACTCTATGGACATAATCTATGTGAGACTGGTTTTCACATTTGTGAGACAACTGTTCACTCATGGGTGATTATTCACTTGTTGAGCTTAATTAAATTTAGCATAAAATAAATGTGTTAACACAGTTAAAAATAAATGGCCTTAAAGATATTTAATTAATCATGTGCAATAACATCCTAACATTGATAGCCTTTTATAAAAAGATAAAAGCATGATAGGGTTTTATCATTTAGACTACCGTTCTAACAAGAACATATGGATTTCCAAAACTGGCTTGTAAGATCAGGTTTTCAAGATTACACCCTTTGAAACTCCTTTTTAAAATCAAAGTTTTCATTCACCTGAGGGAAGAACACAGTGATAAAAAATGGTAGAGCTTTAGAAAGGAGTTATATGCATGGAAATATAATGAAGTTAAAAAAAGTGAAAGGGGGTCATGAACAAATTTACTAAAAAAAAGTTTTTTTTTGTTGTTTTTGTTTTAGATTTGTTTCTGGACTACATTAGTTGTGCAATATCTTTGTTATCTTTGTCAACACAGAGACCTATTGTCTATTTTGTATTGTCTTATCCACTAAAAGGCAGAAAGACCATAACGGTTTTTTTTTTTAAGAATGGCCATAGTGTCTTCAATGTGAGTAAAGATATCACCATCACACATCAAGTTAAGGGGCAGGAGCAAATAATTTTATAGCATTTGGATAGAATGTAAAAAAAAGAGAAGTCATTTATTGTCATGAAAATGTATTATCCAATGAATAATTTGCTGAAGGGTAGGAAAAAAATCACTTAAAGAAAAGGGCCAATATTCATTTATTTGCCTATACACAAGGCAAAGGCTTGTGCAGATCAAAAGTCATAATACTTTTTCTTTTACAGTCAGAACTGTTCTTCTTACTTGCATACTTTTGTTAGCAGCTATTCTAAAAAGCAATTATAAGAAACTTCCCTCAGGTCCAGTTTAATTTCCGTCAGTCAGTCATAGTTCCAAAATAAATTTACGCAGTCTGCAAACCAGACATGACAAGCGGTCTGGCAGTCTGGTTTTTTAACATTTATTAAAGTGCACCAAATGGAGACTAACAGCTAATCTTTCTGACTAGTAGTGAGTTAATTACACTAGTATTGTTAATTAATTCACTCAACTTGCTAGTTATGTGTTAATTACATGCCTGTTCCAACTGGTCCAATAGCACATATATATAACGGCATAAATCACAATTTTGCAGCAGAACATACTAAGTTTAGCTATCTGCTTTGCTGCTATTATTGGCGCCATTATAGGTGCATAATCAGTTTTAGATGAGCAGGCAGAGAGGGAACGAAGCGAAAGCTGGCACAGCTTCAAACCAAGAAAACTGGCACTACTGTGGTTCATTTTGATGCCACTTGCTTTAAATGCAAGTCAGGGGGTGAAGCAGAGGGCCCTCTCACTGCACATAAAGAGAGCAGTGTTTGTTTCACTTCCCAGCCTGACCTTTGGAAAAGCATTTCCGAGAGCTAATTGAATAAAGCCTAAATACTTTGTATTGCCAAAGCCCCCCAAATCCCTATAGACAGCACAATGTTGAAGACTTCCTTAATTGAATTTCTGCAGGGGCTTTAGTTCAGTTCCATAGTTTTATCAAAGGGAACTTGCTTATTTCAAAGAATTCCGTCTGTATAACAGGCTAAATCTGAGCAGTGTCACTTTCTTCTCAATAGCAGTGGCGCTTTGTGACCTGCAAACCTCATGCAGGAATAACCTGTGCGCTCCAGCAGAGGCTGTCAAAATGCATCTGGATCATGATGAACCCAATGCAAGAGCAATGTGTAGCACACAAGCTGACAGATGGAGCACTTTGCATTTAAACAGCAGGTATTCCTTGTTAGTAATCGGGCAACAATGTTAAACACGACTTTATGTATATTGTTTGGCCTTATTAGGAATTCCACTGAGGAACTAAAAACAGGTTGCTTATTAATGGACTTTCCTCTTTCATTGTTTGCAACCAAAAAGCAGAAGACTGTATGTTATTGGACATAATTTTCTGTCAAAAATTGCTTCTGTGGGGTTCAAAAGAAAGTCTGTGGTAAAGAAAGGTCAACCACAAGGTCAAGAACATTCTCTGAAAATCACAGAGGCAGCCCTCAAAGCTGCATTTACTTATATTCAACCAATTCAGAGTTTCTATGCAATACAGAGCTGGGAGGTGTGCAAGGATCAAAATGAATGCTGTCATACTCACTTATGATTTATGGGACGCCTAAGGTCTTTATGTCAGAATTACAGTTAAAAAAATGTAGGCCAGCATCTCTGAGACACTTCCTCTGTCTTTAGAAAGACATGTTCCCAAGATTTCGAAGCATTTTTACAAAAAATAACCAACAAGTCTTTGAAATTTCATTGGAAAATTTTGGGAAGCAGCTTGGACATTCTGAATAACGAGCTAAAACTCTGGTCCTTCTACTTGCATGCCAAAACATCCTTATGGATTAAAAAGATCAGTGACTGTGCGCAATAACTTATGACCTAGCCTCAATCCATGGCACACGTCCCTGCATCCCATAAGTAAGGTATAATTTTCTCCACTTGAGATCTCTGTTAAAGGGTTAGTTCACCCAAAAATGAAATTTCTGTCGTTAAGTACTCACCCTCATGTCGTCCCAAACCCATAAAGACCTTAGTTTGTCTTCGAAACACAAATTAAGATTTTTTTTTTATGAAATCCGAGGAATTCTGATCCACACATAGGCAGCAAAGACATTGAACCTTTTGAGTTCCAGAAAGGTACTAAAGACATTGTTAAAACCATTGACGTGACTAGTGGTTCGACCTTAATATTATGAAGCGACGAGAATACATTTTGTGCACAAAAACAAAACAAAAATAACAACTTTATTCAACAAATGAATTCAACAATGAAGCCTATGGACCCCGACTGAGCCAAACATCTGAGTAATAATGCCTCAAAACAAAAAGTCTTGTTACTCATTCAGGAGTTTGTAAGCTGTAGCCAAAGACAGTCACAGTGGGTGTGGCGTCAGACCTCGGAGTGGCATTAATTTTATATAAAAATGACCAATATATTAAAAGGGAGACAATGGGAAATATCATGACTTGTGGACTTGTTTTCGTCAGGAAGATGATTTGGTCATGGAAAGGGCAGGGTCCAGAGGCCACAGGCACTCCACTCTGGACATCCTGACACTATAGCCGCAATATGTATTTTTCAGTCTGGAACATGGGCCTGGCAACTCATCCTTTTTGGTGGCACAGGATTCTTACCCATTCCCTTCATAGACCTTCGAAGACACCATTGTGCATACAAAAAGAAAGACTCCAGTCTCAAGAGGATGTCCTGAGGTCTCTTGGCAGTTGACGGAAGTGGTGATGAAGCCCCATTGATACCACCAACGACCTTGTACACCAGAGTTGTTCAATCCTGCTCCTGGATGGCCTCTTTCTTGGAGAGTTTAGCTCCAACACACCTGCCTGGAAGTTTCTAGTGATCCTGAGGTCTTTGATTAGCTAGTTAATGTTTAATTGGGGCTAGAGCTAAACTCTGCCCTTCTGGAGCAGAATTGGACACCGCTGTTGTACACGAATACCTCTTCCTTTACAGCAGGTGTGCTGTGGCTTTAGTGTTTGCATCCGAACGGCAGCTCAGTATTGGTCATGTGAGCAGCATGACGCATGCGTTTGATGCTGACACAGGAGCAAAAGTATTCTCATTGCTTCATAATATTAAGCTTGAACCACTGTAGTCACGTCGACGGTTTTAATGATGCCTTTTGTACCTTTCTGAACCTCAAAAGGTGCAATGTAGTTCCTGCTTAGGTGTGGATCAGATACCCTCGGATTTCATCAAAAAAATCTTGATTTGTGTTCTTAAGACAAACGAAGGTCTTTCAGGTTTGTGACGACATGAGTACTTAATGACAGAAATTTCATTTTTGGGTGAACTAACCCTTTAACACATATCCTTTACTGCTCTCTGAACATCCTTTGATTCTGCTAAAAATTATTTGAATGATGCCTAACAATTACGATCTCCGGAATTTTTTTTTTGTTCTGAGGCAACATTACTCAGATGTTTGGCTCAGACATGGGCCCATAGGCTCATGGATCTTATCCAGTCAAAGTCTCAAGTTGACTCGAGATTCATGTTGACAGTAGACGAAGCAAAGAAATGTTATCTGGCATGTTTCTGAATCCTTTACATAGTTTCTATCTGCAAAAACCACAGGCACTGCAACTCAAAATTCTTGTCAGGAGCTGTTATTATGGGTATGCTGTAGAACAGGGGTGTCAAACCCTGCCCCTGGAAAGCCACCCTCTTGCATAGTTTACCTCTGACCCCAATTAACCACACCTGAACCAGCCAAATCAAAGATTATTTGAAACCTAGTGTTGGAGCACGGTTAAAACTAAACTCTGCAGGATGGTTGCCCTTCAGCAGCAAAGTATACAACAGCAGTGTCCAATTCTGCTCCTGAAGGGCAGAGTTTAGCTCTAGCCCCCATTTAAACAAGAACCAGCCAATCAAAGACCTCAGGATCACTAGAAACTTCCAGGCAGGTGTGTTGGAGCTAAACTCTCCAGGAAAGAGGCCATCCAGGAGCAGAATTGAACAACTCTGGTGTACAAGGTCATTGGTGGTGTCAATGGGGCTTCATCACCACTTCCGTCAACTGCCAAGAGACCTCAGGAGATCCTCTTGAGACTGGAGTATTTCTTTTTGTATGCACAATGGTGTCTTCGAAGGTCTATGAAGGGAATGGGTAGGAATCCTGTGCCACCAAAAATGATGAGTTGCCAGGCCCATATTCCAGACTGAAAAACACATGTTGTGGCTATAGTGTCAGGATGTCCAGAGTGGAGTGCCTGTGGCCTCTGGACCCTGCCCTTTCCATGACCAAATCATCTTCCTGACCTTCCCTGATCATAGAAGAAAACAACTCCCACGATATTTCCCATGGTCTCCCTTTTAATATATTGGTCATTTTTATATAAAATTAATGTCACTCCGAGGTCTGACGCCACATCCACTGTGACTGTCTTTGGCTACAGCTTACAAACTTCTGAATGAGTAACAAGACTTTTTGTTTTGAGGCATTATTACTCAGATGTTTGGCTCAGTCAGGGCCCATAGGCTCATGGATCTTAGCCACTCAAAATCTCTAGGAGCATTGGTTTGTAATCTCATGTGATTCATGCTGACAGTAGGGAAGCAAAGAAATGGATGTTTGGCATGTTTCTGAACCCCCTGCACAGCTTCTTCAACTGTCACAGCCACTGCAGCCCGACGTGTCCAAGATTTGTGTCAGCTGCTGTAGTTATTGTACAAGGGGGCCCAGCAAAGGAAGATGTTGACAGTGGATCTTACTAGTAGATGCATGGTGCATTGCACCACAATATCAATGAGAGATTGGGTTTCTGCTTGTGTTCCCTGCGACTGTCAGTAACAATGTGATCTCACTCCTTCATACTGTCAGGGCTTGATACAGAGGACTGAAAAAAGCATCTAGTTGTTAACGAATATTCAGCAGTGTTTCAGACTGTCGCACTCAACTGCAAACCTCAGGTGTTAACATCTATTTGATTTGTTGAACATGGTTTGTTAGCTCGAGGCCATTGGGGGCAACACACTTTCAATGATGACCTGAGGGGGTCTGTCCATAAGCCAGAAACTGATGATCTAATGGCATATGTCAGACTGTCAGAGCATTTGCAGTATTTACGTTATTACATTGTTAGGATTACACACAGCTGATGCAGTTTATGTGCACACTTTAATTTGAAAAAGGTTTTGACAGATACTGAAATATTTTAGTATGTAATAGTAAGAAGCATACGAGTAAATGCTGTGTATATATTATAGTTTTCTTTGTGAATTTTGTTCATTTGAAAAGTTAGAGATAATATGCGCCACCTTAAGCCAATCAATGATGACATTTCAATGAATTTGCCTATGTTATTGCATATTAAATACAATGATGTTTGTGCGTAGACTGCCCTCATGTCAAGATTGGCAACGGATTGATTTTGCCCCACTACAAATAAAAGTTTTAAAGTCCCTTACAGTATATTATATCTAAATACCTATATTCACATTGAATAAAACAAACCAAATCTTTCCTAATTGCTCTCCACTGGATGCTCAAAACTGAGTCCAATTGCGATAATTGGGTAAATATGGATGACTTTCTTTGAGAATGAAGGCCTCACATGTGCAGGAATGAGTCATGTTTCAAAGCCGTTCCACAACACAAATCAATATCAGCATGATTAGACAGAATTCTGAGCTCCATCTGGCTGCATGTACTGTGGCCCTCACATGCTGTCCTGAGGGACAAGACTGTTTACAAAGTTTAACTGTGCTTGTGTGCTTACTAGCACAACTTTCTGGTCTACAACATAGTGAATGCAAAATGAGACAGATATTTCTGTGTTGTTGGAGGCAGGGTGTATGTTGCAGTATGTGAGTTGTTAATTAGTTTACTTCTTTCTAGCTTTGGGAAAACGGGTGTGAAGAATAGCAGGGAAGTAATTAAGTTCTCATCTTTGAGATTGAAACGCTTCAGTGCTAAATTGTGAGAAGAAGTGGTAAGTGGTTGTCTATTGGTCTAATGGGAATTGTAATCCCATAATCATGAGGAACGGCAGAAAGAAAACATGCTCTGCTGCAGAAATGATGGGAGTTGAAGAAAGATCACATTCTGGAAGTGTAAAAAAAAAACTTTTTTCGTAGAAAAGATAATTTTGTAGAAATAAATAAATAATATTGCAAATTTGTAACTTTCCATTTTATCTCTCTAAATATAAGCAGCTTTTTTTGCTTTAATTTTGAACTAATTTAATTATAGTGTCCACATATAACATCAGTTGTTTTAACATCAGTCTAGAATCACTTCCACCATAAAAGTGGTTCCGCTATAGTGTATTCTAATTAAATGGAAACAAATGATGTTAGGCTTTGTGTAAACTACAAACTTGAGACCCCTTCAGAGTTTTAGTCTGGAGCAAAACTTCCCACACTGTAAAAATTGTGGTCAAATGTACTGTGTTAATATGAAGACATTTTCTGTATTGATTTATCACAGGTGTTTTCCCAGTATTTTGAATTACGTATCACATTGTGTTGTGTTTTAGGACTAAAGGAAATGTACATAAACTTAACGAAAAATGGCCTGGCAGAAAATTACCAGTACCTTTTATGTTTTATAGGTCTAAAGATTTTTTTCTTACAGTGCAGATAATATCCAAATTGCAGCATGTGTCTGTCACTGACACGTTTATGTTGTAAATAGCCCACATGTGAGACCTGTTCCAACTCAAACTGAGGAGTTACAGACACTATGATAAATAAACTGAAAAGTAGACATCCTTCAAGTGTGCACACGGTCTCCAACAAATGACTTCAAATGCAGAAAACAAGAATAAATCAAATGAAATTTAAGTATTGCAGTATTTAAGTTTTGTTCATGTCTGTTCGCTACACTGTTTACAGCTAACATCGCTAATTAACATTTGATTGACAGCGAATCAGACATTTAAAATTATATTCAAATGAGTGTATTTGCATAAACAGCACCACTTCTTGTCTGATATGTCTTATAACTAAGTCAGATGAATGCCATTAAATCGCAGTGCGTAAACAAGCACCTGCATTTCGCCGCTAGTAGATGTTGATTTCAGCTGCTGCATGCAGTTCTCTAAAGGCTTGTGCCTGCAAGTATTTCTCATTCCTTACACATAAACCTGGCTGTCCTTACATCCCACTATGAGCCATCCTCCTTATAAATTCCTAACTTCATCTCTGAAGCATTAAATTAATCAACTGGATCATATAACTAAATGAGAAAGGAAAAACAGCTCTGTACCTAGAGGGTAAAAGTCAAAGTACTGCTCCTCCACAAGCTTGAATTATCAATGAAAGTCTGTTTAGTCTGAAGATTATGTAACACCACAGCCTCTTCTGACATGACTTAAGCACCTAACAGCAATTCTTGCAAAGCATACCGGATTATTAATAATATTGAAATGCACACAGTGTAATTTGTTTTCCATGAAAATAATAATTTGCATAATGTTTTGCAATGTTGGAAATCTTAAAGTCACCATGAAATCAAAATGGACATTTCTTGTTTTTGTGGTCTCTTGCAGCGACATCTTCTCTCTTCACTGTAAACCTGAATAAGTTGGCAAAACTCAAAAAAATTGAGGTAATCAGTTACACCAACATTTTTAAGTTAAGAAATTCAAAGTTTAAGTAAGCAGAAAGAAAGTTCTAAATACTCATAATAGTTAATTTGATTGAACTAATTTGTTTAATTTAAGTCGACCCTACTCAATTCAATTAATTATTTTGAGCATTAGGGTTTACAGTGTTCTCTGATGACATGTTTACTGGCGCGAGGCCGGGACAACCTGTCACTCAGATGAGATCCACCAATAGCAAACCACAACCATCCAATCAATTCCCCATGGACAAAATCAAGTCCTGCCCTGCATTTCTTTCTTGTCCGGGAAGCCGATTTACTTGGATATACGTTACAATAGGGAAGAAAAGACTTCGCAACTACCGTTGAATGCTGACTTAAATGTGGAAATTAAAACA
Source organism: Anabarilius grahami (assembly GCA_003731715.1). Taxonomy (NCBI): domain Eukaryota; kingdom Metazoa; phylum Chordata; class Actinopteri; order Cypriniformes; family Xenocyprididae; genus Anabarilius; species Anabarilius grahami. The sequence goes on from RJVU01036043.1 coordinate 6,413,814, forward strand.
ATTTAGATATTGCAAACCGGTATTTGTTATTATATTATTTTAATTTATTATCATAAAAACACTGGTTTGTAGCACAAATAGTTTTACCGTTTATGAACTTTGAGTGGAATCTCTGAGACGGAATCTCGTAACGACAGTAATTCTGATTTTTAGATTCTGATATCCTGTTTTGCGAATGAAATCAAATACTTCCCTACTATATAACAGTATGCCAGCAGAGTAGTATGTCCGAATACATAATATACAAAAACATACACATTCAATGGACACTATCCCTTGAGGCTTTGGGAGAGGATTTGTGAATGGTTGTGAAGCAATTAGCACCATAGGTCACATGACAATGACAACATGGTGGATGTCATATTTCTGAATTCATTCATACTACACACATTCATACTATATAGATCCTACTTTGGTTACACTTTAATTACTTTGCAACTACATGTCAACTCTCATTAGAGTATTAGTAGACTGTAGTAGACTGTTAGTAGACGGTTAGGTTAGGGTTAGGTGTTAAGAGTTCAAGTTGGCATGTACTTGCAAAGTTACTTAGAATGCCATCACAATAAAGTGTTAGCAGCTATTAAGCAGACAGTCTACTAATACTCTATGCGCTCCTATTGGTTTATGATTTGACGGTTGTCGTAGGAGAAGTCACAATGCAGGATTTTGCCTCAAGACTTCTGACACTGTCAGAATTTTGGCTTCAGATTTTGAGCCATGCAGAATAAGAGGAATCTTTTAGGATTCTCAAAATGTATCTCAGACGGCCAAAAAGTGGAGAAAATTGCAGTTTGAAACTGGCTCAAGACATAGTTTTTGAAGTACTTGTTTAATTTTTGAACTATGGCTGAAACATTTAAAACTTTCTCTGAGTCCTGCTGTGCTAATAGTGACTGATGGCCCCTCCTGAGCACATGACCCATGTCCATCATGAATATGCATGAGCTCAGGATAGGCACTGCCTCAGGAGTGGAGTGGTAGGAGGTGAAAAACAGAGGGATGGAGTGATTGATGGCCAAGTTTTGGGACACAACGTCAGTTGCGCTACTGAGCCAGAACGGTCCCCCCACTAAACTAAAGGTCATGATTTGAAGCCTGGGAAATCTAACACAGCCCTCTGACTCAATAAGCGCTGCTGCATAAAGCGTTCTCCCTCCATCTCACTCTCTTTGCTTGTAGGAAATGACTCTCGAGTTGCTTCAAGGCAGAACAATGTAAAGTAAGCAAGCGCAAATACATATAGAATAGTTTTGTCTGTCTGTCCATAAAAAGGTTGTGTTACGGTACAGAGGGGTCAGACACAGAGAGGTAAGTATAAGCAGTCTTTATTTGAACCAGGAGAGTTTAACTGAAGTGTGGAGGTGGAGTGAATGAAGGGAGGCTGATGATAAAGGGTATTGGAGATAGTTACTGTCCTTTCCGTTTTCAGAAGAATGATCCTTATGGAGACGCTGGAGCTGGAGATCGCTGGAGGTGACGGAACACACACACACAGACGATGAACACACTGGGAGAACGGGAAACACTGGAGACAGGTAAGATGAGTTCAAGGAGTCCTTTAGAGGTAAGCATCAACATGAGTATCTGCGAACGAGACCGGACATGGAGTGCTGTGTGTGCGTGTTATTTATGGTGGTGTTGATAAGTGGTGTAATGACGTGCAGGTGGCGGTGATCAGTACTCTGGTGATTGAGTGCGCTGTGATTGGTGGATGTTGGAGCCTGACGTGTCTGTGACAGGTTGGTATTATATAGGTTACAAATTATATTTACAAATCACATTACATTTACAACACAAACCAGAATGTCTTTTACCACAATTGATATTTTTACCCTTTTCAGTCCATTTATATTCCTTACAGGCAGAACTGCTAGATTTTTCCATCTGTCATTTTAACATTTATAGATACCAGAAAGCATTGATTACCCCAATCTAAAGACCTGTAACAGTTGATCCACTTCAAGAAAATTTAATTTGTATTTCCAGAAGAAAATACCAGGGCTTGCAAGAGAGCAAAACAGTGTTAAGGTATTAGGTAAGCTTATTATATGTGTAAATAAAATGCAGCTACATAGTTTTGTCCTTCAGCATCTGAATTGCATATACGTATTTAGGGTTCAAAACAAACCCAAACCTGAATGTTTGAGGAATAGCAATATAGTGCTGCCTTGCAAACAGTTTATTAATTAATACATATTTTTAAATCATTTAAAAAGAAATATTTAGACACTGAACTACTGTAAATGTACTGCAGGAGGTAGTGCAGCGCTCAGTGTGTCATGAGCTGTTCTTAGCAGGTGAATTCCATCTGCATTCCCTCCTCACACGCTCTGCACAGCAGTTAATATCTCAGCAACACTTTCCAATATGAAATGCATTAACATTCTTTATGCAGAGCCATTCTGGGCCACCAGCTGAGCCGTGACTAACATATTCTCTAAATATGTGGACATTAAGATAAATACATTATATGTTTGTTAAGGACTAAATTTTTTTTTCTTTTCTTTTCTTTTCTTTTCTACAGCACATCAATACAGCAACATCTATCTGCACTCTAAAAAATGCTGGGTTAAAAACAACCCAAGTTGGGTTGAAAATGGACAAACCCAGCGATTGGGTTGTTTTGACCCAGCAGTTGGGTTAAATGTTTGCCCAACCTGCTGGGTAGTTTTATTTAACCCAACAATTGTTTACAAATTACTATATGTCTGGCTTAAAATGAACCCAAAATAGGTTGGAAATTAAAAATCAGACTCATAATTACTAGAGGCAACAATAATAATAAAAAAGATGAGCATTTATTAATAAGCAATTTAATAAATGTTTATTGTTTAAATATTATTCAAAAAAAGTATTAATAAATGTTTGTTTATTAAACATATTAATAAATGTTAATTTCCAACATATTTTGGGTTCATTTTAAGCAAGAAATACAGTAATTTTTAAACAATATTTGGGTTACATAAAACTACCCAGCAGGTTGGGAAAACATTTAACCCAGCTTCTGGGTTAAAACAACCCATTCGCTGGGTTTGTCCATTTTCAACCCAACTTGGGTTGTTTTTAACCCAGCATTTTTTAGAGTGTGAAATCAATCAATCAATCAATCAATCAATCAATCAATCAATCAATCAATCAATCAATCTATCTATCTGTCTTGAATCAATCAATCAATCAATCAATCAATCAATCTATCTATCTATCTATCTATCTATCTATCTATCTATCTATCTATCTATCTATCTATCTATCTATCTATCTAATCACTTGTGGAACTATACATTCTAAAAATGTTGGGTTGTTTCAACCCAAATTTGGGTCAAAAATTGACAAACCCAACCATTGGGTTAAAGCTGCAGTAGGTAACTTTTGTAAAAATGTATTTTTTACATATTTGTTAAACCTGTCATTATGTCCTGACAGTAGAATATGAGACAGATAATATGTGAAAAAAATCAAGCTCCTCTGGCTCCTCCCAGTGGTCCTATTGCCATTTGCAGAAATACACCGCTCCCGGTAAGAAACAACCAATCAGAGCCAGGAGGAGTGTCTTAGCAGTGTCAATCAAGCTCTTGTGCGCTCTGATCACACACCTCTCATGCACAGCGCGTACAGGCGTTCAAATTCAAGATTACCGGTGTGCCGCAGCTTTGCTTATGGCGGACAAACAATCCAAACTGCCAATTCCTCGAGTGGCACCTGCTCATAAAATAAAGATGGGTAAACGGAAAAAGACAGATGACGATGATAAAAAAGCCAAAAAGAAAGAATTAGATAGAGCCCGAAATAAAACGAGGGTAAATATCGGAGCGGCTTTTCCGAGGTAGAGGGAGCAACGTGTCCTGAAAGGATTAAAAACCGATGCAGAGTTCGCCACATTTCTGCTTGACAAGTAAGTATCCCTGCTTGATTTGTTTCATTTTTTAAGAACTACACAACTAAGATAATTTCAAAACAGGCCTGACAAATTATGTATGGCATGGTTTCTTGTAGATTTCAGGGTGGTCCTTTGCATACTGTAACGTTAGTTACCGTTATATTATCTTACTAGCTATTTATTACTTATAGAAATAGTGCAACGTCATATAGTTACAGTGGCCTAAAAAAGTGGGTGGGACAGGAATGTGTATGTGGGGGGGGGGGGTGTATTGTAATTGTATTATTACAATAATAATATGATATTAAAATTAATATGATAGTTTCTTCCTTACATCTGCTATAATACAATATGTCGTTAGTCTCGAGAGTATGTACATTAGTTAATAAATACAACGATCCACTTTTGATAATCGATTGTCCTGATGGACTAGTGGCAGCATATTCGTTTTTTCCTTATTAAAACCAAAGATGTTCATCAGTGATTGTATATCAAGAGCAGGGACACGTTTATGTGTATTTTGTTTTGTGATTTCAACGTAACGAATAGAGAGTCTCCGCAAGCTTGTTTCCGCCACTGAATAAAAAAATTAAAAAAGGTAATTGCGACTTTTTATCTCACAATTCAGATTTTTTCCCTCAGAATTGCAATATAGAAATTCGCAATTGCGAGTTATAAAGTCAGAATTGTGAGACATAAAGTCAGTCTTTTTTCCCCTCAGAATTGGACTTTATAACTCGCAATTGTGACTTTATATCACCCAACTCTGAGAAAAAAGTCAGAATTGCACGTTTATATCTCGCAATTCTGAATTTTTCTCGCACTTGCGACTTTACATCACCCAGACAATTCTGAAAAATAAGAGAGAAAAAGTTGCAATTATCTTTATTTATTTATTATTATTATTTTTTTAATCCTTGGTTGAAACAAGCTTCCACACCAAGGAACCCTCTTTATTACTCAATTAGTCTTCCCATATGTGAAAAGGAATAAATGTTGTTGGTGTTTTACTGGATCTAGTGTTCATTTCAGCTGAAAACTGCAGTGAACTGTATATAGGCCTATAGGTTTATTTTAGGAGTTTTGCAAAAATGTAGATAGAGGCACGTTTTTGGGATATAACCATTTCTTTCTGTGATATCTATCTAGAATTTCTTTTAAAATAAAAAGTCATTCAATTTCAGAAATGTAACAGTGAAAGGAGTGACACAATATAGAGACATGATGTTATTGAATATGATGCCTTTCAGTGCATTTCAGGCATGAATATATAAAAACGACATTTTTCCTCAGAATAATAAGGCCTTTTCTGTCTGTTGTTATGCTCAAAACACCACAAGATTTCACAGTATGTTTAAAAGAGAGAATTGTCTTTTCTTTCTAACAGCTCACAGATACATTTACTGAAAACTATAAACCACAAACTCATCTGCGCAAACCACAGACCTCTTTCAAAAATCTATGCAATTGAATTCAGATTTTGCTTTCAGATGGCACACCATCAAATACAGTTACATGAACACCCATCACACACTGTCAGACACAAAAATGGAACCGGGCTTTTCAGAGTGAACTCTATGCGTTTTGAACATTTCAATATTACAATCTTGTAATCTACATAAATTACAGAACATGAGTAGAGAGAACTCTTTACCTGAATATGCAGTCTTTCTTTCTTTCTTTCTTTCTTTCTTTCTTTCTTTCTTTCTTTCTTTCTTTCTTTCTTTCTTTCTTTCTTTCTTTCTTTCTTTCTTTCCTCTGCAGGCAAATTCTCTGGTTTGAAATTGGTGTTTGTTGAAGTCCTGAAGTGTTTCAGGTTTAGACTAATAGACATCTCAGGAAACTGAGCTAAAACAAACAAACTACTCTTTGAAATTCTACGGCTTCTTGGGTCTCCAGGGGGGATATTGGTTTTATTGTAAAGGCGAGGTTCCCAAAGCGTGACTGTGATTTTTCCTATGAATATCAATATGTGTATAGGCTTAAAGAAAGCACTTATTCTTCTAACACCTGTCTTAAATTATTTAGTGTGGTACAGTATGATACAAGTCAAAGTTAAATGCTCTTTAAATAAATAATTAAATTCTTATGCTGATGCTTTCCCTCATGGCCTGTTCCTCTGTTGTGTCTAAATGCCTAACAGCCACGGGTCTTTATCTCATTGAGTCTGATGACCTCCTCAGCCTTGATGGAGGGAAGATATGGACTGTTTTTCTCTCAGTCTTTTCATTCACACTGAGTGTTTATATCCAAGTATAGAAGCTCAATGACACACTGCGAACTCAGTAACCTGAGCTGTGAATACCTGGATGTCAATGAAGAACACTGGACCCATGAGTCACCGTGCACCTGCATTAACACAGATAATGAAGCTGAGGCACTTAATGAACAGTATTGTACCATAGGTCTATTGTAACATAAATAATTGGATGATGTCTATTTTTGGAAGCTTTTAGCATATCACAGGTTAAAAGAAACCAGTTTGTTTTTGCATATTCCTGTCTGTGAGTTCCTGTGTTATGAGTTAGTTCACTCCACACATACATGTAGCACACATTTTTACAGGAATTTTAGGAATTTTTTTTACAGTCTTTTTACAGGAATTTTAGAAATGATTGTGAGTTCCCTTTCGAAAGGGAACTCTACTCTGCGTTTGCAGTAAACGCTTTGGGAAACATCACGTGACCCAGGTGTCTGAAAACAACTATCCAGTAACTCCAATCCCTATTGGCCGGCGACAGCCTATGACGTAATATGGCGTGACCCGGAAGTATAAAAGGAGCGCCTGGAGAAACAGAAGACATCTCATCGTCTTTCGGTCCTGTTCTGTCTGATCGCGACTATTTCGACTCCGGTAGGGTTTTTATATATGCCTTACAAACGTTCAAGAGAGTGTGTTTATCCGTGTCCCAGGGTTTGACACTTGATTTACACATTTTTCTGGGCGTTTTTCTGTCTGGAGAGGAGCGCACTTAGACAGTGCTTGAGGGCGCTGTCTGTGTGTTTGTCTGTTTACTGTGAGCGTCTCCCTATCGGGACGCTCCGTTCTCGTTTGGCACTCTTCCTGAGGGATTTCCGCATTTGTGCCTGGTGATTCCGGCCCCATTTGTGCTGAGGTATAGTGGTGGCTGCAATCATAGGGCTCGCAGATGAGCTCGTTGCGAGGTTTGAGAGGATTATTCTCTCTCTCTAACTTCCCCGCGGCTGGCGAGAACGAGTGGATGACGATGAAGTTCGTGTTTGACGTCATCGCGTCCGGCGGCAAGCGCTCCTCTGGCTGTTGTGTATGCGAGCTGCTGTGTGTTTGGGACGCGCCTCTGGGCGGGCTGCGGCTGCCGTGAGAGCGCGTTAAGAAAGGGGCCGTGCGTGGACAGCTCGAAAAGCGGTTCCTTTCTGTCCATTAATGCGGCAGCTTCCATGACTTTCCATTCCTTTCTGATCTCCGCGTTTGAGATCGGGAGGGTATGGAAAAACCCCTAGCCATTCAGATTTGTATCTGAACCCAGACAGACGGGAGGAGGATGGAGTGAGAGTGAGATGGGTGATCGATTGTAAACCGTTGCGTTCATAATCGATTCCCCAGCTATATAGGGCGATTTTTATCTACCCTCTCCTCTTCTTCTTCCACCTCCTGTGTGTATATATATATATATATATATATATATATATAAATATATATCATGCTCAGATACTTCTTATGGTTAGACTGATGGCTGGGCCCATAGTGATTATTTATGTCAGCCCGCTGTTTCTGTTTGATAGTAAGAGGATCTTTTAGGCTTAAAAGAACCTTAGATTCCATCCTTTCATGTAAAAAAAGGAGCATTAGGAGTCTTTGGTCTTTGAGCCGCAGGAGGGTCTATATTTTATGTGTTTAAAATAAGACCTTATTTTCCTGTGTAGTTTTCTGAGCATGTAGTCAAAAAATTTGTTTTTTTTTTTGGGCAAACTGAAGTTGACAGATTGGCTAGAGTATATGTTGTGGAGGCCACAAAATGGCAGCCTCTTAGCCACCTGTTTAGAGTAGCTTCTCATCTGCTGTTTGCTAGAGTAGTTTGAGTTAGCACTCGTCACTTCAGTTAATATGCATGTTTAGGTCGGCCCTAATCGGCCGCCTGATGTTGTTTGCTTGTGAGCTTCACTTTCTTTCTCTTATCCATGAGATGTGTGGAGGTGAAACCCAGGCTTCACTAGGCTTGTGGCCCTGTAAGAAGGCCCGTAGCTTAGCGGCCAGGCTAGAGCTAGGTTAGGTGTGTTGTTTACATATAACCCTATGTATACTATCCCTTGTCAGGTTGTATAGTTCCTAGTTCTGGCCTCCTCCCGAGGGAGTTATTAGGCCGTATGCCCATTATCCCCTTGCTATGTAGGTGCAATTGTTGAGTTTAACAGCTAGGTTGTAGACTGTTTTTAGACTCCCTGATGCTGTTATCTCAGGTGGTAGGCCCTTATCTTTGCGTAGATAAGTTCATGTTGTGTGTGCAAGGCCCCACTTTCTAGAACTTTTATGCTATGGAAAATGTGTTCTTTCCTCTGAGCTACTTGTTTTCTTTTATCAAGTTTGAGTTGACGTTGCTAATGTTTAGCATCCGTCCTCTATAGCTCAGTACAGATTTGAGAATCTGTAGGGAGAAAATTATTTTCCTCTTTGAAAATAGCATATACATCAAAGCGTTGTGTAAAATTGATTTGAAGTTCTAGACTTTTGCCCTACGTTATATGTGAGCTTACTTATGCTGCCACAGGTTAGCACCTGTTCTCATAATAGAAGGCTTTTTCATGTAGCTGCTTTTGGAGACATTGGTGACCTAATATTCCCCATTTGTAGGTTTATTGGTGTTACTAAGTGCATCACCTGTTGGATTGCATATTCAGGGTAGTATATAACCACTTTTTGAGAAAAGCTGGTTTCTATTAGCTCCCTTTTTGTGATCTTGTTAACAGCTATATTGAATATAACTTTGATTGTAGGCTCTTATGGTTAATAAGCCTCCTTCTAGTTAGCAATTGTATTTCTAACAAGTGCTGTTAGCTGATCATAGTTTGCTCACATAGTTTACAGTGTTTCACGAGCTGAAGCCACGTGTCATTAGAATGGTAGGCCCCAACAGGCCTCCTTTCCAGTTCACATGTTGGCACAGTTTGTATTTTATTCTGCAAACAGGCTGAACGCCACTTGTTGCTGAGATTGTAGGCCCCGCGGGGCCTCCTTTTTTAGCTGACTTGTTGGCAGGATGCCTGGGAATCCAAGAACCCATACCACCATCGGCCACGCCCCACCTCTGTTGAGTAGGCCTTAAGCAGGCCTCTCATGGAGTTTGGCGGCGTAATGTGCATTCCTTCTCTAAGTAGTGCGTGAAAGGTGTTCCACTGAATGCATGGCCTGATGGTTGATATGGTCTTGGACTGGCTGATGCCACGTATTTACTACGGTAGGCCCTAATAAGGCCTCCTTTTAGTTTACATGTTGGCACAGTATGTGTTATATGGACAAACGGGCTGAATGCCACTTGTTGCTGAGATTGTAGGCCCTATAGGCCTCCTTTTTAGCTGACATACTGGCAGGATGCCTGTGAATCCAATATCAACATCGGCCAACACTGCCACGAGCTGATGCCACGTGTCTGAGGTTATAGGCCCTTCCAGGCCTTCCTTAATACGTGTTGGCATGCATTGTACTCCTCTTGCTTTAAAGAGTAAAAATGTGCTTTTACTGAGTACACTGCTCGTTGGATTGTGTCAGGCAAGGTGAACCACCTCAAAAGGGCCTGGCCCCACCCCGACGGATAGGCCCTAATAAGGCCTGTTCACGTTGGGTGGCAGCGTTCTATGTATTTCTTCTGAGGAAGTTTTTAATACATGGCTTTTTGGTGGTCTGGTTATGGCAGCCACTTGCTGATGCCATATGTTTACTAGGTAGGCCTACTTCGGCCTCCGGTGCAACATGTGGAGTTCAGTCATGTACTCCTCTCGCTATGAGAGTAACAAGGTGCTTTTACTGAGTATTCTGAGTGGCTAGCCTCTCAGGTGGAGTATGGTAGTGAAACCTTACTGAGGTTCGGTTTAACCTACATTTGCCTTCTGAGTCTTATTTCTACTCTAGTTGAGCTAAGAGCCACCTAGAGCGGATCTTTTGTGCTCCTAGAAATGGCCACGAGACTTGCGCCGTGTGTCTTAGAGGTTGCTAGGCCTACGGGCCGCCTTTTTGAACACACTGGAGTATGTTTGGGTGTATTTCTCTTTGAGAATTATCTGTATACACTTTCGTTGGCCAGAGGCCCAAGTGATAAATCCAACCTCCTCTGTCGGGTTGTTTATCGTCCTTGGGGCCTAAACACTGCCACGAGCTGATGCCACGTGTCCATTAAGGTTATAGGCCCTTCCAGGCCTTCCTTAATACGTGTTGGCGTAAGTTGTACTTCTCTTGCTTAAAGAATAAAAGGTGCTTTTACTGAGTACACTGCTTGTTGGATTGTGTTAGGTGGATTGTTGCGAGGGCATTTTCAGCTTCTTTTGCTGCAATTGAAGTTTTCTGTCTACCCCATCAAGACAGATGTTCAGGGTGGCCCTTAAAATCAGGCCACTTTCTGTATAGACTTCTGTTTTTACATAACTACTATCATGTTGTAGGCCCCTTCTCGGCCTCCATGAATATGTTCCCATTGCATGGTCTACCTATTAGGTGAGCTTCGTACTTCCCTTTCAGTGTTGTGTTTGTAATAGTGCTTAGCTCCCTAAGCTGATCAAGGTGGTAGGCCTAACCAGGCCTCCTCCTAAGTTTCAGCCTTAGGCTGGTTTGTGCTCCCCTGGTCAGGGTTTTTAATAGCGCACAGCCTCCTCAGCGCGTTAATTAAGCACTGAGTAGATCCTAGGATGAGTGGATTGTACTCCCCTCAATATGAGGGTTTATAGCACTCAGCTGAGTTCCGCTCTCCAGGATGCCCGTCTCTACGCGTGGGTCTCCGAGTTGCTACGAGTTGCTCCTGCCTTTCTGCAGTCACTCTTACCTGCTCTCTTCTGTGAAGAATGCGTTATGGAGATTCTGTACTCAGACAGGGCTGGCCAAGACTTGTCCTATGACAGACCAGGTCGGCCGCCCTGGTGGCATTGGGAAAAAAGAAAAAAGGTTGACAACCCCTAATTTAAAACCTAAGGTACAATTTGTATGAATTCATCATGGTAGTATTTGTCATACTAAATGATGCTAATTATTAATTGATTGATTGCACTTACTTATGCATACATACATTATTGTGGTAAAATGGTAAAATATTGTAAAATTGAGGAGGTAAGAAGTTTTTTTTTATTTTGGATAGTTGAGATCATGAGATCCACCTCTGTTGAACCTGTTGCAAAAGTTAAAGTTATGGTTGAAAGTTTCTAAATTATATGTGCAGTCTCATTAATCTGAAAGACTAGTTGGGTTGTGCCATGCCATGCCATGCACAATGTTGCATAAATGCTTCATAAAGCTGTCATGTTTGGTTAATGCATGTTTTACCATCAACTGAACACACATACATAATTCATAATTGAGGTTACGCCATGCTTCATTGAAGGAGAGACAAGAAAAAGGGCCAGTCAAGAATAAACGATTTATAGAACAGTATAGGAGAATTGTATTTTATTGTTGTGATAATGACCTGAATCTGGCTAACTGTACAGTACATTTGGTTCCATTTTACAAGGCTACTAATCTAAAAAGTAAATAAATAAACAAAAATAATTAATGATTTTTTTTAAATAATTTTAACTACATTTGAACTATTTTTCACTAAGAAACATAGTCCATAGGAGTGTAAAATCGTAATTTATATATTATTATTTAAAAAAAAAAAAATTATCCACAAACAAAAATGCCTCCCTTTATGTCTTCCAATGTAATATGATCTCATCTATTTTAGGTTCTCTCTTCTCTCTGCCTCTTTGGATCTTACCAGTTTATTGTTTTCCCATTTTAAGTGATACAAGAGACAAAAGTAGCACCAGTATGTTGCCATGGACAGCTGTGAAATATAAATGGAGTTTTCTAGTGTTACTTAAAGGGTTAGTTCACCCAAAAAGGAAAATTCTGTCATTAATTACTCACCCTCATGTCATTCCACACCCGTAAGACCTTCGTTCATCTTCGCAAATTAAGATATTTTTTATGAAATCCAATGGCTCAGTGAGGCCTGCATTGCCAGCAAGACAATTAACACTTTCAATGCCCAGAAAGCTACTAAAGACGTATTTAAAACAGTTCATGTGGCTACAGTGGTTCAACCTTTATGTTATGAAGCGACGAGAATACTTTTTGTGCACCAAAAAAAAAACTAAAACAAATAAAGACTTTATTCAACAATGTCTAGTGATGGGCGATTTCAAAACACTGCTTCATGAAGCTTCGAAGCTTTACCAATCTTTTGTTTCGAATCAGTGGTTCGGAGCACGTATCAAATTTCCAAAGTTACACCGAAGCCTCGTTTACTGAAATCACATGACTTGCAAAAACTGTCCTCATGTGGTGCCCCCCAGCAATGGTCCAGCCATCAATGCTAAACTTAATGAAATTAGAGGGAAGAAAAAACAAAAAACATCCGAAAACCTTAATGCTCTTTGATGATTGATAGCCATAACAGTGTGTTCGAGGTATTTTGTTGTTGTTTGTGTGTGTGTTGTCTTCGCAAAGTTCAGTTTGATATCAAGTTGGAATTCTGAATTACTCTTGTGGAGTATAATTTGATTGTGTCTCTTTGATTGTGTGGAAATAAAATAATTTCTGATGCAAATTTGTGCAAGTAATTGACTGAAATCATATATGATTTGTATATGCAGAGATATTGTAATATTGACTGAAATCATGTATGATAATTATATGTAGAGATATAATAATATTATTGCTGTAATATGAAGAATTAGGTGGAAACATATAAAGCTTGAAGAACAGGCACACAATTACCCTATTAAAAACATTTAAAATCTGTATAAAATTAATATAAACAAATGACGCAAAATTTAAATAAATCCTATATGACTAGCATATGATTCAATATAAGAATTTTAAATGATTTGTATAGGAAATAACTGATATTCATACACATTTTCTACTAAAACCATACACCATTGCATACTGTTGTCATGTAAAACTCGTATAGACTTTTTACAGTATTCAGATATGACCTAAAAATCCCCTACAAGTTGTATGTGTGATTTTTAGTATGAAAATGGCCATAATCGCTCTGATTTTGTATGTGACATGTATTGGACTTATATGAAACACATAAGGTAATTCTGGCGGATTTGTGTAAGGAAGATATACGGTTGCTGTCCTAGATGAACCATACAGGTTTTTTTCATATGGGTGGGCAACAAACTCAAGATCCTCAGACATTTCTCTTTAAAAATTCTCAGTTTAGACTTCTAATTTGTGACCGGTGTTTTGTTTTGCTCTATCCTCTGCGTTTCCGTGTTCTTCAATACATCTTGTGTCAGGTTAAAGGTTACTTTTCGACCGGAACTAGACTCGCATACGGCCGTTACTGGAAGGCAGTTATTATAATTTATAAAGTTACGGATATTTTTTCTTACAAAAACGCATAGCTTCTGTGGATTACTTTTATGATTGATGGACGCATGCCATTCACCATTCACTTCTATTACAAAGCTTGGAAGAGCCAGTACATACAGGATTTAATATAACTCTGATTGTGTTTGGCTGAAAGAAGAAAGACATATATACCTGGGATGGCTTGAGGATAATTTATGGGATAATTTTCATTTTTGTGTGAACTAACCCTTTAACATAATTTATTGTAGTCATTTTAGCGATTTTACACTCCACCTGAAAACATGCAAGAATTCTTCTGTGGAGAGCAAAGGAAATAGTTTACTGCGATTGACCAATCAGAATCAAGTATTCCAGAGAGCTGTGTAATAATATAATTTAAGAGCCATGCGTGTGACATCTCAGGTCACTGATGAATCCTCATTAGTCAAAGCCATTCAAGTGCTTGTCTACTTGTCTTGATATAATTTGTCCTCAATTATACGGTAGACGCTTTGAGTCAAATTCATCTGTTCATCTAAACTGTGCTCAGGCTAATCCTTTTCTGTCTTCGTGCCTTCAAAATGTGTTTTGCTAATTGATGAAAGCATGCAAATTTTGCGGCCAAATTGTTTTCCTTGTTCAGGAAGCACCAGAGGCGATTCAAGCTCGAGGACTCAGTCCCCTGCAATCTCTTGATACACCAGCGACATAATGTGTTTTTTTGTGTTGTTGTCTTCGGGATTCAGTTTCCTCAAAACTGTCAGCCCAAGCAAAGAAAGAACAAATCAGCTCTCTTGGCTGCCATCAAAGCAGAACATCCAACATAAAGAAAGAAGGAAAGAAAGGAAAGGGAAAACAATAGAGAGTGATTTACTCCCAGTGCTCATTATAAACATAGATTTGTTCACAAACACAGTAATTCACTTACCATATAAATGTGAGATGAGGCTAAAACAAAGGCCAAAACATTCACCAGCGCAAATAAAAAATCGTTAAAAAGAGCTCCCTTTCCATTTTTTAAGGGCAAACATGATCTTACTACATTAAAAAAACTACAAATAGGCACTTTAAGATTAATAGCTAGAGTGGCTCAAATTGATGTTTCTATTTATCAGATCTGAATTTACGACCTCGTAACTATTGCAGTCCATCTGAAAGCATTTCACTTAAAAAGTTTGCTGTAAGGGTTTGATGGCCTCGTTGTTCTATCGATCTTTTCTTTTTTGGCTGTTTATTGTGTTTTCATTTTCATCCACTTACTGTACAATGCTGCATTACTGTTATTACTGGCCTCACTTATAAAGGGATCCAAAATGCTTTCTGTCTTGTATGGGGGGAGTGACGTGTGTAATAATCTATGATGGGCTCATTCTGTCATGGCCTTTAGTAGTGGACGAGAGCAGAATGATGAAATGAGGGAAGCCGAGGGCTGCGATCCCCTGAGCTGGCATGTGACTTGTGCGACTTCATGTTGCAACGAATCCTGAATGCACACGCAGATGGAGACAACGAGCGAGTGAGGGACTGTAGGGAAATCAGTGAAGAAGAAGATTATGAATAAGAAATGAGAGACAAGCAGAATCCCAAAATACAGTATGTCGTTTAGAGATGTTAGTTGCACATATACATGTTCTATGTTGGTGGCTGTGATTTTGCCAAGTAATCATGTTCCTGGGACAACATCCTAGTTCGTCCTGAAACAACCTTCCTATGAGCTGATGAGATTTTTAGTTCACCCTCATAAACTGCTATTTTTTTTCACAAAAGGAAGTTTAAAGAATGGGCATTCTGCTTTTTTCCTATACAACAACAGTTCATGGAGAGTTTTCCTTATGAACATTTTCTATTTTTGGTTGAACTAAGTTATAGTTCACCCAAAAATGAAAATTCTGTCATCATTTAATCACCCTCAAGTTGTTCCAAACCCATAAGAGGTTGGTTAATCTTCTCTTAAATATCTATAAAGATATTTTTTATTAACCCTAAGAGGTTTCTGTCCCTCCATTGAAAGCCTAGCTAACCATAACTTTGACGCTTCATAAAAGTTCATAAAAACATTGTAAAAGTAATCCAAGCTGTTTAATCCAAGTCTTGTGAGATTTGATTACTTTACGATGAACAGATTTAATTTAGGCTATTATTTACACCTAAACAATGATTGACACATACAGTACATAGAGAACATCAAACAACGCTGAGGCTTAAACTTGTGTGCTTGATGCACAAATAAACACATACATTTACTAACGTACGCATGTGTGCATTGCCAGCTCAGGGATTGCATTCATTTTCAATAATCCAATGCAAAATTGACTATGATGTGTATGTGTCGTTGCACTGTCCTCTTGGCCATTTTTGAAATGTGCAAAAATTACAAAACTTGCATGGCCTTGTGCGCAGGAATTGGGTTTGCTCTATAATCGCTCTCACGGTATTTCAATGTCATACACCGATTGGTCTGCGCAGCGCCGCTTCAAGTTGAACACACCTAATATTGCAGTTGCTTTTACACACTATTTTTTTCCGTCTCGAAGTCTTAAAGGGTTAGTTCACCCAAACATGTAAATACCGTCATTTATTACTCACCCTCATGTCGTTCCACACCCGTAAGACCTGCGTTCATCTTCTGAACACAAATTAAGATCTTTTTGATGAAGTCTGAGAGCTTTCTGTCCCTCTATAGAGAGCCAACGCAACTACCACTTTCAAGGTCCAGAAAGGTAGGAATGACATCATTAAAGTACTTCATGAGACTCCAGTGGTTTAACCTAAATTTTATGAAGTGACGCGAGTGATTTGTTTGAGCAACAAAACACAATTTACCACTTTACTTACAAAAATATTGATCTGCAACGCGCGTTCACAAGACTCACTCATCAACACAACGCATATGCGCGAGTGTTCAGGAGAGCATCATGACGCATGCGTTTTGTGTTCACGCAATAGCTGACATTGTTGTGTGAACGCCTTGGATAATATTCTTTTGTAAATAAAGTGGTAAATTATGTTTTTTTTTTTTGCACGAACAAAATCATAAAACAAATCGCTTCATAAAATTGAGTTTAAGCCACTGAAGTCACATGGATTACTTTATTGATGTCTTTCCTACCTTTCTGGACCTTGGAGTGGTAGCTGCGTTGGATCTCTATTGAGGGAAAGAAACCTCTCAGACTTCATCAAAAGATCTTAATCAGTGTTCTGAAGATGAACGAAGGTCTTACAGATGTGAAACGACACGAGGGTGAGTAATAAATGACAGAATTTTCATTTTTGGGTGAACTAACCCTTTAAATTCCCCTAATTAAAAAACAACACATTTTCAGCGTGACTGTGCAAATTTGTCCAATTTAGCGATGACATTACCTTGAAATGATGTGTAGCATAATAATTACAATAATCGGTACATATAGCATTGAATGGAAAGTGCTTCTGTTGCTATAGGAAAACATCTGAAACATCTGTGTATTCGACAAATATAGCATCTAATTCACTTCATCTGAGATAAAGTACACAAACATGGTGCGAGTGTCATTATGGGAAGCAAGTGTCCAATTTCATGCCTCCATTTTGACTTTGATGTTGGAAGATAAATAACCTTAGCAAATTCATACACTAGATCAGGGATGGACAAACTCTGTCCTGGAGGGCCACTGCCCTGCAGAGTTTAACTCCAACCCTGATAGAACTTGCCTGCCTGTAGCATTCTAGTAATCCTGAAGGCTTTTTTTAGCTGGTTCAGGTTTGTTTGATTAGGGTTGGAGGTAAACTCTGCAGGGCAGTAGCCCTCCAGGACCGAGTTTTCCCAGGTCTGCACTAGATGGTTGAGTACATACAGTATACATAGTGTATAGTATGTCATTAGAAATATGGTTTTGGGAGACAGTGAATCATTGAACTATATTAGTAACGACTGAACTTTCAATCATGGTTGGCTGATGCCTGGTTCAGACTACACAATATGTTTGTCGGTTACGATAGTCACTGTGTCAGATTATGCGATTTTGACTCCTAAATTCTTGTTGTGTCGTGGACAAGAAACTTATCAGACTGTACATCTCTTCCTGACCAATCATCACTTGCCTTCTTTAACGGCGTGCATTATGTCATCGAGAAGGCGGAACCAGCGACTGACTTCCGTAAACAAGACCGTAAACAAACAATAGATACTGGTGTGTTAGCTTAATGCTAATTCCAGTATTCACCGGGTTGCTGAAGCGCCTCAGCTATCGTTTAACAACATTTATCTTTTTTTCCACTCTGTCATGGTAGTCCCTCAAGGAAACATTACAAAGGCAAGAGTATTGTTGCCAAAGCTCCACAAACCTTCTCTCCATTGCATAATTCCACCTGACAGCACCGATACTATCGTCTCTATTTCCTTTTGCCATGTTTGAATGCGGCCTACACATGCTATTGGAATTATCGTAAATTTGAGTTTCCTATAGTTAAAAATTGGACATGAACACCCTCTCAAGTCATATTTATCACTGGAAAGCTCAGATAATTTTGATACCCAAGTTCCCAAGATGGGCAGGCCACAAATATGGTGGAGGGGTGAACGATTGCTGCTGTGACTGGTATTCTTTATACGTTTTTTTCCACAACAGCTACATCACCTTGTCTTGTCATCAAAGTAGTGCATATTAACATGAATAATCATTTGAAGCACATAGTATGTTTTTACACACAGCGAAAATAGCCTGTATTTGACCAAAATTCCAGAATCGTCAGCCAGATCTAGATAGCGCAGTGAATGTTTATGAATGGAAGTGAATGGGGTGTGAAATATAATTTTGGCTTTAATACGATTTTCTCAATAAATAAGCAAGATTAAACCATGTTTCACCCATGCTTCCTGTTCTTTCCGACAACAAAGCACTTAAATGCGATGAGCTTGTAATCAAGACTTCAGAAGTGGAAAGCAGGAAATTTCCGATAGCAACTGAAGGCAGCATTTGAAAGTTGTGTACGGGAGAGCTTCTGTGCTCCTATTGGTCAATGTCACAGATGTGACAGATCGTGGATTTGAATTTTTTTTTTTAAAATGCTGTTGTGAACCGTCACACACTATAT
The DNA here is from genome assembly GCA_003731715.1 of Anabarilius grahami. Taxonomy (NCBI): domain Eukaryota; kingdom Metazoa; phylum Chordata; class Actinopteri; order Cypriniformes; family Xenocyprididae; genus Anabarilius; species Anabarilius grahami. The sequence goes on from RJVU01036043.1 coordinate 6,432,296, forward strand.
GAGACAAAATGATCGCCTCTTGTATCCCAACGCCCATTGTCGTTTACGAACCACCACGACACTATACGTCAAACAGATCATGCCAAAATCTGGCTGAAATATATGGCTAGTTTAGTCTGAACCCGGCATAATATTGCTTTTGGAAACGTACGCCTGACTGGCTGTGTTCTGTTAATGATTGTGTCATGTCACAACCTTTTTTATATTTTGATGTGGACAGACAAACTGAATCTTGTCACATCGCATCTGGTTAGTGTTAGCATAAGGATGTTCTTGTTTGACAATATGGTTGAAGGACCAACAATACATGGTCTCACTTGGCAAAATCACCAAATCTATTTGTTTTTAATGTTCTTCAGCAAATGGTGGTTTAATCCATTTTCTTTTATCTGCATCCTGGAGTTTCATAATGTTACTTTTATTGACCACAAGGTGACACCAAACACTCACAAAAATACCCTTGAGATTAATTTGGCTGCTACACAGAGTTTAAATTTACTGCATCCTATGGATTTAGTTCTTCTTTAGGCCTATATTTAGCTTAAGAAAAACATTATTAACACTTACATGGGAATGCTGACAATAAGCTCTTTCTTGATTTCATCCAAACCTCAAAGCTATTTTTCCCCCACAATGCAGTTAGACATGTCAGTGTGTGTGTGTGGAGAGAAAGCCTTGTGTCAATACATCAGTTATCACAGCTGACTGCCTCCTCTGCTTCCCCCTTTTGACACCATGCCATTTTCTGACTCTCAGCTGCTGAAAGAAATGAAAGCCACAGATGAGAAATAAGGGACTGCTGCAAAATACATAGAATCCTGTAATGAGTGTTTAGTGCATTCCAGAATCAAAAGATGTGCCCTTTTTCAGTCGATAGAACCAACCGCATTTGATGTGCCCCCTCCTACCATTTCAGCCCAAAGTGGGGATGCTTGCCAGCAAATTCCCATTCTCGGATAATGAAGATGTAGTCCCTGCTCACCTGGCTGTGCCTGGAAGGTGGGAGGTGACAGACGGGCGATGGGAGCTTCCATATGGCCCCGGCAGCCACAGAAAAACCCTCACCTCACCTTCACTACCCCCATCAGCCACTCTGATCCGAGACCTCCTCACCTCCTCCCTCTCTAATCGCACCGCTAACGGTTTACGGCACAGTCACTGCTCCTGGATCAGTGGAAAAGGCCAGGCTCCGCTTGAAGCCCACTCCATTACAGGTCTCAGTTGGAAGTGTGGAGGTAAATGAGAATCAGATGATGGATCGGGGCATGTGGGGGGATGCTGTGGGCGGTATATCACAGTCAGTGTCCTCAGCATATCCATGTCGCTCCACCTCTCATTACTGTAATGAACTCAAGGGAGTATGTGGGCACTGCAAGGGACCCACAGGCTGCAATCTGTTTGATTAGCGCAATTTACAAATTACTTGAGTCTCCACTACCGTCCTCAGACCATGGCATTCATCACAGATTGTTTCACTTACTAGATTACGATTTGAATTAAATAAATAAATAGCCTAATGCATGGCTATGCATAAAGAAAAGGAAGCTGTGTATAGCGACGATAATCGGCTACCGTGTGCCTCTATAGATAAGGTGAGATTTGCATGAAAGGATACAGCGTTTAATGTTCCGTGCATCCTGCAATTATCGTAAGTAAGGCCAATTGATGGCTGGATCAATAAACAAGCAGATAGGATTTGAAACATAATTATAAAAATAAATCATTTTTGAGACCAGTTTTTTTTCCTGCTTGTTTGTAGCAGCAGCATAGCTGAAATATGCAAATTACTGTTTGCATATGTATAGATGAGTCAGTGTTTGCTTAATATGTAAAAAATACATTTGCACGCTAATGCCTGAGGTTGATTTTTTTTCTCTCTTTCTCTCTCTCTCTCTCTGTAGGTTTTAAAGGCATATTTATCAAAATGGGTGTAAGTCCACTTCAGATGTTAATGTTCTTAGGTAAATGTACGACATTCTCTGTGTGTACAAACTTCTTTTTGTTTTGTTTGAAAATGACAAATTTCTCTTATACAAACCAATGGTACTACTGCATTTTAAGTGTCACTTAAAGGGATAGTTCACCCAAAAATGAAAATTTGATGTTTATCTGCTTACCCCCAGGGCATCCAAGATGTAGGTGACTTTGTTTGTTCAGTAGAACACAAATTATGATTTTTAACTCCAACCGTTGCAGTCTGTCAGTTGTATAATGCATGTCAATGGTAACAAAACCTATGAGAGTAAAAAAACATGCACAGACAAATCCAAATTAAACCCTGCGGCTCGTGACGACACATTGATGTCCTAAGACACAAAACGATCAGTTTGTGCGAGAAACCTAACAGTATTTATATAATTTTTTCCCCCTCTAATACACCACTATGTCCAACTGCCTTGAGCAGGCGTAGTTTAAACATGGTGCCTGTAGTACAACAGTTTTTATACAAATGGAAGTAAACCACTAAAAAACATGGTTTTATTACATCAAAGCTTTATTTTATTTTGTTACTTTTCGTAAGGGCAGCTTTACAAATAAAAAGGACACATACAAAAATCTTGTTCACATACCTCAGTTGGATGTGGAAAAACCATAGGCACAGCTGATGGTTTAAGTCGTACGTGATCCTCTCCTGGGTATGTAAAATCATCAGGGGAAAAATGATCGCTGCAGATCCTCAACAGCTTTAGTACGTTAATAGGTGTGTTGATTTCCAGCCGAAGAGCAATCAACCATAACTTCAAGCGAACAGGCTCAGAAGTTGGGAATACGTGGAAAGTCACCACTCCCGAATGAGTTCGCGTGAGAGAACGTAATCTTTTAGTTTTAAGTCGGTTTGAACAATCCGGATAAGCGTAAATAAGTACCATTTTGATTAGCTGTCGTACCTACAATGTTTGTGCTCTGTGTAAACAATGAGTGACATATACGCGTGAGAGATCACTTCCGGCGCTTGCATTAACTACGCCAGAGCGCTTACACACCTCACGCACCGGATTCCGTGCGCATGCGCGCTCAAGGCAGTTGGACATAGTGGTGTATTAGAGGTAAAAAATTATATAAATACTGTTCAGTTTCTCGCACAAACCGTTCGTTTCGTGTTTTAGGACATCAATGTGTCGTCACGAGCCGCAGGGTTTAATTTGGATTTGTCTGTGCATGTTTTTTTTTACTCTTATAGATTTTGTTACCATCGCCATGCATTATACGACTGACAGACTGCAACGGTTGGAGTTAAAAATCATCATTTGTGTTCTACTGAAGAAAAAAAGTCCACCTACATCTTGGATGCGCTGGGGGGTAAGCAGATAAACATAAAATTTTCATTTTTTGGGTGAACTATCCCTTTAAGTGTCAAAATATCTGCATATAACATACTACCTGTGTTTTTTTAAATTGGATTGTCTAGTAAAATAATAATAAATATTGTAAAATAAATGAAATAATAAAAATAAACTCAAATGACCCATGACCCCACAAGTTCATCAATTACCATCAAAATATGAGGTCATATTCTCGAATCTGATTGGTTGACCAAAGTTCTAAGGTGTGCAATTATTTTCAGAGAAATGCACGGCTAAAGTAGTTCTAGCAGGTCTTGACTGCATTACAGTTCCATATCACTTCGCCAAATGATTTCAGTTATTTAAATAGGACCTTACAGCCTACAACCGCAAAAGAACCAAAACCCACAACGACACTGACCAAGCAAATAAATATAGTAACAATAGGATGAAAACGTCAAATTATTGTCATGGTTTTTGCCACAATATACGTTTTATTGTTTTATACAGCTAAAGGGTTTATACAGGTCCTTCTCAAAAAATTAGCATATTGTGATAAAGTTCATTATTTTCCATAATGTAATGATAAAAATTAAACTTTCATATATTTTAGATTCATTGCACACCAACTGAAATATTTCAGGTCTTTTATTGTTTTAATACTGATGATTTTGGCATACAGCTCATGAAAACCCAAAATTCCT
>RJVU01036043.1:6445469-6460276 GCA_003731715.1 Anabarilius grahami
GTGTTTGCTGCCAAAAAGCTCTCAAGATTGGTTTGGTGCACACAGGGGTAAAAAGTACCCCATCTGTACAATGAAATATACTGCTGTATTTTTAATGTTGTGAGCCTATTTTTCTGCCGGAGATCCTGGACATCTTGTTCAGATACATGGTACCATGGATTCTATCAAATAACAACAGATAAAAAATCAAAACCTGACTGTCCCTGTTAGAAGTCATATAATGGGCTGTGGTTGAATGATCCAAAACAAACATCAATACCAACACAAAAATGTGTCAGTGAGCACAAAATGAATCTTCTGCCATGGCTGTCCCAGTCCCCTGACCTGAAACCGAAAGAAAATGAGTGGAGTGAACTGAAGAGAAGAAGCACCAACATGGAGCTGGGAATCTGAAGGATCTGGAGAGATTCTGCATGAAGGAATGGCCTCTGATCTCTTGTCAGGTGTTCTCCAAACTCATCAGGCATTATAGAAGAAGACTCAGAGCTGTTATCTTGGCAAAAGGAGGTTGCAAAAAGTATTGAATAAAAGGGTATGATTAATTGTGAGAAATGTGTATTAGAGAAACAACTTTTCTCTCATAATGAGATTTTCCGCCCATTTAAAATTATTATTCTCCAATGAAAGGTTTAGATTTTTTAAATAAAAGATCAAAAGTATTAACGATGCAGATTTATTTTCACAGCCTTCTTTGGTCATATTTACCAAGGGTATGAATAATTTTGAGCACAACTGTATGTATATATATATATATATATATGTACACTACCGTTTAAAAGTTTGGGGTCAGTAAGATTTTTTAATGTTTTAAAAGAAGTATCTTCTGCTCACCAAGCCTGCTTTTATTTGATTAAAAATACAAACAAAAACAGCAATATTGTGAAATATTATTCCAATTTAAAACAGCTGTTTTCTATGTCAATATACAGTAAAGTGTAATTTATTCCTGGGATCAAAGCTGAATTTTCATCATCATTACTCCAGTCTTCAGTGTCACATGATTCTTCAGAAATCAATCTAATATGATGATTTGATGCTCAAGAAACATTTATGATTATTATCAATGTTGAAAACAGTTATTTACATTTTTATTTCATGATGCTATGATGAATATAAAGTTCAAAAGAACAGCATTTGTCTGAAATCTAAATCTTTTGTAACATTAAACACTACCGTTCAAAAGTTTGGGGTCAGTAAGAATTTTAATTTTATTTTTGGGGGATAGAAATAAAATTAATCAATATTTTTATTTATCAAGGATGAGTTAAACCGATCAAAAGTTACAGTAAAGACAATTATAATGTTAGAAAATATTCTATTTTAAATAAATGCTGTTCTTTTGAACTTTCTAGTCATCAAAGAATTTTGAAAAAATTTTTTACACAACTATGGTGTAGTCCTGTTTTATATATAAAACTGAGCTATTTATGTTCTTGTTTGTTTTTAAAGTTGTTATATTGTATATGGTGAGGTCTTGTTATATTTATTATAATGAAAACTCAAACATAATTATATATAAAAAAATAATACATGAAGACTTGAAAAGTTCTGTACAAAACTTTTTTTATTGTAGCCAATAAATTAAGGATAAAACGATTCAACATGATGGGCCATTGAGGCTGCATTTTCAGACATCATCATTAACAGATTGTTCAGTCCTGCATTGCATTAATGCTTTCATTAGCCAGTACAATATTTATTATGTGATTAATGAGTTCTCAAGACAAGATAAGCTGTTAATGCCTATCAAGTATTTGTGAGTGCTCAAACTGCAGCCTTAGTTCCCTGTAACCTCAGAATCATGTCACAATGCTGTTAAAGGGATATTTAGAGGTTGTTTTTATTTATCCATGATAATTCAGTGCGACCCAAATAGAGTCTGCTTGGATCAAGTGGCCTGCACTGTAATTGCAGATCTTCAACAATGGGAGAAAGGTCAGACCTCAAACAATAGGAAGAAAACCACTCTCAATTCCTTCTATATATAGTTAGCCAATTTTCCACATGATTTTCAGTGTCTGCTCTTTTTCCAAAGTGTGAGGGTGTTTTTTCTTTGTTTTTCCTTCCATTATAAAAACAGAAATGACACTTTCAACACCATATACCCCCCTCCACCCAATTTCCCCAACAAAAGAATAGATAGATAGATAGATAGATAGATAGATAGATAGATAGATAGATAGATAGATAGATAGATAGATAGATAGATAGATAGACAGATAAATAGACAGACAGACAGATTAGATGGATGGATGGATGGATGGACGAACGGACAGATAAATAGACAGATGGATGGATGGACGGAGGTACAAATAGACAGACAGACAGACAGACAGACAGACAGACAGACAGACAGACAGATAGACAGATAGACAGATAGACAGATAGATAGATATTGGACAGACGACGAACAGATAGATAGATAGACAGACGGAAGGATGGACGAATGGGTAGATAGATAGACGGTTGGATAGATAAATAGACGGACGGACGGACAGACAGACAGACAGATAGAACATCATTAGCAAAATCCTTGTGATTGGAGAAGAGAGAGGGTCATGTGGAAATGTAGATGAATGTACGATGTTTCTACCACTGCAGAATTAGACTGCTCACCAGTGATTCCCCCCGCGCCAAACCCCCAACCCGGACATACAAGCATAGCCTAGCCTATATTAAATAAATATTAAATATAAATGCCAATCTAAGTTTATGAACTGTGTAACCTGTCTTTAATGAAAACACGTCTTTAACTCTTTTCTTGACAGTGATGATACTTTATTGGCTGCTGGGACAAGTTGAGCTGAGTGAGAGATGAGACAAGAAAAGCCCACATTAAAATCCTGCTGGCAGCAAAGTGTCGTGCTTTCGCCCATTGAAGAACCTCTGCAGAGTCCTGTGCAAAGCAGCGACTGTGAAAACGACGAGGAGATCTGTGAATACTCTAAGTCAGCTCAGCATTAAGAAGATCTTTTTTTAAAGCCAACACAGCACTACCGTCCAGCACCTGTCAAGATGCTTTTTAAGTCTCATACTCATCGTTTCTCAGAGAAGACTTCTGCACTACAATCATTACTTCAATCATACTCTCTCACTCGCACACACACAAGTGATTTAGTTTTTCTCAAGAAAACTTTTGGGTTGTAGACATTTACATTGTATATTTAGGCTGACCTGTCTGTGGGTTGTGTATATCTGCTTTCAATCCACAGTGACGCTGCTTCTTCTTCTTCTACGGCGGTTGGCATCCAGCTTATTGATGCATTACAGCCCCCTTCTGCTCCGGACAGTGACGCTGATGACGTGTTATGTAGTGCGCCGAATCAAATGTACTTGATTCGAATGTGCTTGAAGGAATTTGATTAGGAAATACAGAACTGTTGATGTTACCATATATTGCACTTTTAAATCAATAGGCCTTTTTCACAAGAATAGGAAATTACATCATGCAGGGTAAAGTTATTTCCGCTATACAGGTCTGCAGCTATTATATTACTACACTCTTTTCTCAAGAAATGCTTCTTACCTTTTCCTTTTCTGTTTACATCTATTCCCAGTATGAAAAGAGATCTTCATTCCACTGCCCGTCTCGCCTTTTTCAAAGCAAAAACACGTTCTGTGTCAACGAGCCCTAATGTAGTGCAAAGGAAAACAAGTAGGAAATAATTACGTAATAAGTACTGCATCAAGAAGATAGATAGATAGATTCACTGACATGGCTGGATGAAGTTATCTGACTCAAAGCACTGAATCAGCTCTGTCAGAGTTTAAATGAAGAGCTCAAGGGGTGATACATTTGAGCACACAGACAAACACACAGAATAATAGTAACAGTCAATAGTAAATATCAAAAGACATCCAAATGATTTCCTTGACCCCATCCTGATAAAATCAATTGGCTCCTTCAAAGACATTGCACTGAGGCTTTTCAGACTCTCAACTCTCTTCTTCTAAAGTTTGCTGCGACATCAGTGACAATGAGAGGAAGAGAGAGAAGGGAGAGGAATATGTGATGCCTCCCCTCTAATTTCCTCCTCTCCCAGCAGCGCTAATGGTCTGAAATGTTCAGTGCTAAAAGAGCGGCTCCCAGCAGACATCGCTCAATACAGGGGCCAGCACCATCTCCTGCAGTTCATCTCTCTCAGTCTTGTGTAAATGCATGAGATTCCAGCCCTCCTGCTCTCCCTCCACTGGGGAGTGGGTTTATGGGTAATTGAGGACACTGGAACTCGCCATAATTGGAGCTGTGCGATAATGGAGCGGGGCAATCTGGATGCCTCATTCAGGAGAAAACACATGGAGCAAGAGCTTTCACTTAGACTTACAGAAAACATAGGAATAGGGAGCCATTTTCACATGAGTGTTTCATCACCATGGAGGATAGAAACTTTTCTTTTTTTGGTATTATTAAATCATGTCTCTAATAATTTGAAGGAAAAGAGCCAAGGGCATAGAAATGTTGAAAGGTGTGTGATAAACACAGTAGAATTACAATGATGATTATTGTTATTATAATTATTATTATGTTACATTTGAGAGTAATTAAGTCAGACAATATTAAAGTGTTCCTGGAAAGTGCTAACTTTATTTTAAAGGTTGCAACCAAGAATCTTAGGGTGCGTTCACACTTGTAGTTCGGTTTGTTTGGTTCATTTGGTCCGGACCAAAGAAGAAAAAAAAAACATTTAGTCCTGGTCCGATTAGCGTTCAGATTGGCAATTTTTTCACCGAACCAAAAGATACCGAACCTAAAGGCATAGGGATATATTCACAACGTGATCGGTCGGATTTTATGACGTATTGCCTATTTTGAGACGGAACTTAGCGAACATCGAGAACAATGCTGTGTGCTGAGGTAAATGCGCTTGTTGTGTGTGAGCCTGCATGTGGTATTTTGGCCAGCTGGGAACTTGTGAAGAGCTTATAAAATGTGTAAAGTAGTCAAAACAGCGGCGGGAATCCATCCGTCACGCACAAACAACCTGCTGCGTGGGGACGAGCGTCTGATGTCTGTCATGTGCAAACTCGCGACTATGACAAGAAAAACCGGCATGCGTGAGGATTCTGTCCTTTTCAGGGTTTCGTCTTCCTGTTTTTGGTTCGTTTACATGTCTTTGGTCCGTGTTGCGTTCATATATCATTCAAACCGCACCAGAGTTCGTTTGGAACCTGACCGAGACCCATCTTTTCAGCGGTCTCGGTCCGCTTGTTTGGTGCGCACCAGGGTTCGGATGGTGCGCACCAAACGTTCAATATGTTCAAATGAACCGCACTAACCGAGCAATCGCACCAGGGTTCGTTTTAATCGAACCAAATATGACAAGTGTGAACACACCCTAATTGCCACTGAACTGAACCTTGACCCTCACTTTAATGTCTTTAAGTGAGCTGTCAATTTATCATGTTAATTTAGTGGGATTAAAGGGTTAGTTCACCCAAAAATGAAAGTTATGTCATTAATTACTCACCCTCATGTCGTTCCAAACCCGTAAGACCTCCGTTCATCTTCGGAAAACACAGTTTAAGATATTTTAGATTTAGTCCGAGAGCTTTCTGTCCCTCCATTGAAAATGTATGTACGGTGCACTGTCCATGTCCAGAAAGATAATAAAAACATCATCAAAGTAGTCCATGTGACATCAGTGGGTTAGTTTAGAAGTTTTTGAAGCATCTAAAATACATTTTGGTCCAAAAATAACAAAAACTACGACTTTATTCAGCATTGTCTTCTCTTCCGGGTCTGTTGTATATATCCGCTTTCAATCCACAGTGACGCTGCTTCTTCTTCTTCTACGGCGGTTGGCATCCAGCTTATTGATGCATTACCACCCCCTTCTGCTCCGGACAGTGACGCGATTAGGACATCCGCGACATGCACACCTACGCACCATTTTAAAAAATATAGCAATACCAAAATACAAACAATGTACTGTAGAATAGCTTGAATACAGCGTGCTTCTCCCTCAGACTGTAAACGAAGCTCGGGCGCACTACATAACACGTCATCAGCGTCACTGTCAGAAGGGGGCTGTAATGCATCAATAAGCTGGATGCCAACCGCCGTAGAAGAAGAAGAAGCAGCGTCACTGTGGATTGAAAGCAGATATACACAGACCCGGAAGAGAAGACAATGCTGAATAAAGTCGTAGTTTTTGTTATTTTTGGACCAAAATGTATTTTAGATGCTTCAAAAACTTTTAACTAACCCACTGATGTCACATGGACTAATTTGATGATGTTTTTATTACCTTTCTGGACATGGACAGTGCACCGTACATACATTTTCAATGGAGGGACAGAAAGCTCTCGGACTAAATCTGAAATATCTTAAACTGTGTTCCGAAGATGAACGGAGGTCTTACGGGTTTGGAACGACATGAGGGTGAGTAATTAATGACATAATTTTCATTTTTGGGTGAACAAACCCTTTAACAATAAATGTAAAATATAAAAATGCATTTTAATGAATTATAAATTCGTTAAAACAATGAGACAAGATTTTTGCACAGTATTTAAAAGAAATCCTCAATGACAAAACTCATGACTGCAGTTGGATTTTGAAATGTTTTAACTAATAAATTTAGTTCTACTTTAGTTCTGAATTATCAAATGCATTGAGAGATGACAATATACAAGCACTGTAAAAGGTTTTGCCACAAACTCAACTGACTGGCTTCTCTCCTGTATGATTTCACATGAGTCTCTTCAGACCTTCCTGTACATGAATTATGAGCTTCCAGAACTTCTGATTAAGGCTGTGTGTGACCTCCTAATTAAATATCTTTCTACAAATTAAACATGGAAATAGAAACAGTATAAATATCAAAAGTAAATAACAGTTTTTTCTTAGTCTTATTAAGTGCAAACAATAAGTGCAACCATAATCAATGTACTCTTTCAATATTAAAAGTGCAAACAGAGACCAGAGCTAAAAGATGGCTACAACTACACAGCCAGCCTAAGATAGGTTTGATATTGGGAGACAAGATATTGTAGCCTAATTTTTGCACATAAGGGAGCTCGCGTTTTACTTTCGATTTTGAATTCGCGATTGCACGTACTCTGTGTATATGGAGAGGCGGTGCTGAGCACACTTTCTACAAGACATTTAACAGACACTTAGGCTCTGTTGCGCAATGAATCCTCCACCATGGTCTTGTCAGTCCTCTTGCCTTACTCTCGTCACGTGATCAGTGAACTGTGATTCCTGCTGCACTGTGTGCGACTCTGCAGCTCGTGCTGGATGAGTAGAGCAGACGATTACGATAGTTTACAACAGAAGTGTCGTTATCCAACTGAATTAACTGGTTTTTATTTAGAAAAAAAGCAAAACGACAGTGGAGGCGGTGCTGGGGTTGGCACTGTAATGTAATGTAAACGAAGCGGTGGCATATATGCTAATTTCATCCTCACACAGATTTTAATGAGATGTTAGCTTAATACATTGGTGGGAATGTTTGCAATGCCATTTCCCCCCCTTCTGTACACTTCATTGTTGCTATTTGACCAGTTAAACCACTCAATCTTTAATTTCTCTAAGGATAGCTAATGAAAGTCAGAAGCCATGTGTGGGCATTAACTACACATATAACCACAAAAACACATATTTCAAATGACCCTTTGTCAGACCCATGTTTCTCAGCAGGAGGAGGGCCACTTAAGTGTTCCGCTCGCAATGCTTTAAGTGTGTTTTTATGTCTAATTGGGCAATTTGCTCCTTCAATATTGCCTCTATAATTGAACCCTGCTCACAGAAAATGAAGTTTGATGTGGTATGTCACCCTTAATAGTGTTTCTACCAACTCATGAAGAAAAGAAAGAGTATTAAAAAATAAATAAATAAACAAGAAACGAGACTGACCAAAAGGTTGGAAAAAGTTATCTCGGCAAAAATTCCTGGATCCTTAATTTGAACATTGGTCCTCTGATACCAAGCCAAATTACGCTGCAGGCATCTCACTGCATTCTCCCTCTCCACGGTCGCCCTTGTAACCTTGCTGATTGATTTTTTGCAAATGTCACGGTTTACTTAAAATGCCTTCTCATACTTTATGCTTTCCAACAGCAGTTATAAATCTAGGGGGTAGAACTGGAAGTCATAAATCCTCCGATGATGCATAACCTTCAAAAAATGTCCCAGGAAGTTTGATATAACTGTATAAATTAGTGTCCTCTGGGCTTCTTTTATACTTGGAGATTCACACAGATATCAAACTAATGTATCATTTATTTGTGTCTTTTAGGGACATAAATCAAAACACTGAAATGTAGTGGAAAGAAAATACTGACCATTACAGATCTTTATTGCTAAGAGCAATAATGTGGTCTGTTTTAGCTATACGGAGATGGAGCAGTGTCATAACACAGTTTTACAAAGTTTTCCAAAATTTATGTCAATAATTTATATTATTTTAAAGCAATTTAAATTAATATTTTTATACAGCAAGGATGCAGTGAATTATGGTAGCTTGTTTCTGCTACTGAATAAAAAAAATATATAAATTTTATCAATTGTGATTTTTTTTCTCAGAATTGCATGATATAAACACACAATTTTGAGTTATACAGTCAGAATTGTGAGATATAAACTTGCAATTGTGAGTTAAAAAGTCAGAATTGAAAGATATAAACTCACAATTCTGAACTGGACTTTATAACTCGCAATTGCAAGTTTATATCTAACAATTAGTGTTGTCATGGTACCAAAATTCCAGTAGTCGGTACCGATACCATGAACATTTTATGGTTCTCGGTACTAATTTCGGTACCACAGCAAAATCTGTTGGAACTATTTTACTTTTTTATATAGCCTATTTTAAAAACATTAAATATGATTTGGAGTGTGTGTGTGTGTATGTTTGTGTGTGTATATATAGGCTACCTCAATGAAATAAATTTTGAAATATAAAAAAAATAAGAAAAAAAGTTACAGATACAACCCAGAATATTATAACCCGGAAGCGCTGCACTGTGTTTACTACATCAACAGCGTAGGAGACTGACAGGAAAGAGAAGAAATTGTTGAATAAAGTTGTTAATTTTGTTTTGTTTTTGTGCACAGAAAGTATTCTCGTTGCTTCATAACATGAAGGTTGAACCACTGTAGTCACATGGACTATTTTAACAATGTCTTTAATACCTTTCTGGGCCTTAAAATTTGGAATGACATTGCTATGTACAGTGAGATTAGAAACCTCTCGGATTTCATTAAAAATATCTTAATTTGTGTTGCAAATATGAACGAAGGTCTTACAGGTTTGGAACGACATGAGGAGGAGTAATTAATGACAGAAATTTCATTTTTGGGTGAACTAATCTTTAAGTCAAGAAAGCCAGAACTGCTCTTGATCAACATAGTGCTGTTTCCTTCTATGAACACTTTGCCATCCCCCACATTATCCAAACAACTTGTCTGTAAGCATCGTCATGGTTTAATATTTTAAAATTATTTGGTGTATCATAATGACTTACTAACATTAAAGCAATAATAAAAAAAAAAATTAAAAAAAATCTGCCAAAAAAATCTGCTATAAAATGTAATAACTATAGGGATGGTTTTGACGGTACTTTTTTATCTTTTGTACCAGTGTTGCTTAGGTACTGTACATCTGCACTTTAACTACTAGAACAACTACTATTTCAGAAGCACCCAGACCAGTACTTGCACTGGTTGCCATTTTTAGTACTATACTGTACATTAACATTAATTTAAACAATTTAGGGATAAGTAGCACATTTTTAAACTACTTTATATACTATATCTCAAAGATACTGCACAGTGTTGCAGACATTAAAACACAATCTCTACTTTAAAAAAGACAATTAAACATTCATGGCCATTATCACAGGTGGCTGTGTCCTTGGAAAGCCATACTTTTTGAATTATGTGTTCCATTAAATAGACAAATTGGGTGCAAAGACTCTTTTAAAAGTGCTCTTAATTGCCACCCTGATGCAGTTTTGTTGCGATCTCAGGCTGCACATTGTTTTGTGTGAACCTGTGACCATACATTAAATCTCGTTTTATAGATTGTGCTGGAGCACAAAGCTCTTCATCTTGTGGTAATATCCTGAGTAAGCAAAATCTAGTTATATGACTATATCTTATTTTACTATTGCCTGAATATTATGCATGCTGCATGAAATATGGAACAATATGTTTCAGTGTGCTTGCTAATAGCTTGACAGCTTTTTATCTACCACAACACCACCTGCAGTGTTAAAAGACTGTGGGTGGAGATAGACATAATTCATGGAGATATTATCACTGCTTTTTAAAATACTAAAATACTGTGTAACCCAGGATTAGTGCACAGTTTTAGACATGTTGCATGTATAAAAGTAATGTATACATTTTATTAGTTCAAGCATTCTAAACAGACCCATGACATTAGTGTTGTTAGTGCAGTGCTCTACTGTTTGAGCTGAATGTTACAATTTTTTTGAGTAAACAATTATTGCAGGTAACCACCGTTTGAGTGGAAACAAATGACATTCAGAACAGTAACAAAATCACCCTGGTAAGGGTGAGAGGGAATGTGAGAAATAATTCTGTAATACTGAACTGTGACTGTTTTAGGTGCAAGACATCTAATCATTTCAAAGACTCACCTTTCTTATATTATAAGGAGTCATGAATCATATCATGACCACAATAAATCTTTAAAACTTAAAAGTTGTTGAGAATGACCTTGGCATGCTAATTGAGCTGGAAGCATTTGGCCTCTGAGTGATTTTATGTCTCTGTAAGCTAGTTCCACAAACTCCCTTTCTACTTGGGATACTCCGATCGAGCAGCTGCAGATAATCACATTCTATGAATCGACTTTCATTTAAAAGTTAAACCAATGGAAAATGGATCTCAGGTGTGGTGGGTAGAACTAGGATTTGTTACGCTTTGGCCCAGATAACCCCAGTTAAATCAATGGAATGAAAGAGCTTGCAGGCGAAAAGTCTGTATTCCACTCGTTTAATGGCAGGTACAGGTATATTTCCAGAATTTTTCCATGGAAAGTTAAGCTGGAGAATTTTGGTAATATAGTCTGTGTTCTAGATTGCAGCAGAGTTTATTTATTTATTTATAGCGAAGAGTAAATTAGATTTTTTTTTTCTGTTTTATCAGTCTGTTTTTGAGAGTTTGATAAGATATGGTATTACAGCATGGTATGGAAACCAACTGTAAATAATACAGAAAAAAAAAAAGAAAAAAAGATCTGCACACTGTTGTTCTCCCTTTATTTAGAAAAAGTTAAAAGTGGCTCATGGAAACCTGACTGTCCAATCAAAATCGAAACTTGCACGACTTGTACATACTGCTCTAAAAATTGTAAAGTGGGAAGATGAATTAACTATACAGGAGCTGTATGATGTATCTATTTTAAGACAAGCAAAAAAAACAAATGTTGCTGATTACACACACATTTTACGTGATAATTTTAACATTACCCGCAGGGAGACGATTGAGGATTTTGATGTGTAAATCAAAATTAAATTATTTATTAGTAAAATGCAAAAATTAAATACCAGATTGGTAATATATATATATATATATATAGTGGTTATGAGTAATTTATTGTATGTTATGAACTGTTATGTGAGTCTAATGTTGTGTACTGACCATGTCATGGTTGTCCAAGAAGTCTATTCTATTCTATTCTATTCTATTCTATTCTATTCTATTCTATTCTATTCTATTCTATTCTATTCTATTATAAACATTTAGTTTAGTCATAAGCAGCCATGCATGCAAACTAATACAAATTTAAAAACATTACGTTTTTGACTTATTTATATTTATTTGTGAGTAGAACTTTAATCGATTCTTTCATTGAACATCAAAAAACATGAATGTTGATTAAAATAAACATATTTCAGATTCCCAGAATTTTGCAACCCTAATAGGGACGATGTGTCGAGACCAATCAGACACTGTTTTACAGCTGGAGCGCTAATTATAAATATTTTTATGCTTTGTGGTGTTTAAGTAGTTCTTATGTTCAGTGAAACACTCAGATAATTTGTTTGGAGAGGTCTTTGGACTTTTGATAATGGTCCCAAATGCCATAACTTTTGATTGCTTTGAGCTATCAACACAAAATGTGGCCCAGATGCAGTTGACATGATTGTGAACAAGCCCAAACTTTCGATTTTATGACCTATCATACATACTTCTAATAGTTTTCTGATAGTAATTTATAATAACAAAATCAGTCAGTAAATTGCATCACTTTTTTTAGGGTTTTCTCAGCAGTGCTGTAACATCAGAACCTCCAAACATTATCACAATATATCAAAATTTTGAGTAGAGTACACCTCAGCGTAGAGTACACCCCCTTTGAAAATTATTTTAATAATATCTCAATGAACACAAAAACAATTTCCAAAATGTTGACAAGACTAAGTTTAATATAACATCTGTTTAACTTATAACATGAAATTAATAATATAACTTAGATTACACATTTTTCAGTTTTACTCAAATTAGGGTGATGCAAAATGAGTACACCCCACAACAAAAACTACTACATCTAGTACTTTGTATGCACTCTAAAAACTGCTGGGTTAAATATGGACAAAACCAGGGATTGGGTTGTTTTCACCCAGCCATTTTTTTCAACCAATTTTGGATTTATTTTTTTAGCCAGCAATATAGTAATATAGTAAAAGGCGTGTTTTTGCTCACCCCCAAATAGGGGCAAATTTGTGGGGTATTTTAAGCTGAAACTTGACCAGACCAGAGACTTATATTACATCATGTGAAAGAGGGCATTATAGGTGCATTTTAACCCAACCTGCTGGGTTTGTCCATATTTTACCCAGCTTGGGTTTTTTTAACCCAGCATTTTTTAGAGTGTGGCCTCCATGATTTTTAATGACAGCACCAAGTCTTCTGGGCATGGAATGAAAAAGTTGGCGACATTTTGCAACATCTATCTTTTTCCATTCTTCAAGAATGACCTCTTTTAGAGACTGGATGCTCGATGGAGAGTGATGCTCAACTTGTCTCTTCAGAATTCCCCATAGGTGTTCGATTGGGTTCAGATCAGGAGCCACTGAATCACTTTCACCCTGTTCTTCTTCAGAAATCCAACAGTGGCCTCAGATGTGTGTTTAGGATCTTTGTCATGTTGGAAAAGTGCATGACGACCAAGGGCATGGAGTGATGGTAGCATCTTCTCTTTCAGTATAGAGGAGTACATCTGTGAATTCATGATGCCATCAATGACATGCAGCTCCCCGACACCAGCAGCACTCATGCAGCCCCACATAAGGACACTGACTCCACCATGTTTCACCGTAGGCACCATGCATTTTTCTTTGCATTCCTCATCTTTGCAACACCATACAGTTTTGAAGCCATCAGTTCCAAAAACATTTATCTTGGTCTCATCACTCGAGAGTATAGAGTCCCAGTAGTCTGCAACTTTGTCAGCATGGGCCCTGGCAAACTCTAGCTGGGCTTTTTTGTGCCTGGGCTTTAAGAGGGGCTCCTTTTGTGGACGGCACCCATGCATGCCATTCCTCTGCGGTGTATGCCGTATTGTGTCACAGGAAATAGTCACCCCAGTTTGGCTTTCTACTTCTTTAGATAACTGCAGTGAACTTGCATGCCGATTTTCTTCAACCCTTCTCATCAGAAGACGCTCCTGTCGAGGTGTTAACTTCCGTGGACGACCTGGACGTCTCTGTGAGATGGTTGCAGTTCCATCCTTTTAAAATTGTTGTACCACTTTTGCTTCAGTATTCTGACTGATAAGTAAAGCTTTGCTGATCATCTTGTAGCCTTCACCTTTCTGGTGTAAAGAAATTATTTTCTTTCTCGGGTCTTGTGACATTTCTCTTCCATATGGTGCCATTGCTGACTGCTGGAAATGGGAAGGGGTTTTTAACACCCTTTTATAGTCAACTGTCTGCTGGACACCTGTGTAAAGAATAATTAGACTCACTTGTGGTTGAATTCTTGTTAAATTAGACATCTGTAGTCTAAAATTAGCTTTGCTCCAGAGACTTTCAGTGGGGTGTACTCATTTTTGCATCACCCTAATTTCAGTAAAACTGAAAATGTTGTTCTCTAAGTTATATTATTAACCTTACTTTCATGTTATAAGTTAAACAGATGTCATATAAAACTTGTCAACATTTTGGAAATTGTTTTTGTGTTCATTGAGATAATTTACTTTTCAAAGGCTGTTGAACTCATTTAAGCTAAGCACTGCAAGTACTTGATTATACCTTTCTTTCTTTTCTTTTTTTTTGTAAAGTTATAAGCCATTACTTTTAAGTATGCCAAGTGTACTTCAGAGTGTAAGGGCTGACAGTCAACAGAGAGCTTATATATCACTTTTATAAAGCTTGAATGATTAGGATCGGGATTGGTATCGGCTGATCATGATGACAAGAAATCGGTAGTCGATATCGGCTGCAAAAATCCTCATTGGAGCATACCTACTTTTTCCACCCATCTCCCATACAAATCCCATCCCTAGAGGCCAAACTGAACAGAGTCGCACTCATCAAACACAGCACGTAGCCTGACCAACACCACATCTCTTGGGAGAGGATGAACATGCATGAAAATGGATCTTTCCATTGAATGTGTCAGTTATGTTTCTAAACAGGTTTAAAATGCATGCCTGACATGCAAATACTTTGACAGGAGGCATTTTTCTTTAGTATTACTATGCAATCAGTCCAACCAAATTGTGTTGTCATGAAATTCAGACCACTAGAGTGAAATGTGTTGGTCAGGACTTACACTGAATTGTGCACTATAAAAGAGAATGCACTAAAAAGGAAAGACATTTCCT
>RJVU01036043.1:6460419-6573775 GCA_003731715.1 Anabarilius grahami
GCACATAAAGCAATCATGCATCTAGTTGGGTGTGCCACCTTGGGTGTGCATTATTTTTTCAATAGTTCAAAGGCCCAGAGTCAATTACAGCCATTGAGCAGCGTCTCTACTAATAGCGAAACTGTAAGTTTATCTACCTCAAGAACCGCACCGTTATTACCTCGCTGGTTAGAAATGTCATGTAGCTTTTAAGTTGCTAAACTATTTTACCAATTAATTTGTAAGAGCTGCCTGAAAACACGTTTCTGTGTGAGTGTGTGTCCGTACTATATATGTGTGCGTTTGAGTGAGAGAGCGGGACATATGTGCTTTCAGGACATAATAAAACATATTTTTTGGCAAAAACCGTGACAATAATTTGTCGTTTTGATCCTATTGTTTACTATATTTATTTGCTTGGTCAGTGTCACTGTGGGTTTTGGTTCTTTTGCTGTTGTAGGCCTTTTGAAATAACTGAAATCATTTGGCGAAGTGATATGGAACTGATGGAACTGTAATGGGGTCAAGACCTGCCTAGAATTACTTTAGCTGTGCGTTTCCCTGAAAATAATTGCACACCTTAGTCAACCAATCAAGGTTGGTGCAAGCTGATTGGTTTATATTGCATCTACAGCCAATGAGCTTGCTGCTCACAACATTTAAATGGCTTGCAGCTAGCTTTCAGAGTTCATCCGAAACCCTCCACCTTCCCCAGCTACACCTATATAGATCTGGGTAATTATATCTATATGCTATTTGTGTAAGGACACTTAAAACACATTGTGAAAAGCCTGATTCTCTCAAAATGAAAGCCTGAATCTTTGAGAACATTCTTTCACACAAAAAATCATACTCTGCCAAGTTGAGGTAGGCCTTTTTTTGCTGTCATGTTTGGTGTCTGACTGTTTGTTGTTCTAACCAAAACAGAGGAAGCTTTTATGGTATGGTCATATTGCTAACCACACCATCTGTGTTGTCTTTATGCTGCTGTTGCGATTTAAACCAGACAAGCGTTTTGCAGCAAAAGCCCTCTCTGTTGCATCACTAATTTGACAGTCAGGGAAAGACGCATTTTAACATTAGCTGCAGTCTTGTACATCTACTTCCACTGATGAATAAAACAATATGCAGCTCTTCAGCAAGAGACAGTAAATAATTTCTCATTATGCAATACCAGAGAGAGGAGGAGATGGGAACAGAGAGAGACACGCATAGGTCAGAAAGTGAAAAAAAGTCCTAGCAGAAACGCCCCAGCAAAAACTGGGAGCACTTTGAATCTGTTTGTTTGCGCTTGACAGTCAGTGATTAATTATGGTACTGACATCTCCATGGCTAACCTGGTTTTGGCTTCTTTGGAAGGAGAGACAGATACAAAGAGGCAGAAACAAGTATTTTTCTGCCATTGGATGGTCATAAACTAGCAACAGATGTCTTGCAGAATAGTGACTCACTTTTTTTTTTCTTTTTTTGCAAAACTCACCAACGCTATGCTAGAATGCTGTGGGTGGTTGTTAGCGTGTTGCTGTGTGGTTTTTAGGTGGTTACTTGTCAAAATAAAAAGAAGGGTTACATGAGTTAATACAAACTTTAAAACTTTGGGTCAGGGGTTTGTTCAAATCACTAACTAGTATGAATACTAAAAAGAGTGATGCTTGAAAATGGAAATTTATAAAACGGTTAGTTCCTGTCTTTGATTCTGATTGGTCAATAGCTGTGTTTTATTCACAATAAAACAAGGCTATGACCAACGGTTCTGTGTATCACTACACAACACCCTTAGCAACCACTCTTAGCTATGTAAACTGTATGTTCTTAAATTATATTGTTCATTGAAGCTTACTGTATTATGTAGAAGAGTATTATGAGAAAAAGATCGAATGAGCAAGTTTATTACCTGCATTCAGATTGGGCATTTTCCTTCAGGTCAGTCCTATGTTCTTAATAAACAATCAGTTTAAATGTCCGATGTATTATCTTGTCCTTTTAACAGTTAAGGGGTTTTCCAGTGACTGACAGCGCTAGTTAAAACATTTGTCAGTTGTGTCTTGTTCCATGTTCACAACAATTCAGTCTCTTCAATGTAAAAGTCTTTGCTACTGACTGACACACTCATAAAGACAGTCTTTGCCGCCATCTAATGGCATAATAATGTAACTTCTGTTGCTGTCCACGGTCAGGGACAATTTTTTTCCGGTGGAAGGAAGGCTTTAGTGAAAGTTTACTTCATGAAAGTTGCATTGAAACATATTTTTGGCTTTAATATTTGTATTGTGTGGTAGCCGTTTTATAAAATCACTTTGCGTCATGCCTAACAAAGCCCTTCAGCCGTGAATTATTCATGATACGGCACAGGCTCGAGTACCTTATTGCTTACGTAAGGCATAATGTCGACAAGTAGATATCTTGTACTGTCAGTACTGAGAGTAATGCATTAAAAATTAATGCTAGTAATCGGATTTTTTTTTTAAGAAAGTAGTAAAGTAATGCATTACTTTTAAATTTACAAAAAATCTGAATTACTTTTTCAAATAAGCAATGTAAATTCTTTTGTTTTTCCATTTATAGACTGACACCTCTTCTGCCACCATGTTGAGAGAAATCGGGAGTAAGTGGTATTATGCGCTGTGTGAACATGATGGTTATTGAAGTTCTAGATTAAATGTGAGCATTTACTCATCTCACTTGCAGAAAAACTGTTTCAATATTCCTCAAGATGAATAAAAACAGAGAAATGCAAACTCAGAATATTATGCAAACCTGCAATATTTTAATGTCAAATGATACAAATATACTTTATGTATTTAATCTCACTTTATTAACTAATGCCTTTACTGCTGACTTTTAATGATCCAAATGGGTCAGATTAATGCTATTTTTTAAACAATTCATACACATTACATTCTTTGGATTTGCACAAAATACCTGATTCATGAAATAGTTATGTTTGTACGTGAGACCAGGTTGCATACAGCAGTTTATCATTCAAGTTTTTCAATTAACAAATATCTAAATATTCATGGATAGTTGTATTGTTGTTGTTGTAAATGTTAGAGATATATTCTCTGAAAACAAGTTTTATTATCTTAAACAGTTTTACTTATCAAGCAATTTATCTTGTTTTAAAGATGTATATATATTATTTTGCGTCTTCTTGCGCTTGAACGGATAGATACACACAAAATTATGTCAAAATACCTATCTCAGCAAGTATTCTCGTAAACACAGTTGGTTATGTCTTAAGTGAACGTTCTTTCTTTTTTTTCTTTTTTTTGTAAAAGCCATTTAAATGTCCTAATTGTCCTAAGGTCTAATCCTGTTTTTTTTCTAAGCCCTATCAGTGAAACCAGGCCTATTTGTTTAAAGGGGACCTATTATGCAAAATTCACTTTTGCATGGTGTTTGGATATAAATGTGTGTTGGGAGTGTGTGAACACAACCACTCTATAGTGATAAAAATCCAACCACTCCTTTTTTTTAATCCCCATAAATCATAAGCAGTGTCTCAGAACAAGCCATTTCCAGATCCCTGGCAGTGTGACGTCACATTAGCCACAGGCCCCGTCCACGAATGTTGACAGACACTGCCGTTTTAACATAGAACCGCCCTGAACGATATTCAATTCATAGAATTGAGAATTGATCCATTTTACAATCTCCAGAGTGATACTGGATTAATAAAGGTGAGAGCACTTTATTACAGTTCATTGGACTCTCAGAGTTGATTTGCAGATATAAAGTTTACCAGTTTATTAAGCACCACCCGGAAAAGCATAAGGTCTTTATATGTTTGTTTACTCTTAGTTGTAACAAGTGTTTCTGTGTACTTCGCTATGTATGTTTATGATAATGCAAGAGAGAGAGAAAGAGAGAGAGAGAGAGAGTTTATGGATAATAATTTAATGCACACTTGCACTGTGTTTTATTAAAGGTGTTATAGAGGATGTTTTGTTTTATACATTTTTGCAATATTACTTGAAACTGTCTTTACTAACTGATAAAATACTATTAGGTGCACTGAAAGGAATAATATTAATATACATCATCTGTGCACGAGGTAGGGCCTTAAAAACATCAGCCAATCGTTTACGCGATCATCGCACGAGTACTGAATCCACTAACACGACACAGCGAATGCCGGTGGTAAACAAACACTAGTGTTCCAATACTCGTGCACGAGTTTTGGGAGGCGTTCCCTCGAAATGAGCTCTGAAGGAGGGGGGTTGTTCTTACGCATGCGCTCATTTCAAAAACTCACTAACAGTCTTTGCTTTCTCAGTCGTCGAAAACATCCTCTATAACACCTTTAAGCTCTTACAGTGATTTTCTAGAGTGAAAACAGACACTTCATATTTCACTTCATAGAATCAGCTCTTGAAGCTCCGCCCTCTTAGGCAGAGCGCAGCAGCTCATTTGCATTTAAAGGGCACACACTGAAACGGCACGTTTTTGCTCAACCCCAAAAAGTGTCAATTTTAACATGCTATAAAAAAATTTCAGTGGGGTATTTTGAGCTAAAACTTCACATACACACTTTGGGGACATCAGAGACTTATTTTACATCTTGTAAAATGGGGCATAATAGGTCCCCTTTAAAGTCTTGTTTTAGTCTTGTTGTACAGACCAAAACTAATTGAATTGGAACATTTGTATTTAATATAATTTGGTTAGTTGAATAAGAAGATTTTTTGAGTGTACTTTTGCTTCACATCCTTCAGTCTGATCCATCTTCTTATTTGTCTCCTGATACTATATGGTTTTACTTTCTTCCACAAGGCCTATGAAGTGTTTGAGCTTGAAAGGCAGAAGCAAGAACAACCTCTATCTAAATGGTGGTAAATACTTTGAAGCTACCCAACACTCTGGCCTTTAACTGACTGTCTGTTATCCAAGTCATTGCCAGGTGGTTGAATATAATAAGCCATTTGACAGCCAAGAAAATTTCTCCCCCAGTGGTGGCTGCTGATGGCTGAACTCTTTAATTGTCACACAGCTGTCATTTTTCTGCTATGCTTTGCTTCTCAGGCAGAGGAGGACTGTAGGAAAAAACTGAATATAAGGTGTTACTGGGTGAATTGCCAAGGGGATTTTGCATCTTGAAATATTTTTTAAAACTCGACTCAAACCTGAGAATGATTTCTTTTCAAGGTATGCACAACATGTCTTACTTTTAGCATCACTACTGTTGGGCTAATCAACAGGCCGTCAGCTGGTTAATTTTTTTAGAAGCACAAATTCGCATATTTGCATTATTCATCTTCTAGAAGGCAGTTCGTTCCAAACTTGGTTCCCAAGGTAACCGTGAGCTGGCTGAGGTGAGCCTGCCACTTCAAGTTTAAGGTTAAAATATGCTTGGGATTCTCTTAAAGTCTGGACTTCTCTCTTGAAGCTACAATAATGATCTGTCAGCGTGTGAAGAGGAGCTGAATAAGGCTGTACACAAGATGTTTGTTCTCCAGAGACGGCTACAAAGACTGTGTCTTTCAGAGTCAACAGCTCCAAACAGCGGTGCTGCTGCTCAGTGGATCTGGTCCTTGATGATGTAATTCTCATGTTAGTCTTGAGTCCAGTTGAGATGTTTTATTCCAGAAGTGTAATAAGGTTTAAAAAAATGTTTCAAGTGTTCACACCTTTCCACATTGCACTACATTGACTGCTTTTTCAACAGCCTCAAGCCTTCAAGTTTTTCCCATTCATTCTCTTCCAAACTTTCTAAATATTTCTCATTAAATATTAAATTACCGTAAGGCAACAAATGTATGAGAATTTGAGAAAAAGACAAACATCTTTTAGTAGGGGAAAGATCATCCAATGAATCGTTGAAGGATGAAGAAACACACCAAATGACCAAAACTGTATCATGTGATGGGCAATTTTCTATCATGGATACAGTAATTCAGTCAACATGCTTTAAAAAGATGTGAAAAGCACTATACAAATAAACATTTGACATGAAAGTACTATGTAAAACTGCTTATATTAATTCATTCCCCGCCACCTTTTTTGATCATTTTTACAAAAATTTCATGGCCTGCAGAATTTTTTTTTTTTGCATGAATATCTGAACAAACAGTATATCAAAAGAAAGAACAGAGTCTCCGCTTTAAAAAACAAAATAATAATAATAATAAACTAGCTTCATGCATTCTTCTTTTATCAAAACTTGAAGAAAGGCGAAGAAAATTTTTTTTTTTTTGTCAGACTTCATTGGATTGGATTCAGAAAAATTATCAAAACATAGACCAAGTAGATCGAGTTCATCAACACCCCCAAAGCTGCACAGTCATTAACTCTTCCTGGGTCAAATTTTCATTCAGTAACATTAGGCAGTTTTGATTTATATGATTTATATCACTTAAATGTTTGATGATTGCTTTAGCTTACATGTACGCAAGCAATTCTTCTATCACTTGTTTCTGCTTCTTCTTTGCCTGTGTTTTGATCTGGAGACTCTGTACTCTTTGCGTTATAGCACCCCCTGACATATAACAGTGAAAATATGGATTGTGGGAAAATTCCACCAATTGCGGGGAAGCGTTGAGTCATAATTTTAAAAAAATTCCATCAATGGTGGGAAAAATTATAACTGATAATTAAAGCTGCAAGCAGCGATAAAAGGGCCCTAGGAACCAGGCTCACCGCCACCCGTTGGCCTTAGGAAAACAGTGAACAGTGCGCTACATGCATGTAAGCGAGTAAATACAAGGAAAATATGGCAAAGTCATTTCAAAGTGCCACACTTCCTGCTGCCAACAGGTGGCGCTTTGACTGTAACTGAATATTGCTGAATATTGCCATGTAGATGTCTTCAGGCCAGGACTGTTATCAAACATGTGAAGTTTGGAGCAGATCAGACATCGTATGCCTGAGTTACAACAATTTCCTGTTTCATGGCGTTATTCGCATACATTAGCACTTAGACAATTGTTGCATGATTTAACGTGTTTCTAGTATGTTTGGCACTTCGTGGCATATTGAAATGTGTTTCTGGGAGTGAATTACAGTGTAAAGCATGCCATTTCCTGTTGCCAGCAGGTGGCACTATGACTAAGTGAAAATTGGCATATAGATGTCTTTATGCCAGGACTCTTATCACATGTGAAGTTTGGGGCAGATTGGACATTGTATGCATGGGTTCAAACAGCTTCCTGTTTCATGGCAAAACATCGAATTTGTCAGGCCGCCACGGACACGCCCTTCATCGAAAACTCTAGATCTTCGCAATTTAAAGTCTCAAATGCCTTTAGATTAGACTAACCAAATATAATGTTGATCCGATTAAAGCTCTAGGAGGAGTTTGTTAAAGCAGAACGTGTGGAAATGGCAAAAACTGCCAAAATTTTGCAGAGAAAATTCAAAGTATCTTACTTCCTGTTGGGTATACAGATTTTGCACCCAGGGCCTTTTTTGTAGGTATTGGGATATTACATCTGTCTCCCAAATTTTAAATATTCACCAAAGCTTCATGAGTTTTCGAACATGTTTAGGCCCTCAAAAATGTGATTAATTTCGGAGAAGAATAATAATTGGCCGGGCAATTACAATAGGGTCCTCACACCATCGGTGCTCGGGCCCTAATAAGTATAAAATGCAATTCTATGTGTATTTCAAAATAACACATAGTTTGGGAGTGTAGAAATGACTTTTGAGCACTTTTGTACTCATTCCTTGGTAAAAGCAACATATAATTGATGGGTTCAAAGGATTCCTTGAACCTCACTGATAAAAGTTTTGTTGTTGTTGTTTTATGAAATTGAATTCCCACTTTTAGCATTTACAGAAACATATTACCACTTAACAACCTCAGAACTCAAGGCAGGTCTGTCTTAGAATATGTTATTGGTAAAAATCTATTTCTCTAAGCACAATGGGGTTTTTACTTCCATAAAAAAATGCATTCTGTTTACTCAAAAACAACCTTGTTGGCCCTGGAATTTTTTTACTTAAAGGCCACAACGCTCTATAAACCCACAATTTTCCCCTAATAATCCTAAACTTATGCTTGTAGTGTATTTTAGATAGTAAAAGTATATAAAAAGGTATCACTTTATTAATGAAGGTCAACTTTAGACATTCTGTTAAATATAAATAACTTTGCAACTTCATGTCAACTAGCAGTCAGACTGTAGTAGACTGTTGCTTAATATCTGCTAACATTTTACTTTGATGCTCCCAAACATTCTATTGTTTTCTACTGTTTAGCCAATAAGATTGTAAGGTTAAAGTTTTAGACTTTGGGGCATGAACAATATCCATTTCTTACTTTTTGTTTGATGGCAATGTTGTTCCTGGACCAACAGGGGATGTTGGTTTCATACTTTGGTAAATCACATTGTGCAGCATATATCGTGAAACTTAACGTAATCTTCTGTTCAATCAGGAGCTGTTTCAACACATTTGCCTCAGGTAGAGCATTTAATGTAACAATTTAAACTCTGTAGCATCAAGGGAATATAAGTAAATGGCTCTGGGCTCCTGTCAGTTTGCCAAGATGATTTTGCAGTGCAGTGAAAACAGAAGTATATGAAAAAGCTCTCTTCCGGCCATTTTCTGCTAAACCAACTTATGAAAAATGTAAATTTTGAGAGATGATGTTCAGATTGCTCTCTCTTCCTCAAAAAAGTATCATAAACGAACAGTAATGTAATTTCCCTGAGCCTTCTTGACTTTTGATTACACTGGGCACATGGTTGATGAATATATCCCTGAAGTCAATTAGCATACTATTGTTAGCGTATCATTTCTTCATTTGCTATGCTTACCACATACACATCACTTTAATTAACCGCTTTCTTATAATGAGCTCATTATACCACATGACTAATTAAACCGTAAACCGATGCCTTAACATGCATGCATCAATGAAAACCCCCTTAGTTATGTGCAAAGATAAAATCAGCTAACAAAAACACTCATGGATGACCATATGATGCAATTAAGTGGCTTAAAGTTAGTCTAATGGACGTATTGAACGATGCCCTCACAGCCTAGTGTTCTTACCTCATTACTTCAACCAAGAGGGCTTTAACATCACAGCTAATGGGGATGTTTACATGTTATGAAGGAAACTGAGATACAATCTGGTTCTTAACCTTAATTACATTCTTACCTGCAAAAACAGCATTTAATATAAGCCATCTGCGTTGGCTACACCAGTTGAGAGCTTTCCCAGTTGAGTCTTTTTCTCAGTTGTTAATTCTCATAAGCCAATGTAATGCTGCTTAACCCCATGAGGGAATTGGGTTTATTGATTTGCCATTTTAGTCCCTGTAGTTTCTGTATATTTCTCATGAATTCACACTGCACATGTGCAGAACATGCTACTGTCTTGCCATTTCTGTAATTTTTTTTCCTTCAATTTACACTCGT
Organism: Anabarilius grahami; assembly: GCA_003731715.1. Taxonomy (NCBI): domain Eukaryota; kingdom Metazoa; phylum Chordata; class Actinopteri; order Cypriniformes; family Xenocyprididae; genus Anabarilius; species Anabarilius grahami. The sequence goes on from RJVU01036043.1 coordinate 6,469,765, forward strand.
TTAGTTTGTCATGGTATTTAAAAATGTGATACGGCTGATGATCAGCGTATTTTCTTAGCATGAATTCTTCACCAAGAATGCTTTTCATTGTCAGCAGAAGTGTTTTGAAATAACATCATCTCTCAAGTGTACATCTGGTGAAGTGCTTGTTCGACCAAGCATGTGCTTGTTCAAAAATTGCACAGCCTGGGTCAGATTATCCCCAAACGATTGATCACACTCTTTTGGAGCAACAGCGTTTCTTAAGTCATGTGCCCAACAGGCTTGAAAGAGCCCAAACTTTTAGCCTGCATGCAAACTGGGTCACTGATGTACCCCAGGCTCAGTTTGGAGGAAGTCCTCCCAGTCAAGGCTGTTGTGCCCAGAGTGCAAGTCTCCATTTCCACGCCCAAGTCACAACTGACCAGACTGGAGTCTCATAATGCAATAATGTTTGTGTGACAGTAAGGAACAGAGCAGAAGGACGGCTATGAGTTTTGACACGCATGCCTAAGCCATTGCCCCTAGGCAGGAAGCTGCAGTGATTGTGCGTGCGCTCAGACGGCCACGCCTAACCATGTGCCCAGACTTCATTCAGCGAGAGAACAGCTGTCGCCAGCGGAGCATCGGTTGGAGGAGCTTGCGTGCTGGCACCATGTGTCTGACTGGCAGCGGGTGAGTGGTCCAGGCACACAGCACAAACAGACCGGCCTAAAGTGTGGCAGACATTTTGTTTTTATCCTGAGTCAAAAAACAGGAGTCGTCCAATTGGCGAGACCGCCCAAATTCAGCATGCAGCGGCACAGAAGGGCCTGAGCAATATTTCATAACTGTCCTACTGAAAAAAAAGAAAGAGGACTCACTCTCCTCTGCTTTTTCATCTCTCTTCATGTCACCCACTGGATTTCTTTGTTTGTGTTCTCACTAGGTTTTGCTTTGCATTGCTTCTTACACACATGTGTGGCATCTTCAGTATTTTAATAATTGCATTGCAAATGGGCATATCACATGAAATTTTAGAAAAAGGTCAATATATAAAGATCAATAAATAACGTGACGGTTCGGTACGTACCGCGGTTTTGAAGTCACAGTTCGGTACAGAAGGGGGGAGAAAACTAAACATAAAATTGCTTTTTTTAATTATTATTAAACTGTGTTTTTTTTTTTTACAAATGTGTCTGTTTAAATAAATTAAATTATAATTAAAATTTGCTTAAGGACAAAATATCTATCTTAGTTAATGCTGTATATAGGGAGCCCTTACACATTACTATAATATTAAAGGGTACAATTAACAACAATTCAGTTGCTATTTATTTTTAGATATAATAATCAACACACACACACACACACACACACACACACGCACACACGCGCACAAAAACATGTAAATTGCACATAAGGCAGGTTTTGCATTAACTTTTAAATCTAATTATAAAATCCAATTCATTTTTGAAATATAATAATTTACACAGTGGCTGTCATAACTTGTTTTCATGACAAATCTATTTAAACAATAATCAATTTTAAATAATCAATACATAAATAACAGGTTAAAGGTCACCTATTATGCTAAATCCACTTTTACAAGGTGTTTGGATATAGGGTGACCAGATGTCCCGAAAAATTCGGGACAGTCCCGAAATCTAAACTGTTGTCCCGAATCCCGAATCTGGCCCTAATTGTCCCGAAAATTATACTAAAGCAAAATCTTGAGTAGTTATTGTCTGATAAACTTTAAAAACTGTCTGCGGAGGTTGAGTCGTCCTGCAACCAGCCCCCGCCGGCTGCTCATTGGCTGCAGCATCTTTTTTCTAAGTTCTAAAAAAATACCGTAGGTGGCTAGGCATGAATTAGTCCACAAAGACAATACGACATTTTTGTCCCCTTTTTGTTTTAAGCCTTGATGAAGAGAGCGCAAGTTGCTGCAGCCGCGAGGAGGACAGTGATGCACGCGTAAAGGAGTGATTGATTGTTCGCAGCACTGTGTACAAAAAAATACTTCACTACACAATTATTTCGTTATTTTCGTTTAAGCTTTTTAGCATTAGGCTATACAGAAAGGTCTGATTTATGCACTGTTACTTACAACAGTCATTGTTTTTTTTTTCTTTTCAAAATGACATTTGAGTTCATGATTTTAATGTTGTTTTTTTTGTGGCAGACTAAAGACTAATGACAGACTGTTGATCTTTGATTAAAAATATGTATGGTTCAGGTTTGAAATTCATTATCTTTTATTATAGGCTACGCAGGCTCAAGTGCAGAAAAGGACTGCGAGATCTCCTTACATACAGAGGAGCTAGATAGTTCCGCTTTGGAAGATCTAGACCGTATGTGGCCCGCAGAGTCTCCCAATGAAGTCTCCTTCCTGCACATTAATTTTGGGGCAGTCGTGGCCTAATGGATAGAGAGTCGGACTTGTAACCCAAAGGTCATGGGTTCGAGTCTCAGGTCCGGCAGGGATTGTCGGTGAGGGGAGTGAATGTCCAGCGCTCTCCCCACCCTCAATACCACGACTGAGGTGAGACCCTTGAGCAAGGCACCGTACCCCCAACTGCTCCCCGGGCGCCGCAGCAATGGCTGCCCACTGCTCCGAGTGTGTGTTCACGGTGTGTGTTCACTGCTGTGTGTGTGCACTTGGATGGGTTAAATGCAGAGCACAAATTCCGAGTATGGGTCTCCATACTTGGCCACATGTCACTTCACTTCACTTCACTTCAGTCTAATATCATAGAAGCCCCCATCCCGTCACCCCAGACCAGCTCCATATGTATGGCTGTTCTGTAAACTTGCTCAGTACCTCACCTGGTACAGCATTGCACTTGAGATGTGGAGCAATTGAGTACGAGTCCCATGAGTCACAATAAAAGACCTCAAATGCTTGTAGATGCATTTTTATCTCACATTTGCTTTTGTTAGCACTATCGGGTATGTTTAGGGTTTAGTGTAGGTGATAGGTTATTTTAAAAAACAACAACAACAGAGCATTAACGTTTTAGCTGCGCACACCAGACATTTAATTGCCGAAGTGCTGTGAAACATACAACAACCAACATAATAAAACTATAGATTCACGTTCATCTGTTTCGGATAAAACTGAATGTGCTTTTAATGTCGCTCACTAAACATTTCACTTAAAAAGTGCAGCAAAATGTGCAAGAAGCAATGTAATATCATTTTGCAGAAATGGTGCCATAGGCATATTTTTTTCCCATGAGCCTGGATTGGAATGTTCTTTGTCAGGACTTTAAGCAGATGTAGTGATTGCATGTAGCTGCATTTGTCAGGCATTATACAAATAATATTAATAATCAAGGCATTGATTTTTCAATGATTTGATGACAGTGCTCATTGAAGAGCATCCATAATTTGATATGAGGGCTTACTATAGAACAATCCTGCATCATGGCAGGCATACACAATCACCAACTTCGGTAATTCAATTTTTTAATCAAGCAAGCTTTCCAGTAGAAAGCTTAGAGAGAGAGAGAGAAAGAGAGAGAGAACTAGTCCTCAGCACGTTATATTTTATTTCAAAGCTCCCTTTCCTCCACCTGCATGTCTATGGAGTCAATTGATTCTCCACAGAAATACTTACATAGTTAACAATGTTTCCTTGCATCATTACACTACCAGAAGGGTTTGATTCCAAATGAGACAGGAGGGGCTGGATAATACATACAAGATGCCTTGACAGAAATTTTAACTTTGGATTTGAATTATTTACACTGCAGACCTGCTTGCAACTTGAAGTCTGTAGCTTTCATTATCTATCTGTTTTACCATTTATCAAACCACAGAATGGTTTCATGTGGTTTTTTTTTTTTCTTTGTTTTTTTTTTATATAAAGATTATGAAAGGCTTTCTAGAATAGTTTTTGGTAGTTATAAAACTTTGGATAGGTTTTGAACATTGTCTGACTGACTGACTGACTGGTTTATTGAATGAATGAATGAATGAATGAATGAATGAATGAATGAATGAATACATATATACAAAGTGTGACCACAATTATAACTATACTTTAAAAAAAAATGATTTGGCTGCATGTTAGTTACAGAAATTACAGAAAAGGCCAACGCTAAATGGTTGCAGAATCGTTACAGTAATATAATTTTCTTATCTGACCTTTATTGTTATATCACTAATAGCCCTGAGACTGATAATATCTGTAGTTGACCTTGAATCGACAGTGCTTTCCTCGGATCTATCAGTCATGCAAAGCAGACCTAGAATGATAAATCCAATTATACAGGCAGTTATATGATAATCCAATTTGAAATTGGAGCTAACAATCTCTTTCTGAAAGCATTTTGTGCTGATTAAAGAATGGCTTTGTGTTAATAGTCAAGTCAGTCCTCTGTGATTCAAAAGCAAAGTCTGTCCTCAAGTGTCTTTTCAAATACATAATAGCATGCTAGCACATTTTAGACTTTTTCACTACCCAAATCTGAGCTGCATTTAATTTTTAGCACTTTGCGCTTATTTATTATTCTACTTTAAACCAGGTTTGAGGTGTCTTAAATGACTGATCCCTTGATGTGGGTGATGATATCTTCATGAGAAGTGAAATGACCGTCGGGAGAAATCCAGCTTGTTTTGGACAGGTCTCTATACAACTGAGTCATCATATGCCAGGTTTGGGAGACTGACAGACAGAAAATTCAGTTTGTTCTCAAATCACACAGCTTTTGACGAGCTAGTCTTAGCCTTAAAAGTTCACTTTAGGCTTCAGATTCAAGACTTTTTCACTTTAAGACTATATCTTATTTTGCTTGAGGACTGTGTTATCATGGCAATCGATTTCTAAAAAGCATCTTCATTCTACCTATGATATGTACGATACTGACATAATGGTGAATGAATGTCTGCTAATTAAAAACTTGACACATGAATGAACTAAAGTGCCATTGCATTATTGAGCTATAAACTTGACACTATAATTTTAATTAACACAGAAAATGCAAGGAAAGAGAGAGAGATGATCAATAAAAGCTAAAAAATAGATCAATTAAAACAGAAGGGAAGGCAAATAAACAGGTCTACTTTGTTAAAGACCCAAATTCTAAGGAAAGTCTATTTTTATATGCATTCTGCAGATTTTAGGAAACTTAAAATATTAATACAAGAACATTTTTTTCCTCTAATCACATAAATATTTGAACATGCCATTTAAAGGTCGCTGTGGAACTATTAGAATTACACAATGCTGAGTGCATTATCAGTAATGAATATGAACTGAAATAATATTGCAGGTATTATCAGACAAGCTTAGAATTGTTTCACAACCCGTGCTTGTTTTCAGTGTTGATTTGATTTGAATACACAATGTTCAGCAGACAGCATTAATAAGCAACAATGCACCTTTATGTGTTGGTGATTGGCAGAGAAAATAAAGTTAGAAGGAAACTTCCATCAAAAGCTGTGCCACACACACGGTCAGTGTGCCTGTCTCTTTACAATGCCCCTATATACATTTACATGCATCCAAGGAAAAACACATTAAAGGGTTAGTTCACCCAAAAATGAAAATAATGTAATTTATTACTCCCCCTCATGCCGTTCCACACCCGTAAAACCTTTGTTGATCTTCGGAACACAAATTAAGATATTTTTGTTGAAATCTGATGGCTCAGTGAGGCCTCCATAGCCAGCAATGATATTTCCTCTCTCAAGATCCATTAATGTACTAAAAACATATTTAAATCAGTTCATGTGAGTACAGTGGTTCATTATTAATATTATAAAGCGACGAGAATATTTTTGGTGCGCCAAAAAAACAAAATAACGACTTATTTAGTGATGGCCGATTTCAAAACACTGCTTCAGGAAGATTCAGAGTGTTATGAATCTTCTGTGTTGAATCATGATTCGGATCGCGTGTAAAACCTCCAAACTGCTGAAATCACGGGACTTTGGCGCTCCAAACTGCTGATTCGACAAGCTGATTCATAACGCTCCGAAGCTTCCTGAAGCATTGTTTTGAAATCGGCCATCACTAAATAAGTCGTCGTTATTTAGTTTTTTTGGCGCACCAAAAATATTCTCTTCGCTTTATAATATTAATATTGAACCACTGTACTCACATGATTTAAATGTTTTTTGTACCTTTATGGATCTTGAGAGAGGAAATGTCATTGCTGGCTTTGAAGGCCTCACTGAGCCATCGGATTTCAACAAAAATATCTTAATTTGCGTTCCGAAGATTAACGAAGGTCTTACTGGTGTGGAACGGCATGAGGGTGAGTAATAAATGACAGAATTTTCATTTTTGGGTGAACTAACCCTTTAATGTTCTCATAATATACATAAATTAAATAAATTCTGTTCAAATAGTGTTATTTATTGAATACAGTAATATAAAGTAATAAAAATGAATACAGTAAATAAATTAAAAGAGTATTATTTTCACTTTTGAGTCACATACAGAAATGGATTACTTTGAATCTATATAAAAACACATTAGACCAACAATATTCCCCTAAATAGTGTACAAAGTTCTTTTACTATTACATATTGAAGAATGTTGTAGATTTTTTGAGGGTTTGCAAGCTCCCAAAATGCATGAATAAATGATGCAGTTACTGTTGAGGATTATTGTTTTGCTGTTTACTGGCTTTATTTATGCTGTTGTTGTTGTCACTGTTGGTTATTTGTTGCGTGGTGATGTTAAAAGCTCATCTTTTTAGTTAATGATGTTTGTTGGTTGCCACAGTTATTGAAGTTTATGCGTTGAGGTCCACATGCATCTATATAAAACTACATAATTGCACAATATCTTTGCCTCTGAAGAAGAGAATATTTTGCAAAACAAAGACTGCTGAGTTCGCTTCATATTAAATGTCATATCAAATTCTGTTCAGGAATTAATTTGTCAAATGAAATTTTCTTGTGTTGCTAATTGATTGTTTGCTGAAAAAAGACATCTGTAGTTACCCTAACAAGAATATATTTGCTGATTTAGACAATTTGCATTTAGTAGGCGATCAAATTCAAAGGTGTTTTGCTGGGGACCGTTATTAAGAATGTTATTGGAAAAAGAAGAAGAAATGATCTTAGAGCAAAACAGCTTTTTTCTTTTCTCAACATGGGTCTTTTTAACGTGCACATAGTTGCTGTAATATAAATTCACAACAAGACCATGAAAGCAAAAGGAAGGATTGTTCCAATGGATATTGTGTTTTCACTGAAAGCCAAATTATTCTGTTTTTATCAATATTTCATTTTTAGAATAATGTATTAAAATACATTGTTGTTCCTTTTCTCTAAGAGGTGATGATATCTTGTGGATGCCATTATTGTTTCTAACTTCAGAACAGCCTACCACAGCAACTTAAGGTAAGTATATACTCAGCAAAGTGGATACAATGACACAATGCACATCTAAATATAATGTCTCTCTAATGGGATTTGCATTCTGCCAGATGGATCTCTTGGTCTCTATAGACTCAAGGGCATTATAAGGTTGTCTATTTCCATATGTCTTCCTGGTTTGATATTGACATTTTAGATGTATCCGATTCATGCCCTTGCGGAATTGACTTCATTACAGCTCTTTGAGGTGTCGTAATCAACACGGGCGTCCCTTGAATGTACTTTTCAATAATTCAAAGCCAAAGTATGTTCCTTTCATAAGTCCTATCATTTGCCATCACATATCGCAGCCGTCCTTTATATTCCCAGCTAGGAACACACTCTTATGCAGATCATCTGGTAGGCAAGAAAAAGGAGTAAAAGTAAACCAATACAAATGTAAAGGAAGAGTTTGCCCTGGTGTCATGTACTCATTCTGATGTTGTTTCAAACCTGTATTAGGAGAAACGACCATGCTGGTTACTCTTTTACATACAATTACAATGAATGTGAACTAAAGCTTTCAAGCTTGAAAAAGGGCTCAGAAGCACCATGAAAGAAACCTAAAAGTAGCCTATGCAATGTTTGGACTATACTGCAAGATTGAAGATGGTTTCGTGTGAGCAACAGACTGAGAAAAAGTAAGCAAATTATAACAGAATTTTTATTTTTTAAATTATTCTTTTAAGCAAAGCAAATCAGCAGCCAGTGATTAGTCAGTCAGTCAGTCACTCTCTGCACTACATCCAAGGCCATATTGTTTTTTTTATGCATATTTATTACCAAATGATGATGCAAAAACCTAAAGAACATTAATAAAGTGTCATACCCAAGGCAACAGCATCCATAAAATGGAATAATTGTGTAATTTGTGCCTTTAATGTTGTGTTGATATACAGTATACAAGGCCTCTGTCAGACTCTAAAGTTAAAACTTGAGGGTAAAAGTTGCCATTTTTTAAAAAGCTTTGTTTGTAACTATGGGCCCTAGTTTACTATCTATTGTGAATAGTTATTTAATTAATGGTGTTGTTCCAATCTGTCTGATCTTGCAGAGTTGTGTAAGTTTCGGTCAATTTCTAAATGCCCAAGTTTTAGAGAAGTTTGTTCTATCTCAAATTACCCCTTTTTTTTTTAATTGGAGAAAGATATTCTGGATAAATTCTAATCTGGATTCAGAGCTGGTCACAGTACAGAGACCGCTCTGGTAAAAGTTGTGAATGACTTATTAGCAGTTAATTCTGGACTGGCAGTTGTTTTAAATATGTTGGATCTCAGGGCTGCATTAGACACTATTGATCATTCGATTCTCTTAGATCGTTAGGAGTGTGAGTTTGGTATTCATGGGATAGCTCTAAAATGCTTTCAATCATATCTACAGGATAGAGCATTCTCTGTTTGTTTTGCAAACACTACATCCTCTGTGGTCCCTTTGAAATATGGTCTCCCTCAAGGCTATATTTTGGGTCCTATGTTGTTTTCATTATACTGTGCCTGCTCCATCTGCTGTCACTATGACATTTCTTATCATATGTATGCAGATGACACACAGATATATTTACCACTGAAATTTGGGAACGAGCAGTCTTCGAAGTCCCTTGTGGTCTATAAGGTCAAAGTTTGGCTGTCTAAAAAAATTTTCCAGCAAATGTTGCTTGGCTGTTCCTCAATCCAAGAAGTCAAATGGTGATCGAACATTCTCTGTAAAAGCTCCTAAATTGTGGAAAAGTCTTCCCCTTTTTATTTTGCAGGCTCCATTTATCGAGTCTCCACTGAAATCACATCTTTTTAACTTATCTTTTGAAGTAAGGGAATCTTAAGTATTGGAAACGTTTCTTTGTAAACTGATCTCATTGGGCAAATACAAAGTGTGTTTATTTTGGTGCATTACAACGTGTGTGTAGGCATGGCAAATGTTACTCTTTTTAAAATGAATTGTGAAGCAGTTTGGGCAACAAAGTTGTTTTTAAATGTGCTATATAAATAAATAAAACTTGAAGTTGAAAGTTAAAAAGGGTAGAAATAAAATCAATCAAGATTATGGTTTCTTTCTTCATCTCACCAACTAGCACTTTTGGAGAGTTGCTGGGACGGTCATTCTCAATTCCAAGTAGAAAGGCAGTGAATTCTCAAAACTGGCAGGGCAAAGTAAATTAAGCAGTGATTTATAGACATTGAGCATATTTTTCCATTTTATTCCTGCCACCATGATATATGAATGCGGATGTATTCATGTTGAGTGTTTCCTCAGGGACACATGTGTGAACAAACGAGATGATTTATATATTCAGATCAGGACGAATGCATCTGGCTCTATCTGTTCATTCGTGTAAGATAATAAAGTGGTTTTCTTTAATGACAGTAAAAGCATTTTGGTGTCTAAGTACATTTTGACAGGCACATTTTGCTCGATTGCTCACATAAAAAGCTGTGTAGAAATAACGTGCTGTCTCAAATAAATTATTTCAAACAAAGCACTATCCTGCAATGACTTACCCATTATCTTGCTATTGCTAGACCTTGGTATTCTCTTTTTCATGCTGTGAAGCTAGGAGTAATGACTGTGATTTTCCCAGCCATGGACGCCTAATATACCTGGAACTAACCGTTAGAATTTCAATTTATCTTAATGGCCATTGCTTGCGTGCCACATGCAACTCGAACAACTATGCCACATAGAAACCCTGACCCTTTGGTCCCGGCCGTTTTGTAACCATTAGAAAGAGTTGAAAATTGTGATTTTACTCCGAACATCATAAACAACAGAAATTATCTTTTGTGCTCTCCAATATAACAGTGCAAAAAGAAAGCATGACTGCTCGACTGGTAAATTGAGCACTTCTGAAAGTTTCATGTACCCCGGACTTCATCTTGACAATGGCTTTCATTTTGAAGCCTTAATCAAAGTGAAACTGGGTTATAAATTATAGAAGGCTGCACATGCTATGAAGTGTCAACTCACTGTGAATTCAACAATCATTTCCCCAGTTAGAAAGTTCAATAACCCTGTTCTCTCAGTGTAGGTGGTAATGTTAAAGTGGGCACACAATGTGCTATATATTCCACACAGGGTCTTTGGAGTGTCAGTTTATACTAACTTGACCTGCCCTTCCCTCCCTGGCAAACTAACCAAAGTATCTTCTTATCAGTGGGTGGCACATGATGTAAAACTTATGCAACTGAATGAGAAGCAAAGAACAAGTTATCGGAACTCCTACGGCCAAAAATAGTTTGCTTTGTTTCTATCGCATCCTCAGGCTGTGAAATAGAACACTTCTAAAAATAAAACCTTTTCTGTTTAATCCTACTTTCATTTACCCAAATAAAAGCCAGGCAACCCTCACAGTAGGAAGCTAGAATGAATCATAATCTTATGAAGAAATCCATGTCTAAATACCTGTAGAAAATATCCTGTTGGTTTAATATTCTCTTTAAATTCACCTACCAAGTGGCACTGGCATTTTCAAGAACAACTAAAATAACTCGTTGCTGTGCAAATATTACATTTTAATGCAAGAAAATGTGAGTAACATTTACCTATGCAAAACGCATCGCCATGATGATAATACAGTGATGAGGGTGGTTGCCAGGGTGTGTTCTGAGAGGTTTTTAGCACATTATGTTTGAGGTTGTGGGTGGTTGTTTGGGTGTTGCTAGGTGGTTGTCACCCCACCTCTGAATTCTAGTGAACATTCAAGATTGATATGCAATATTATTTCCATTATAGTGATGGAATTGAAGCTTCCCCCTGTTTTTGTGACTCAACCTGTCTGAATCTTTGCCAGAGGCTGATGGCTGCTATTACCCAACTGTGAATTCACCAGTATATACCCGCACTGCTAATGAACTGCTAATTACCTCCCTCAGTTAGCTCAACCCCCAACTCAACAGCCTCATTTATACAGTAGTTGCTGAGACTAGGTAGTAACCAGTGCTACTGGAGTTCTCCAATGTTCTCTGTCAGTTTAAAATACCATGGGCAGCCTGAAGCTATGTCACTGCTCAGTGACATTTGACACAGTGAAAGCAGTGATGGGCAAAGACATTATGACCCTAATGTTAGTGCACTGCACTCAAAAAGCCCTTTCACTTGTCAAAATATTCAGACGGCAAAATGATGCCACTCTTCCTCGGATGACTCATGCTCTTGTCACCAAGGTTACAATTTTCATACTGCCTTTAAAATATTCAAACCATGGGCCATTTATAAGGAAACATCACTCTAGAGCCTTTAACCACCTAAACATCACTCTGGAGAGATATTCAAGATGTTTTGGAGACCAATCAGTCATTGAATAAAGATTTGGTCATCATTTACACAACCTTGCATAGTTTTCCTTGGAACACAAAAAGAGTTCTTTCATAGAATGTGTGAGCATCTCTTTTCCACACAGTTAAAAAACCAAAAAAACAATTGTGGATACTATTATATTTATAATTTGATATTATTTTAAGTATAATAAAGTTATTTTTGTAATATAATTATACTACTATGTTTGTCATCTTACATTATTTTAAATATTTTATAATATATAGTTACATAATAGTAATAACATAGTAATAGCATAGTTATGTTGCTAATACTTTACAATAAGGTTTCACTTGTTAACATTATTTAACTACATTAGTTAAAATTAACAATGAATGAACAATACTACTGCTATAGTACTAATTCTACTGCATTTAATTATCTTAATGTTGATCACATTATTTCTACATTTTTTAAGACTAAAAGTTGTATCTGTTAACATTAGTTAATATACTGTGAACTAACATTAACATGAACATGCTTATCAACTAACTTTAACAGAGGTTAATACATACTGTACAGTTTATTCATTAAATATTGTTAACAAATGAGACCTTAATGTAAAGTGTTACCGTTATGTATAATTACACTAGTATATTTATAAAAATGGCCTGCCCTTTCCTTGCTTTGCATCTTTCAAACACACATCATATCCTCCGAAATGAGGTGAGAATGTCACTACAGCGGCATTTTGGTGATGCATGTATACAGGTTGACGTTTCCCTTTTGAGACTGTACTGTACTTGTACTGTATGTGTGTGTGTGTCTGTGTGTGTATGTGAGAATGACATTTTGGAAATACAGTGTATATTCCTGCCAGTATAACTTGGGCAGTATACATTTGCAGACTTTGAGGGTTTAAAAAAAATTGAAACAACCTCTCCTCTAAATGCGTTAGATTTGTCATTTGCTGGGAAGTGCTAAAAACATATTTCAGCAGGATGAAACAATGCAATAAATAAATTAGCATACTGCTGCATTTTTTTGTACGAAACTGACTTGTAGTTTCAGCTTTATGAGGATCACAAAAAAACAAAATCAGTAGTTAATGTATGCCAATTGTAAATAACCCTTTGAAGTATGTTTTGCATGCATAACCAATTTACGTGAGAGGTTGGGGCAAAAGGTTTGGTGCTTGTTTGGGGACAGGTTTCAAAGTGAAAGACAGGAATCCAAGACATGGCAATGTACTGAAGTCAAAAAGTTCTATCATCTCTGAACACTAGGTTTAAACCAATTTATTCACACACCATAACATACTCCATACGCATTCTCTACAGAGAAAAAAAAGAAAGAAGTCAAAAAAGATAGTAATGTATCCTGGAAATTACTTAAAGCTGCAGTCCGCAACTTTTTTGGGTTAAAAATTATCCAAAATAAATTTGAGCAAGTACATAACCAGCCAGTGTTCAAAACCATCTCATTATCTTAGCTCGATTCACAACGGTAAGCTTGTAATAATGTTTTATAATAAGAGCAACCTGGCGGATTTCCGCTGGAAATTTAAGCATGCAGCAGTTCCTCTGTGCGTCATTACGTCACGTCCGTAAATAGAAAGAAGGAGTTCAGGCAAGTCGGTTGGGTGAGGATTCTGCCGGTAGCGGCACATTTATAGCCTGTTCTCACAGCAGCTGAAATAATTAAACTTATCATTTTGATGGCGGATTGTAATCCAGAAAGATCCAAATGATAATCATCAGTGACAACTGGAGATTCACTCGTAGTCAAAAGCAAAAGACTTCGGACTGTGGAGTGGCTACAGACTGAAATCTACAGGTAACCCTAATACACACTAAATACACAGTCACGCAGTGCTGATGTTGTAAATATTTACAATTTGAGAACAATATAACAGTAATAATAATTTGCACGGTTTGACGTGATCCGAGCTAAGCCATCGTTAGATTTAATCATCACTGGCAGCGCGATTTACTGTAGGCTTAATGCTTTTTTCCTCAGTTGGTCAGAACAAAAGTGGCAGATATGTAACTTACTTGTTCAGATGATATTTTCCAGTGAAAATTCTTATATTGGTCATACTTTCACGACGTAGAATCTGTGATTCTGAAGTACAGTATCCACACCGGTGCGGTGACTGACAGCAAACGTTAGATTCATCCGCGCTGACGAGCTGTGCCGACGCACAACGCACGTACAGATAACTGTTCCGCATATGAATGCAACTGTAGGTTTCAAACAAGAGATGGCGACAAAGAGGAAAAATGGCGGACTGCAGCTTTAATGTAAGAATATTAAGGCTCTACTTAAGGCTTTAAATCAATATGCAATATAATAACAGCTACCATTTTAATTCAAAGTTTTATTTAAAAATAAAAATGCAAATAAAAGCACATACCCTGCAAATGTACACACAATACACTTACCACAATTTTTGAAAAGTTTTTACAGATTTTCTTTAGGAATAAAATATTACATTTAATATAAATTCCTATAGTTGATTGCTACAGGTTGCAATAAGCTGTGTCATATTGCAAATTGTATCCTGGTCAGAGCATTCTGGTATGTTGCTTAGCTAACAGTTTCATCGTTCTTCACTGGAACATCTTGAAATGCATGAGGCAGCAGAAGGCAGGGCCTGTATTGATTGTATTGCTGAGAATAGAGCATGCAGGCACAGCGCCCAGAGCTTTGTCATATACAGGATGTATGTGGATAATGCAGCGTTCCGTTCAAAGTCAGATGTGGCTATTTCTGTTTTATGTCTCCTACTTCCGACCACAAATGCATTCCATTAGTTGACGCACAGAAGATGACGTATAAAAACAAATTGCAATTCTAGCATTCACTTTAGAAATGTCAACAAAGAGAACCACATCTCCTGGAAACCAAACTGAGTAGAATGAATGATGGTATACAGTGCTTGTTTTGCAGGTGCAAAATTATCAACCATAGAGCTTGTTTACAGTGTTTTATGCAATTGCAAACAGCTGCATAAAAATGATTGTTTATCATTGTGTATATATCCATGGGTGTTGCCAAGCTCGTTTCACGTCATCCACAGTTTCAAGTTGGAAGACCAACTTCCCAAGACCTGGTTGGATTTTGTTGCAGTTTTCCAAGTAGGAAGTTCTGAATCTCATTTTGAAGTTGGAAATCCAAGTAGAAAGTTGGATAATCACATGTTCCATTTTGAATATGATGTAGCGTTAATAGCTTTGGTCAGCATGCTACGGATGATGGTAAAATTGGAATGGGAATGGGCATCTGTCCTGCTCTTGCTGGCACATATTGATACTGTCCATATGCCAGCTGTAAAATTAGTCTGTGTTGGCACAACATGACTGTTGAGCCATATGATAATTAATTAACTCAATATAGTTGACTGTCAGTGTTCAGTGAAATAATAAGTAAATAAATAAATGTATAAAAGCTTGTTGAGTGTCTAGATTTGGAAACAGCTGTCAGTACAGGAAGATTCCAGCAAGAAAGAAGCTAGGAAAGCATTCAGTCATTTCTTATTTATCTGATATAGATGAAGACTGACAGGAGGTTGAGTGATTAAGAGGAGGCAACACAGAGTTAAAAATGTCAAGAAAGAACAACATTATTCATATTATATGTGCAATATTGATCATGTTTACCTTTAGGGACAGACATTTAATAGCCATACATTAGTATGTGATAAGCTAAAGACAAAAAAGAAGGACATCTGTGTGCATCGTTCTTTGTTGTACATGTCAAATAATATCAGTCATAATAAATAAACGTCATTTCTTTTTTTTTCTTTTTTTTTATATCAATATTTATTTATGAATACTTATTAATTCCAAATGCAGTGTCTGAGTAGGCTATTATTGACATAAAATACCTATTATGTTATTCATGATTTAGTAGCATCATATTTAATGGAAGCTTATTTTTACCGTTATTATGTGAGGCAAAAGAAGTTTGAATCAAGGATGAACTGAAACTCAGATTTCAATACAACAAAGGCAGCTATTGGATCATTGAAGATAAACATCATATTATGTGGCTACACATTACTTTACAGTAAGCTTACGACCTACTAGATACACTCTGCCTTAAGAACAAATGGTGCAACCGAATAAAGTACAGAGTTAGTTACAAACTAGCTAGTATTTACTAATAGGTACTATATACATTCCAATTTGAGTAAGAACTTGGGAATGGCTGGTGCAACTCTACCCAGCAGACGCATGAGGGAAATACAAGAAGCTAGTAAAAGTATAAGTGGAAAAACTGCCTTTACATTTTCACTGCTTCAGGACAAATATAAAAATATATTTTACATCAGCCATAAAAAAACACTGTAAAATTTGATTGGACGTACAGCATCAACAACAGCAAATGGGAAGCATTTTCTCCTCCCATTTATAATCCTATTTATTTTGCTGTCCTAACCATATTTAGTTGAATAATACCTGCATTTAGTACTGGTCATTCCTTGCTGTCCACAACCTACCTGAACAACCAAGTGAGCCATTTTGGGTTAGGAACGTACTACTTTAGATGATACACAAGGGCAGCCACCACATGAACATATTTTTCAAAAGCCTCCCCTATCACTTCCCATACAACATCCCACCTTATCTGCCACATTCCTAGTTCCTGTTAAAAGCTATGAAATCCCATCAGAGTTCCTGCTTCTGGCCAGCAACTCATGTGATGGCTGTTTGAGTGCTTTCCCAACTACCCAAGGGAATGACAAAATGCTGCAATGGATTTTTGGCGAAAGGTCAATTGCAAGTTCTGAAAAAAGAGGAGTAGCAAATTGCCATTGACTCGAGAAGTTTGGAAACTGAAGACAAAGTGGACTGCAAAGATCAAAATGTCCCTAGACATCATGACAGAAGAAACAGCGTGCCATGAAGATTAACTTGACAGATTTACTGATCTGTAAACAACACATGTGTTAAGACTGCACTGAGTGTGAAGGATATGTACTGCATGTATGTATGTATGTATGTATGTATGTATGCACGTGTATGTATATGCTATTGTCAGCTCAAAAACACCCTTTGCCAAATCTATTTACTTTCTTTACAATTTACTACTGACGTTTCCAGTTTAAGTATAACCGTTTCTTCTGCGTTGGTCACTAACTCTTGTTTGCCTTATATTGCAGGTCCACAGGCTGCTAGCCTGACCATGATTCACATATTGGACTGATCCCCACTCTTTTGCAATCCTGGGCAGCGCTTGATCCAGTCGGATAACGAAGAGATTGATAACAGACCTATTGAGATAGAGCGCTCCCTCAGTGTATTTGCCAGCCTGTAAATCAGCGAGGTAAGCCACCAGCCTATGCTAGCTGAGCCAGAAGTAAATTGCTGTTTACTCCAGAGCCTGCGGGTGTCCTTTAGGCCAGAGAGCCCCCGGTTGCACTGTAACTCAAGAGCTGTGTGTCATTATATACAGGGAACTGATCAATAGTTGCAGGGAAATCCATAGGAAATCTGGGTAAAACCTTTGCTTCATTCCGCAGCTGTCTGGATGAATGACAGCACTATGCTGTCAAAAGATACTGATGTATTGTAAGTATTTATTATTTATAAAGCACATTTCAATACAATCAAAGTTGTACAAAGTGCTGTACATTAAAAATAAACAAACACAAGGTCCAATTAATATAAAGCATGCAAAACATAAAACACATACACATCTAAGAGTAAAACCAACACATCTAGGAATTAATCACCCGAAAATGTAAAAGCCATAGTAAGTAGATGAGCTTTTAGCAAGTATTTAAAGCTAGAAATTGTCTTAGCAGATCTAATAGAAAAGGGCAGTAAGTTCCATAACTTTGGAGCAGCTATGGTGAAAGCCCGATCTACTCGTAGTTTTAGTCTAGATCTGGAAACCACTAGAAGAAGCTGGTCAGAAGATCTCAGGGGCCTAATAGAGGAATATCGGTTCACTACACTGCCCTACAAAGGCAAAGTGCAGTAACTACGCAAACACTGAAACTGATAAAAACGCCTTTAAAGTTTTTACACCAGCCAGTCAAACATGTTGTGGGTAGATTAGTGGTAATGCATTCATGTAATGCCTTCTTAGGAAGACATTTTTTTATAGATAAAAACCATGACCACCGATGTGACCTTTGACCCCCAAAATGTAGATACTGCACTCTGCCTTTGGATGACCTTAAAGAACTAAAACACATTTGCAAAAGCAAAGTGCTGGATCTACAAACTAAATGTGTTCATCCAACTTTCTTGTTGTGTTTCTTACTACATGTTGATTGTTTTTAATAACTTTAATATTTTTATTGATGTTTGCACGTTGTGAATGTTAAAATTGCTCTAAAGACTAGAGTAATGATGCTGAAAATTCAGCTTTGATCAGAGGAATAAATTACATTTTACAATAAATCCACATAGAAAACAGCTATTTGACTGTATTTTCGATCAAACAAATTCCTCCTTTTTCTTTCAAAAACATTAAAGAAATCTTATTTCAAACTTTTGATCACCATTGTGTAAAATAATGCATGTGAACTAATTAGAAAATTATATATTTTAGACACTTTCCTAACACGGGACATTGGCTACTTAAATATGAAAGTTGCCGGTTTTGCCATGTTTAGTATAAGTTTGAGAATGATATTTCGAGTTTTATGAATCATTTTAAAATGATTGTGAAATTACTGAAGAAATCCTGATAACAGATAGCCTACACAAACATTCACTCCGATCTGACATGCTGAAACAGCGTTCATGTTTCTTTGTGCATTGTGTGACGAATAACGTCATTAAAATATGAAAAATCCCAAAAGGTCAGAAGTGCATCCCTGGAAACGAATGTCCGTCGTTTAACTTTTTTTTGTATCAAACAGTAGGCAAATATTGCTATATCTCGTCATGTTCTGCTGCCCATCTTACCTCGGCTCGCATTCTTCATGCATTAAAAAGTGCTGCGCTGCTCGGTTTCTGTGGACAGTAAATTCAACATTTTGACGAGCGCCAGACAGACAGCACAAGTTTTTTGCCTCAAATGGGCCGCGCCCGCGCGAACAATTCTTCTGGGCTGACGGAGGATACAGACTACGTAAATTTACTTTAATTCATTCTTCACATACAATTACACTGCAACGGGCCGGCCCACATTGTCCAGCGGCCCACCGGCAAAACTCCCGGTACTCCCGATGGCCAGTCCGCCCCTGATTACGTTGTCAGAGTGTATAGCCATCAATGGAGCAGCGCAGGTAGGCTAAAATATCTGTCTAATTTGCTAGCAGCTAACTAGTTAGTGTTATTTGATTATAAAGCTGTCATTTTTTTGGCTCTGAGTTAATATTTTGCTATCTTCCTTACTCGTCTTTGGATATTTGCGTTTTAACGCGAGTTCAACCATCATGCCGCAGCGTGTCAAAGCCCGGGAAACAAAGCTAGAACGCAGTAACATCACTTACTGCGGTTTGCCTTGGTATTAGCTTCGATTTTGTAGTTACTGCAATTTTGACACCCTCGTTTCTCAGAAACAGGACAATTTTGAACCTTTGTCACAAGACAGAAAAGGTGTCACAAAGCCCATTTCAAGCCATAACTCAATTTTGATCAAATGTGTAGTTACTGCGCTTTGCCTTTGGACGGCAGTACAGTCTCCAGATACTTTGGTGCCAGCCCATTCAGAGATTTAAAAACAAACAATAAAAGTTTATATTCAATTCGGAAATGGACCAGCAACCTGATGATGTATTTGGTTTAGTGTTGAGCTACATTTAAAATGCTACACTCCCTTTTGTGGCTGTTCGAACACATTCAACCACATGAGAGTCTACACTACAAAAGCAATCCGGTCAAATGCGTTTTCGACTACTTCTGGAAGTGGTCGAAAGTGGACAAGCTCAAAACGTTTTACACCCCATTTACACCTGTATTTAGCATTGTCCACTTGTGATACGATCAACCAAAACGCATCTTAATACCAGGTTTAAACAGAGCCTTAGTCTCCAGTGTCACCATTTTCCATAACTGCAAACTGCTTGGAGTCTCTATAAGTGCAGGGTGTCAGGTTCTCAGAGACTTTGCCAGAGACTTTTCAGAGACTTTGCAAGGTGTCCTCCACATTAATCACAAGCTGAAGTGTCATGAAATAAGTGAAAGTGAAAGTGAAAGTGAAGTGGCATGTGGCCAAGTATGGTGACCCATACTCGGAATTTGTGCTCTGCATTTAACCCATCCAAGTGCACACACACAGCAGTGAACACACACACCGTGAACACACACCCGGAGCAGTGGGCAGCCATTGCTGCGGCGCCCGGGGAGCAGTTGGGGGAACGGTGCCTTGCTCAAGGGTCTCACCTCAGTCGTGGTATTGAAGGTGGGAAGAGCGCTGGTTATTCACTCCCCTCACCAACAATCCCTGCCGGACCTGAGATTCGAACCCATGACCTTTGGGTTACAAGTCCGACTCTCTATCCATTAGGCCACGACTGCCCCCTGAAATAGATGAAGACTGATTTTTAAAAACGTTTTATAGACAGATAGATTGAGAGTAACTCTTGAAGTACTGTACCAGGAGTTCAAGTCAGACAACAGCAGTCGAGTCATGGTGTGAGCTGCTACTAACAATGAGCAAGACAGACCTTTCAAGGTGGGTGATGGACTTAAAATGATCATCCAAAACATACTGCCAGATTCTGGAAGATAAATTCTTCAAACAGTGGAGGAAGTGGTGCTGGTCCCTCAAGAGTCAACCTCTGTGTCTATAAAGCCTTTAAAAAAAACAGTCTTCATGTATTTCACAACAAGTCAGCTTCTTATTAAGTGGGGTTCAGGTTTCAGAAATCTTTACCTTAGCAAAGTGATCAGAATATCGACTTGCCTAATAATTATGCACGTGCTGTAAATAATTTTCAGTAACACTTTAGTATGGGTTACAGTTCTCACTTTTAACAAGTTGCTTATTAGCTTGCATATTAGCTGTTTATTAAAGGTGCCATCGAATGGAAAATTGAATTTACCTTGGCATAGTTGAATAACAAGAGTTCAGTACATGGAATTGACATACAGTGAGTCTCAAACACCATTGTTTCCTCCTTCTTATATAAATCTCATTTGTTTAAAAGTCCTCTGAAGAACAGGTGAATCTCAACAAAACACTGACTGTTATGTAACAGCCTGGATCATTAATATGTACGCCCCCAATATTTGCATATGCCAGCTCATGTTCAAGGCATTAGACAAGGGCAGGCAGTATTAACGTCTGGATCTGTGCACAGCTGAATCATCAGACTAGGTAAGCAAGCAAGGACAACAGCGAAAAATGGCAGATGGAGCAATAATAACTGACATGATCCATGATTATCATGATATTTTTTGTGATATTTGTAAATTGTCTTTCTAAATGTTTCGTTAGCATGTTGCTAATGTACTGTTAAATGTGGTTAAAGTTACCATCGTTTCTTACTGTATTCACAGAGCCAAGAGCCGTCGCTATTTTCATTTTTAAACACTTGTATAATTGTTTGTACTCTGTATAATTCATAAACACAACTTCATTCTTTATAAATCTCTCCAACAGTGTGTAATGTTAGCTTTAGCCACGGAGCACCATCAAACTCATTCAGAATCAAATGTAAACATCCAAATAAATACTATACTCACATGATCTGATGTATGCATGCAGCATGCATGACGAACACTTTGTAAAGATCCATTTTGAGGGTAATATTAGCTTTGTGAATTTTGTTTATGCAATGATAGAGTCGAGAGCTCGGAGCAATTAAAGGGGCCGCGCGCTGAATCGGCGCATTTATAATGATGCCCCAAAATAGGCAATTAAAAAAATTAATAAAAAAAAATCTATGGGGTATTTTGAGCTGAAACTTCACAGACACATTCAGGGGACACCTTAGACTTATATTACATCTTGTAAAAAAAACGTACGATGGCACCTTTAATACTTATAAAGCACATATTAATGCCTTATTCTGCATGACCATATTCTGCATCCCTAAATCCTACCCCATACCTAGACTTAAATGCTACAACAACTACCTTACTTACTATTAATAAGCAGTAAATTAAGAGTTTATTGAGGCAAAAGTTGTTGTTGATAGTGAATATGTGTTCCCCAAACCAAACTGTTACCGCATTTTCTATGCATTTAGCATTTTGGCACTCAATACAATCCCTTAAGATGGAACTGACTGTACTTACATAAATTTGCATCATGCAACCATTTTGCAATTTTTGGCAGATACCTTGAGCACGTGTCTCAAGATATGCATTTTAAAAGTTGAACTTCTTTTATCTTGATGCTGTTCTCACATGTGAAATGCTGCAAAAGACACGATGCATGAGTGTAATGGTCAAAGATGTCTACAGATCCTGGAGGGTCGTAACCTGCAGAGTTCAGTTCCAACCTTGATTAAACACATCAGAACCAGCTAATCAAGGTCTCCATGGTTTTCTTGATAATTACAGGAAGGTGTGTGTAATTAGGGTTGAAACTAATCTCTGTGGGTCGTGGCCTTTTGAACGGAATTCAATAGCCCTGGTCTACATAGAGAAAAAATGGAAAAGCCCCTTATAGTGGAAGGTGAAGTCTGTGAAGTCATGATCACATTTAAATGGAACAAACCCCTGAGTGAATTAGCATAAAAATCTAAATTTTCATCATATTGATGATTGCGGTCTGTATGGAAATACAATGATACCTGGTACATTTACTTTCCAGGAGTCAGTAAGGAGAGTTATTACTACACTAAAAACAGAAGCTTGAGCACATTACATTTTGGGATACAATGCACCCTTAGTTTGAAGGATTCATTTGATAAGGATTTTTATATTTTTTACTCTCAATATCTACTAGTGTTAATTTCGTCAGCTATTTTTAAATTTAGTCTTATTCCTGAGTCAAATGTAGCTTTAAATTTTTTACCATATTTAGTCAACCTTGCCCTTTTTGTTTAGTCAAGTTTTAGCTGACTATGCCCCAGTTGCATGGACAAGGCTTAAACCTAGTCCCAGACTAAAATGCATGTGTGAGCTGTTTTAACGGAAAGATACTTTCACTGACAATTTACGATTTAAAATATTGAGATCTGGCAACCACAAACATGAAAGCGTGTATAGAGCTAGATGCTTGTTAAGCAGTCTGTAATATTTTGTCTACTCTTATTTTTTTTCTCTCGACAAAAACTTATGGTAAAATGTTAATTTTTTTACCTACATTTTAGTCTCGTATTTTTCTTCAACGATATTCCATGTTGATATAACCACATAATTTAATGACGTTGGTGTCTCATCGTAGAAAAAAATGGGTTGTCTGCAAACTTTTAGTGTATCTTAACACTAAGATACACACACAATTTTAATTAATTGGTATATATAACTTGATGGTTGCATTAATTTTAGTTCCAATTTTGACTTCCAATGATTATGAAAACATGACCATTGCACCACATTCCCTTCCTTTCCTTTACAGCAGTACACTTTCACTTCTAATAAAAGCACAAACTTAACAGCCAAATCATTTAAATCATGTAACATGACTGTCATAAAATGCAGACTACTGTGGGATATCACAATCATGAAAAAAAAAAAAAAAAAACATAAGATTTTGGTCAGATGTAAAATAATCATGATTATGATTTTTGCCATAATTGAGCAGCAAATAACATTTGATGCCTTTCGCATAGTACTGAAAATGTATTGGTGGAATACTGACTGGTTTAATTTACTGTTTGAAAGTAGTATACGGTACAGTAGGCCTGTACTGTACAGTATTCAGTAGAAGAACAGTAGTAGAAGTAAAACAGTCACTGTTCTTGTATGTAATACAAGGCAAGCATTTTTAAATGATTTTGAATAATGATCTCTCTTATTCAGCATTTGCTGACAAAATTGCACATTGTACACTCACAAAAGCAATAGTAAAAGGATTTCCCTCATGCTTTGGATATGAGAGGCGTTAAGCTGTCTGTGCAGCGTTGGGCACATTAGAGAGATGCTCTGGGTTCTGCTAAGGCCTGACAAACCTGTGAGTTGGATAAGCCCTTGCTAGGTGCCAGTCCACAGAGATGCTGACAGTTACAAGGGCACTAAGTCCTTTCTGGGCTGTCACCTAGCCTGCTACTGTAAGTCTCGGACGGATTATGTTGACACGGCAGGGACACGGCAGTCAACTGCATGTGACTGAAGCGGCGGATCATTACAGCACTCTCCCTTTCAACCTCACACCTCGCAAATGTAGAAATGCCTTTTTCTCCCCTTGTCTACAGCTATTTTCCTCTCTTAGACACGTCCTGGGATTTTTTTGCCTTTTTTCTCTATGTCTTTTTCTCTCTGAGGAATTGTACGTGTGACCTTACTGGGCTGATTTTGATTTATGTGTGTATTTCTCTATTTACGCTGTGACGGTTTTACTGATGATCGATTTGATGACTTCACAATGACTTCAGAGATCCACTGGGACACTGTGCTTCCTCTACAAACTATTTCAAATGGCCTGATGTCTTATGCATAAGCTCTTAATAATTGGATGCCATCAATATGTGTAATCTGTGCTGAATAAAACATAGACTGCAAAGGTGCTTCAGAGGACAATGTCAGAGAGCATATTAAAATAAATGTTAGTGATGCAGTCAAATGAAAATTCTTGGTTGATACTGAAAAGTGTAATTTTAAAAGATGTTTGGTAAGATGACCCGATATATGAAATGGAAACTGGGGCCATTTTCCTATATCAGTGGTCAAAATATCATTGAAATTTCTATTGTTATTATCTATGGATTGAAAAATGGAGAAGATACATTTTTGTATGATTTTGTATTATAATTGTTGTCGATTCCATATACTATTATAATTAATAATTATGCTTTTAGATCAAACTGACTCTAAATGACCCTAAAACAATTCACCAAAAACATGAAAAACAGAAAATAGTAGTATTGTAAATAGCAAATAAAATTATGACTTCACAAAAACACATTACAAAGCTAATAAACAAAATAAATGTGAGAACCATTGCTAAATATTTAACAAATATTTGTAACATTTTGTAATTGTATTTAATTTTGTCATTTTCACAAACTGAATATACTGTATACAGTAGAGCTGCACGACTTTGGATAGAATGAGAATCACAATAATAAAAAAAAATAGATATCGCGATTCTCCCTTGATTTTGTAACTAAAATAAAAAAATGACAATTGATAAGTTCTGACAAAATGTTAATTGCTGCAGTCTATTTAAAAAAAAAATATTTTATTCATTTGAATTAATCATTTTTTTTTAAAAATCGGTTTGAATGAATGATTCAATGACTCGTAAAGACTTAATTCCTGGAAGGTTCATTACTGGATGAATTTAAGTCACTTGTCGCCACCTTCTGGTGTTGATACAATTGATACAATCTTTATTTGAAGCGTCATGTTACTTTCAAAAGGTGATTTACTCTATTTATACGCTACTGTAGACATCAGTGTTTATATCCGAACTAAACTTTTAAAGTACTTGTGTGATCATTTTAATTTTTGTANATGACTTGTAAATACTTAATTCCTGGAAGGTTCATTACTGGATGAATTTAAGTCACTTCTAAGTCGCCACCTACTGGTGTTGATACAATTGATACAATCTTTATTTGAAGCGTCATGTTACTTTCAAAAGGTGATTTACTCTATTTATACGCTACTGTAGACATCAGTGTTTATATCCGAACTAAACTTTTAAAGTACTTGTGTGATCATTTTAATTTTTGTAACACAGAAATAATGAAATTGTATGGATGAAATATTAGGCTCGTTTGAGATGTGCCTTGCCTTTTTTAGGCGAGAGTAAGTGGCTGCCTATGCACATGTTGTAGTCTTTATGCATGTTGTAGTTTTTTGTTCAAATTGTTTTTTTCATTGAAACTTACCCAGTGTTAATATATATATATATACAAAAAAAGGATGCATGAAGCTATGGGGATATGCTGGCGGGGAAAGAGTTAAAGTGATATTATGTAGTTTTAGCTAGCATTAGCATCACTGTTTTTTGTGTACTTGAATTACTGATACTACAATTCCATCTTTCGAGTTTTATGGAAATTACACTGATTCTAGTGAGTTTTAGAGAGCAGTTTACGCAGTAATAAATTCCCCCAACAGCAAAGCAGCAACTTGGGCATCACTACTCTTTTTTTTTTTTTTCAGTCATCAAATCTTTCCGGTCTAAGAATGCCATATTGCACTCACTGTGCACTTTTCAGTTTCTTCAGCTGTACAGATCTCAATTCTCATGTTGTCTCCACTGGTAAATCATTACAAAAGTGTGTTCCGTTGTCTAATGTTTACTCATGGCATAATCAAATAATACTGCGCTACTAGTGTCTATAGAGGATTCAGTTTTCTAAAACACCGCAGATCACATAATTTCAACATGGCAAAATACAGGTACGTTCATGACATATTATAATTACAGTAAATATAAGATTTCAACTCGTAAAAGGCGTTCATGTCCTTGTTGCACTCGTAATTACAGCTTGTAAGATAGGGATTTTCTAAGAGCTCCAACCTGTACCATGTGACTGCTGCAGATTCATTTTGGCATTGACGGAAACGCATCATTCCCAGTCCGAGGACATTAACAGCTCCAAATAGAACCTCACTAGAGGGGTGAACCGCACCATACACAATTAAAGTCTCCTAAAAAAATTATTTTATCCATTAAAACTCATCTTTGACATATTTAAACATTTTTTCCCGTAAAAATAATTTCTTCATGCCTTAAAATAGCTTGAATATAACTTTACATCCTTGCTTCATTTAGTATTCATGGAACCATGAGTATGTAAATTTGTCCCCGCCTCCACTCAATCATACCAGCTCGGACTACCTGATCCATTCTGTCAACTGTAGTAAACACTACACAATGACAAGTGGAAATATTGGATTAATTCAGTCACATATGTTTGAACCAGAAACTAATTCAGAAGAAGTGGAAGAGCGAATTATACAGGGTCGTCTAGAAGTCGATGTATCAGAATGGTAATGTGTTTTATGCATTATCTCTACAACGTTGGACACATAATGGTAATTGATATGATTAGCCTTTGCCTTGACTACATTATCAAACAGCTAATGATGTGTTGCTAATGTTACACAAACCATGTTCAGCATTTTAGAGTCAGACAGCTGCCTTCTAAAAATCAGCATCCGCTTTAAAGGTCTTAGAAAGTCAGTGAAAGACATAGTACCAATTGTACTGACTGGCATTATATTTAATGTGACTGTCACGTTTCCAGTCATTCCCGGACTTCATTTCCCATAATCCTCCCTGGCCATCACCTGCACTCACTTCACCAATCAGTAATCACCACACCCAGCTGCAGCACATTATCTGGACTATTTAAGCCACTCACATCCTGACATACTTTGCGAGGTCTTGTATACTCTTGTTGCAATTCTGAGCGTTGATTAACTTGTTTGCCTGCCTGTTGTTGACCCTGTTTGTTCCCCGTGCACGATTCTCTGCTGCCTGCCCTTTGGACTATTCGCTCTGTCTTGGACTTACGATTGTTATCTGCCCACCCTGACCTATTGCCTGTTCACCTACTACGATTCTGCCTGCTCTCTGCCATTCCTGTCTGCCGTTGTTCTGCCATTGCCTGTCTGACTACAAACAGTGTTTAATAAAAGCTTGCACATGGATCTCACCTCGTGTACCGCCTTGTTACAGTGACTCATATATGTAACGCTAAGGTCCAATGAAGACAAAGATGAAGATGAAATAACATAAGATTCATTACGAACGAGATAACAAGCCAACATGTGAGACAGTTTGTCTTAACATCAACACAACAAAATCTGAAAACCAACAGAACTGAGGAAGGAACTTAAACACACAGTGATGATTAACTCAAAAGGCGAACAGCTGTGATGAATAGTTAGTGTCCATGGTGACTGATGAGTGGCGGCAAATGAACAAAGACGACGTGACAAATGAAAACAAACTGAAAGCCCATGAAAACAGAAACTAACAAGACAACTGTGACAATATGTATGTCAAAACTGCTCTTATCCAATCTGTTGCTTTTTCTATTTTTGACCAATATTTTCAGCCTATTTTCTTGATTGACTAAAAGACAATAATGACATTTTATGAAATTTTTTTATGTAGTTCTAATTAATATATAATTTTACCCAAGATGAGCAAAGTTACATAAAATGAAAAAAGAAAAGGTAATATATTGTGCAGAAAACTTTTCAAGAAGTATGCACTTTCCTTCTGCATGCATTTGGTGTCCTCACATTGTCAGTCAGCAATGACTGTCCTGCTCTTGGTTTCTGGCCCTCCTCAGGTTCTATATATACTTATTTCAAGACTTTTGACAGTGCATTATCGTCCCATAATATTCACACCTGCCATAAAATTATACCACTAGGATAAATTCTTCTACAAAGATGAACAGCTTCTAAAAATTTGGGTTTTTTTTATTACGTAAGTGATAATATGTTTTAAGAACCATTATTTATTCCAAACCTGTATGCTGTTAATTTTTCTGTAAAACACCAAAGCAGATATTTTCTATCCAACAATAGTTCAAATATCACTTTTTTATTTTATTTTTTGAGATTGCCAGGTATGAACTTTCATTTTTGGCTGAACTGTTTCTTTAAAGGGATAGTTCACCCACAAATTAAAATGGTCCAATGATTTACTCACCCTCAAGCCATCCTAGGTGTATATGACTTTTTGAAGCCAAAAATAATGCATCCATCCATAAAAAAAAAGTAATCCATATGATTCCAGAGGCTTAATAAAGGTCTTCTGAAGCGAAGTGATGCTTTTTGTAAGAAAAATATCCATATTTAAAACTTTATAAATTCAAATAACTAGCTTCCGGTGGATGACTGTACGCAAAATGCGCAAGTCGATTTGTGGCGGAAGAGTATCCTTTGACCTGACGCACAACGTAATGACGAACGCGGAGGCGCAGAGGACAGAGCAAAACAAATCACTGGTCACGGATTATAAGTCTGAAACGATAATTTTTAAAGAGAAATGTCAGAGGATTTTGATATGAGAAGAGGAGCTTAAATTTGTTGCACAGCCCTATTTGTTAGTACCGTGAGAGACGTCTAAGCTTATAAGCTTCCAACATCCTACATCATACATCGCGTCAGAGGATTACTCATTTGGCGCAAGTCGACTTTACTCATCCCGTCAGAAGCTAGTTATTTGAATTTATTTAAGTTGTAAATTTGGATATTTTTCTTACAAAAACGCATTACTTCGCTTCAGAAGACCTTTATTAACCCCCTGGAGTCATATGGATTACTTTTTTTTTTATGGATGGATGCATCATTTTTGGCTTCAAAATGCTGCCCCCCGTTCACAACCATTATAAACCTTGGAGGACTAAGGATATTTTTTTTTATATATCTCTGATTGTGTTCGTCTGAAAGAAGATAGTCATATACACCTAGGATGGCTTAAGGGTGAGTAAATCATGGGATAATTTTCATTTTTGGGTGAATTATCCCTTTAAGTGTAGCTGAGCATTGTTAAAGGAAACACTGTTAAAATTAAGTTAATTTTATTTCGTAATCTCACATGATTTCCATTAGAGGGTATTAATTTAATTTTAGATGGGTGAAGCCATCACTATAAGTGATCAGGGTCTTTATTTGTCCCTGAAAAGCTGTGTAGCTGTTGGCTGGAACTCTAATTAAAAGATGATAAAGCTTCCACTGATCATTTTGTCAGATTAGATGTTTTAATAAACTTTGAATCTCAGGGTACTTCACAAACTCCAGAGGATTTCCCTTTAAATAACGGCAAAAATCTAATTTAAATGCTCTCCTGTTCATTTGAGGAATTTAGTTATCTTACACCAGATGAACAAAATCCCATCAGTAAATACAGCTTGATAAAAAAAAGTAATAGATTACTGTGCTCTTAGCCATGTTTCAATTTAATGAGTGCTTAAAGGTTTTATTATTAACATGTATTAGAGACATGATGTGTTCATTAAACATGTTTAAAAGGAAGCTTGTTTTTGAAACCAGCATTATCACATACTGGTATATTTTTTACTTTATATTCATGTTCATATATATGTTTAGGTTGAAGGTCTCATTACAGCATAATTTGTTCTCTTAACAGAGGTACTTCAGTACACACAAACTGCTCAACTAGACATCAATATAACCTCTGCTGCCCATTATAATTACAATGCTTGCAGGGGAGCACTATATTCAATTTCTGTACAACCTAATGTACCAACTTCATTCAAGCTATCTTTTGTAGGTATTCAGCCTTAGGTGTGCTGTATGCTTTTTAAAACCTTATATTTTTAAGTATAGAGTTTGGAAATCTTCTATTTACATGCACTGTTAGAATGTTTTCCATTCCAACAATGGCAAACCAACAACAGCATTATCATTGTATAGTAGTATTTCCATACTGAATTGGTCTTCTTTCATTCATTTATTTGCATATTGGGTTGTGATTGGTCTTTTATTTCTATTTAACCATGCCTTTACACTGTAAGAAGGTGTCATGTGTAGACATTCACAGAAAACATTTCTTATACAAACTTGGGCATTCTGTTACCCTTTCCACCTCTTCCTTATCTTATCCAATCATCTCCTCCCCCTCGAGAAATGAATGAGTCAAGTAGTCCTGCAAATGCATCCAAGAGCCCAGATAAGCATGCTCTAAACTGCTGGATGGTTAATTAGGAAGACATACAGGCAGTAAGATTAGAAAATATAAAAGTCAGAAGGAATCCATAGATAGCAGGGGTCCGAAACATCCACCATGTTCTGCCCCAGGCCCATCACAAGAGGCCTGAAACAGAGACACGGTAAGCTGATGTAACCTAACGAAAGGCATTGCTGTTGTTCCAGCCTCTGTCTGCTTAAGCTGTTTCATTGTCCACAAGTCCAATCCAGTGGGTGGACATTTGTCGGAAGAATGCCCAAGGTGTCTTTTCTAATGGTTTGACCTGGCATTCGATTTGTCCAGCACCTGTTGGCTGTTGTTAATCTTTGTGTGCAATTTCTGGTTTGCCTCAGTTGTATGTTTGCAATATTTAGAGGTCACTGAGAAAGATGGGCAGCAGATGCACAGCGCAGCAATTATGAAGGATACACCCCTAAAGGATAAAGACCTTCCACAACTCCGGTTTCACATATAAATGCTGTAAGAGCTGGTTAGTCAATCGATGAGAGTCAGAAGGGTTTATAACGTGCTGTGTGTGGTGCTGGCTAACCTTAACAACCAGTAAACCATCTCACTTTCACAAACCTTCCTACATTTTTGAATTCAGTTATAGGGCCCTATTTTAAGAATCTAAGCGCGTGGTCTAAAGCGCACGGCGCAAGTGCACTTAGTGTCTGAATCCACTTTTGCTAGTTTAAGGACGGGAAAAATGGTCTGCGCAACCGCCGCATGGTCTAAAAGGGTTGTCCCTGTTCTCTTAATGAGCAATAGGTCTGTTTTAGGTGTAATGTGCAGTAAACCAATCTGAGTCTCATCTCCCATTCCCTTTAAAGGTCAGTTGGACTTATGCCATGGCGGATTCGCTATTTGCATGGCGGAATTTGTAAGCGGAAAAACTGAACGCTTCTCTAGCGAAGAAACGGATCTGCTCATGCACGAGGTTAAAGCGCGCAAGCAGACCATCTATGGAAAAACCGGATTCCACCAAATCATTTTTATCTTTATGCACACAATAATAATCTTTTACATTATAATCCTTTTTTTTTTTAAATATTTGACATGTTTGTGTGCTGTTGCGCGTCCCTGTGTATGTAATAAGCAGAGTGTACGCGCATTGCGCATATTACTAATGCGCTCTTTAAATAATAAATCAAATATTGCGCCATTGACTTTAGACCAGGTTTCAGTTGGTCAATGGCGCAGTCTATTTCAGTTGCTTCAAAATAGCAACGCGCCAACAATGCACCTGAACACACCTCGATTTCAGACCAGCACGCCCACGGGCGAACAGATGGGTGCAAATGCATTTGCTATTTAAGCAACGTGGCGCAGGACGTGATATTGACAACTGTGTTGGGCTGAAACTTGCAAAAAACACTTGCGTCGCGCTTGGCGTCACGTTTCGCCAGGGGTATGATAGGGCCCATAGACTCTACATTCACATTCCAAGCCAAAATGACAAATTATTTTTTTCTGCCTTAAATTTTTGGTAAGGCTGTTCACACAACCTTTTAATGGCTGTGTATGGCTAAACTTGACCATGTCTTTGGAAATTGATTCTTTCAAAAAATCTATAGTTGACTGTTGTGGTTGACGCCCTTTAACTTGGACCAAATAGTGGTGTCGCTCCCTATTTTAATGACTGTGGCACTAGTCGTTTTAGTTATCTGTCATGTTCTTCATGTCAAGTTCAATGAAGCATGTAATTATGACAAATGTCAAGATAGATTGATGTAAAAATTGCATGAATTGTCAGGGTCTATAGCGTCATGCTGTACAGTATGCAGTGCTTTGACACGCAGCACGGTTGAGCTGCGGGTGACCGAGTTTGATTCTCAGCTTAAAGTCCTTTCCAATTCCATCCGCCCTCTTTCTCCTACTTCACTTCCTGTCCACGCTCTTCATTGTCCTATCTGGATATAAATAAATTTGCAGTCAGAAAATCAACACTGAATGGATGGATTTGAACCAGCTGCTATTAAATGGATAGAGAGTTATCTCAGTAACCGAGAGTACACTGTGTATTTTAATGGCAGTTATTCTGAGGTTGAAGAGATGAGTTGTGGAGTGCCCCAAGGCAGTTGCTTAGGGCCCCTTTTATTTTCTGTTTTTACTAATGATTTTCCCTTGGTGATGGAACATGCCACCATGGCAATATATGCAGATGACATTACATTATATGCATCTGCAAGAACAGTAGATCACCTTAATAACATCTTAAATAAAGAATTGACCTTAGTCACACAATGGATTAGTGCTAATAGATTAGTCATCAATATAAAAAAGACAAAATGTAAGGCAGTTGGGTCAAAATATTCTCTAGAAATGACACCCACATTACACTTGTCATCTGGTGATACTTTGATTGAACAAATAGAAAAAACTAAATTATTAGGTGTAATTGTTGATAGCAAGCTGTCTTGGAACAGTCAAATAAACCAAATTTTTTAAAAAAATGGGTAGAGGTATGGCCATTATTAGACACTGCAGGAAGTTCATTCCTTTTTGGATAACAAAACAACTGGTTCAGTCGTTAGTGCTTTCTCATTTGGATTATGCCTCAGTTGTTTGGTCCAATACAAGTGAAAACAATTTACACAGACTTCAGGTTGCTCAAAATAAAGCAGCCCGAATTGTTTTGGGCTGTCCATATAGAACTGTGACTGCTACGCATGATAGTTTGGCTTGGTTAACTGTAAAATTTAGACTTAAGTATTCTTTAGTATCTTTTATGAGAAACATTATCGTATCAAAAACTCCAGAAATAATTTATAGTAGGTTGTCCTTTTTTTCAGATACACATAATTATTGCACTAGACAAACAGGTGAGATGCGATGTGTGCTGCCTTTATGCAGAACTCACCAAATACAACAGTCAGTGTTTTATCGAGCTATGGTGGCATGGAACTCATTACCAGGATTTTTGTTGCTGGAAAATAATAAAAAATGCTTTCAAAAGAAGTTAAAACTTTTCTTGTTCACACAGTGATTACTGATAATTGTGTATTTTGATTTTTAGGAAGATTGATGTTGAACCTAATGATTTAATTTTGTTGTAATTATAGAATATGTATTGTAGTGTATAATGATACCAGAAAATGAGCTGTTTTTGAGTTTTCTTTTCTTTGGTATTGAGCTGCTATGAACTTTTGTATGTTTTGTTTTCTGTTATTGTGTGTGTAGTTGTGTGAATGGTGTAAAAAATATAAGTAAAACATGTAATGAATATTGAGGAGACCCCAGGAAGAATAGCTACTGTTGTTTCAGTGGCTAATGGGGATCTTAATAAACAAAAAAAAACAAAACACTTTTCAAAACAAACAACAACTACAACCAAAAGCTGACTCCAAAACAAATTTGATTTGGGCACCAATCACACGTGAATGTAGCATTGCTGTGTCTCAAAATCTAGTGCAGTTATTATGGCTGTAATACACTGCATTTTCCACCAACTGGCAACCCGGATTGTCGAAATACTATTGGATAAATTGGCTAAAGTCTAGCTCACTAGGATTTGAAACTCATAGAAGGTGCAGCCTTCATATGACACATGTTTAGCGTTTTAAAGGTCACATTGCCATTCTCTGAGGACCATCCATTTAGTCAATGACTGCTGTCTCTTCCCCTCCAGCAATGGCAACTTACTTGCAGAACATACCTTCAGAATGAAGATGGACATTATTGTGATGTCCAGTTGATGGATGCACTCTGCTGCAGTGTGGCCTTTGTATAACTGTTGAAAGCCCCCGAATGTAGTTGAGGGATGCAATGTGGGTATTTGCGCCCTTGAATGGTCTGGCTGCATGTTAATGCTGATAGATGAGCTGACACTGATGGAACTCTAAGCCTGTCCATCAAAAAAGTGGGCACTGATATCTGAGTTTGACCCCATGCTTGTTTACAAACTTGAACAATTAATTTCAGTTGTGCTGTGATACTAGTTTCTAAGCACTATTTGCATGGCAGACATAAGCATCCATCATTTAAGTTTTTTTTTTTTTTTTTAAGTGCTTAAATTTGTGATGTTAAAATACATGCTAAATATGCAGACTGGCACAATTAAAACATTGCCCTCTGGCCTATTTCACAATGATAGTTTCAGTGGCTAACCAGGTAAATTGAGTTTAGTTTAAACTTTTTTTTTTTTTGTGATATGGATTGGTTTTTAGTGTTGTTCAACACCATTGTAACTTATGCAACATGGCTAACCTTCTCCAGAGCAGGAGATTACGAACCAAAACAAAACCTATTTGACGCAATAAAGTCCCTCCCCATGCATAAGTCCACAAGACCGTAGGGTGTCCCATTTGTAATTTTAAGTTTCAGAAGGGTGTTTAGGAGCGCCCCCCTTTGCGGCCAATATGCGCCTTCAATGTGCACTTTTGCAGAGCCCGCAAGCCCGTGAGCTCTGCAGCAGACTTCTACCCAACAGTCAAGGCCTCAGGGTCTTATCTAGCGAAGCGATCAGTCAAAACAATATCTATACATTTTAACCACAAACACTTGTCTTACACTGCTCTGCGATGTGCCACGCATTAGCCCTTTGAAGCTGCATTGAAACTGCCATTTGGACCTTCAACCCCAGTGAAGTCCACTATAGGGAGAAAAATCCTGGAATGTTTTCCTCAAAAACCATAATTTCTTTTCGACTGAAGAAAGAAAGATATGGACATTTTGGATGACATGGGGGTGAGTAAATTATCAGGAAAATGTTATTTGAAAGTGAACTAATCCTTTAAGGACCCATCAGCCTGCGCCATCTAGAGTTTTCAAACTGAACTGTGTACTTGTTTTGAGGATAGTACTCTTGGCATTGCTCGAGAATCTTGCTGCTCGTACTGTCGTACGGCGAGACTGCGCCTTTAGAAAGCATCATGCTTGCTGAGAGTGACAAAAGGTGTGCGGTATGCCCTTATATGGACATGGTTTGGGTGTGTTTTATGTAAATTACTTACCTCTGGCACGCGGTCGCTCGTTGAGAATACTCAGATTCATCAAGACTAGAACGAGGTTAAGAACAAATCCTAATTGTGAATTAGGCGGAAAGTTTTCCTGAAAAAGTTCAAACATGCGTATAAATACGAATAGTGTACAAAGTTATTAGGGAATTAGACCCATTGTTTCATCTTTAATTCATTTACATTCCTAGAAGTGCATGTGTATTATGTCGAACCTTTTTTAAACAACCTAATTGTTTATTTTATGCTTGCAACTAAAAGCACAAATATGATGTGTTCACCATAATAATTTCCTGCAAAGATTATTTATTTTAAGCAACACAAAAGAATACATTAATTAGACAGGCATATGGAAGGAAAACACTGCTCCATTTTAATGTGGCCTTTTGCAGATTATAGATTTTCCTGTGCACTGCAAGTAAATTTAGCATCTCTCAAAATTAGAAGAAACAAAATCTGAACCTTCTGACCCGGTAGTTAGAACTGTCCCATTAGTGTCTTCAGCCAGCGGATGTTTGTGCTATTCTCACAGGGCCTGAATGCGGCTCAAACTTGCTTCAGTTAGTTCCTGGAAAATGCAGTTCAAAAAGAGGATCCCCATTACATTCATCAGCATTTGAAGGTGTCAGGTCTTGTGTGATTAAATGCAAATGGGTAAATGTCTTCTTCAATCATCATTAATTAGATGTGCCATTAAACCCACACTTTTTTTTTTACATTTATTATTATAACATTAATCATAAACAAGCGGGAAGCTATGGCTCAAATGAATGGGTTAAGCTGCACAGGACGAGACATTTATGGACTAATGTGGTCTCTGCTATACCAGTGAATAATAGTTCTTAGTTGTTTCAGATGACTACAATTTACACATAAAAGATTGCAGTCTGTCAGTCGAAATAATTTTTAATAACTTTAAGATGGACTTAAGTACTTTAAAAGTCACGACACCTAAACATACGCCACTTGTCTCTCTATAAGTAATGTTTTCAGTCTGAATCATTAATGAATCCATTGCACTTTATTCTCAAGTCTGCATTGAATATACAAACAGTTCTTCATTTGAAATTATGGTATACCAGGTAAACACTGTTTGAATGCAATTATTGTCTTTTCAGACACTCAACTTTTTGGTGTCTGAACAGATAAAAAAATAACTCCTGAAAGTTTTAAATAGCTTTTCTCATTTATATTTTGAGGCACAGGTTATTATAACAGCCTGTTGGTGGTCTACATGCCTGTCCAAATTCAGAGCGAGTGTGAATTAGCTTATGGCAAAAATCTTGGGTGGCTGATTAGTGGACTTGTGGCACCCTATTGATTTTATAATTACGTGGTATTTTGCTACAAATACCTCTCAATATGAAATCTGAGGCTATGTGTATACACAGTATCTCATTATTTATGGTGTGACAGTGGGATGGAAACACCTAAGCAAGAGTACAGGCATAGTGCTTGTACTTATGGCCTGATTTATAGCATACATTCATGTCCATGTGATACTATTTCCAATTAGAGACCACAAAGCGATCATCTTGCAGTTTAAAAACAATAAAAAACAATTTGTTATTGTCATTGTCATTATCTATTAAACACATCATAACATTCTAAATGTCCATGAACTTGGAATAAGTATATAATTTCTACCTAGTACATGTTATTTTGTTTTGTTTTGTTTTTATTTTGCATAATATGGAAGCTTGTTTCCACCATGGGGGGAAAAAATAAAATAAATAAAAATTAAAAGATAATTGTGACTTCTTATCTCACAACTCAAAAATATTTTCTCGCAATTGCAAGTTTATATCTCACATTTCTGACATTATTTCTCAGAATTGCAAGTGTGTATCGAGTATTTCCGACGTTATAACACACAATTGTGAGTTTATTTCACGCAATTCTGAGGAAAAAGTCAGAATTGAGATTTAAAAGTCACAATTCAGTGGTGAAAATAAGCTTCCATATTGCTATAAAACAAAACTCGCAGTTGCGCGTTATATAGTCTCAGTAGCCAAAAATGAAGTTATAATTGTGAGGGAAAAAAAGTCAGAAATGTGAGAGAAAAAAAAAATCTCAATTGTGTCTTAAAAAGTCGCAATTATATAAAAGATAAAAAGATAAAAAGTCACAATTATTATCATTATTATTATTTTTGTATTATTCTGTGGCGGAAACAAGCTTCCATTCATTACAGAGTCATTTTGACTGGCTTGATGTTATTTTGGACATGGAGAGCTTGACTGTTCCAATTAGAATCATGTCTGTTATCAAATGAGACTGACAACATCTATCTGCCACTGTCTAACCATGACAAAATGTCATGATGGGAGAAACAAATCAGGATAACACTGCATTTTCAAAGCCTCAAGCCATTAACATCATTATTGCCGTTTATCTGTTTTGTTTTTTTTGTTTTTTTTGCCCCAGCTTTCCAAGTTTTCTAGTCTGTTGGCCAATAAAAAAAATAAAAAATAAGCTTAATTCTGGGAACCTATCCTTTAAACTGAGTTTGAGGAGAAATAATGTGAACATGATGCTAATGAGGACTCCCATGAAAATGAACCGCTTTTCTGTCAGTGGACACACGAGTTTGGAAAATTCTGCAACTTTGAAGGTTTGCCCATAATAATTATTCCAGTCTGCTGTCTACAGTTTCTGCAACTCACTGACTCTCTGGCCTAATTAAACTTAGAAAGACATTCACAAGTGTTGAAATAGATGACCCGATGAGCACAGAGATGCCACTTTTGACCCAGACAGGACTGTTGGATGAATTCCTGACTGACCCCACAACTAAGCTCATCCCACACTGCCTTCGAACTGCTGCTTTCTTTCATTTAGCACAGCTTGCTGTCAAACAAAACAGCTGAACACTGAGTAGAATTATGAGGAGTGATCAAAACTGGAGGAAGACACCAACTCCCTGGATGAATCACACTCATAACTGCCACTTGACTGAAAAAAAGCGACAGAATGATGTGATTTTCTTGCTGCATAGACAAGCTGACTATTCAAGTATCTTTCTCTCTCTCTCTCTCTCTAAAAGAAACTAACTATGGGAGATAAAAAATCTGAGCTGGTTTACTTTAGCATGATTGAGTTAATAAAACATGATTGATGTGAAATGTCTAGAACATATACTACTTTCACATCAGAATTAAACAACTTTCTGATCACACTTTTGATAAATACACCCTGCCGTCTGCACCTTGTCACAAAGTCATGTTTTATCTTTTATTATTTGGAATATAAAACGAGCTGTCAAAAACAGAGTGAAATAAATTGGCCATATTGCTATGAATTGTAAATAAGCTTGGAAAAACTTTCTTTTGTGCTTCCCTTTCACTTTTAGCTCTTTCTGAAATAACTGCCCACTCTCATTGAACACTTGAACAGATGATTGTTGCCTGGGTTACAGTCTTCAAAACTAAACACGCTGTGATGCCTTGGTTATTTATGCTTTAGACATGTTCCCAAAGTGTTGGTGATTGTAACCCAGCACTATGATTATTACTATTTCTCATACTTAGTGCAGTTTTTTATTTTTTACTTGGGCCATTAAGTAATGTACCCCAAATACACCCTAACAACCAACTACCAATCAGAACACCTTACCAGCAACAAAACAATGCTCTGGCATCCTCCCAGATCACCTTAGCACTCTAGCAGTGCAGAGAAGCAACACTCACNTAAAACAAAACTCGCAGTTGCGCGTTATATAGTCTCAGTTGCCAAAAATGAAGTTATAATTGTGAGGGAAAAAAAGTCAGAAATGTGAGAGAAAAAAAAAATCTCAATTGTGACTTAAAAAGTCACAATTATATAAAAGATAAAAAGATAAAAAGTCACAATTATTATCATTATTATTATTTTTTTATTATTCTGTGGCGGAAACAAGCTTCCATACATTACAGAGTCATTTTGACTGGCTTGATGTTATTTTGGACATGGAGAGCTTGACTGTTCCAATTAGAATCATGTCTGTTATCAAATGAGACTGACAACATCTATCTGCCACTGTCTAACCATGACAAAATGTCATGATGGGAGAAACAAATCAGGATAACACTGCATTTTCAAAGCCTCAAGCCATTAACATCATTATTGCCGTTTATCTGTTTTGTTTTTTTTGTTTTTTTTGCCCCAGCTTTCCAAGTTTTCTAGTCTGTTGGCCAATAAAAAAATAAAAAATAAGCTTAATTCTGGGAACCTATCCTTTAAACTGAGTTTGAAGAGAAATAATGTGAACATGATGCTAATGAGGACTCCCATGAAAATGAACCGCTTTTCTGTCAGTGGACACACGAGTTTGGAAAATTCTGCAACTTTGAAGGTTTGCCCATAATAATTATTCCAGTCTGCTGTCTACAGTTTCTGCAACTCACTGACTCTCTGGCCTAATTAAACTTAGAAAGACATTCACAAGTGTTGAAATAGATGACCCGATGAGCACAGAGATGCCACTTTTGACCCAGACAGGACTGTTGGATGAATTCCTGACTGACCCCACAACTAAGCTCATCCCACACTGCCTTCGAGCTGCTGCTTTCTTTCATTTAGCACAGCTTGCTGTCAAACAAAACAGCTGAACACTGAGTAGAATTATGAGGAGTGATCAAAACTGGAGGAAGACACCAACTCCCTGGATGAATCACACTCATAACTGCCACTTGACTGAAAAAAAGCGACAGAATGATGTGATTTTCTTGCTGCATAGACAAGCTGACTATTCAAGTATCTTTCTCTCTCTCTCTCTCTCTAAAAGAAACTAACTATGGGAGATAAAAAATCTGAGCTGGTTTACTTTAGCATGATTGAGTTAATAAAACATGATTGATGTGAAATGTCTAGAACATATACTACTTTCACATCAGAATTAAACAACTTTCTGATCACACTTTTGATAAATACACCCTGCCGTCTGCACCTTGTCACAAAGTCATGTTTTATCTTTTATTATTTGGAATATAAAACGAGCTGTCAAAAACAGAGTGAAATAAATTGGCCATATTGCTATGAATTGTAAATAAGCTTGGAAAAACTTTCTTTTGTGCTTCCCTTTCACTTTTAGCTCTTTCTGAAATAACTGCCCACTCTCATTGAACACTTGAACAGATGATTGTTGCCTGGGTTACAGTCTTCAAAACTAAACACGCTGTGATGCCTTGGTTATTTATGCTTTAGACATGTTCCCAAAGTGTTGGTGATTGTAACCCAGCACTATGATTATTACTATTTCTCATACTTAGTGCAGTTTTTTATTTTTTACTTGGGCCATTAAGTAATGTACCCCAAATACACCCTAACAACCAACTACCAATCAGAACACCTTACCAGCAACAAAACAATGCTCTGGCATCCTCCCAGATCACCTTAGCACTCTAGCAGTGCAGAGAAGCAACACTCACACTTCTACTCAATCAATCAATCAACCAATCAATCAATCAATCAATCAATCAATTAACCACTCAATCAATCAGTCAATTAACCACTCAATCAATCAGTCAATCAAAAATGCTATTTTTCACTGATCAGGCCGACAGGTTCTATTGAAAGCATGTTTGTTGATCACTATAATACAACGTATAACATAAGACAAACACAACATTTATTAACATTTATTATACATTCATTTATATTCAGTATTACACCACCTTTCAAAAGTTTGGGGTTATTTATTGTTTTTGAAAGAAGTATCTTGTGCTCACCAAGGTTGTAATAAAATAAAAATAATATTATTGTGAAATATTAATACAATTTAAATAACTGTTTTCTATTTGAATATATTTTAAAATATGTTCGTGTGATGCAAAGCTGAATTTTCAGCATCATTACTCCAGTCTTCAGTGTCACATGATCCTTCAGAAATCATTGCAATATGCTGATTTGTTGCTCAAGAAACATTTCTTAATATTAGCAATGTTGAATACAGTTACTTTTGATCCATTTAATGCTGAATAAAAGTATTAATTCCATAAAAAAAAAAATCTCACTGACCCCAAAATCTTAAACAGCAGTACATTTATCATCAAGGTTGGTGGTACTTGTTATGTGTTACTTGATACATATTGTTAAATTAATAACCATAACATGTGAGTTACTTTTTAAAATAAGCAATTTTCTATACTTTTCTATTTACGTTATTTACTATAATTAAAATCTCTTCTCCATGCTTGCCCACACTGCAAAAAATGCTGTTCTTACTTAGAGTTTTTGTCTTGTTTCTAGTCAAAATATCTTAAAGTTCTTAAATCAAGAAGCATTTTCTTGACAAGTAAAAATTATTTTCTTGTTTTTAGGAAAAATAAGTCAAAATTAAGTGAGGTTTTCCTTAAAACAAGCAAAATAATCTGCCAATGGGGTAAGCAAAATAATCTTATATCAAACCAAAAATGAGCTAAATAATCTTGTTTTCAGTTTGATATAAGATTATTTTGCTTACCCCATTGGCAGATTATTTTGCTTGTTTTGAGGAAAAACTCACTTAATTTTGACTTATTTTTCCTAAAAACAAGAAAATTATTTTTACTTGTCAAGAAAATGCTTCTTGATTTAAGAATGACTTTAAGATATTTTGACTAGAAACAAGACAAAAACTCTAAATAAGAACAGCATTTTTTGCAGTGCATGAAAGTCCTGAGAATGTGTCATGGTAATCATTGATGTAGAGTGTGATGAGGGTTTCTTCAAACCCATCGCGGGATTTATGTTTTAAAAACTTAAAAATACAGCTGGTAAACAAAGATAAATCTGAATGCTTCAAGGGTATCCAGTTGTAGCAAGCGAAATAACAGTTTAGGTGTTGCCTCAGAGCAGCAGTGGATTTACTCTGTTCTAGAGCTCATATGTGCTACACGGATCTTGTTTTCCATTACACACACACTGTTGAGGGGATAAACAGTTGATGTGTAATATGTCACATTACAATATTATAACGTGGTACTTTTCCATAAATATAAAAAATATGAACCATTAATTACTCATGTTTTATTGCAGTATTGTTTCGTGTTACATTTAACAGGAACATCAAATGCTGATTTTCGTGTGCAGTTGTTCAAAGCCGTGAATGGCTTGGCTTTTCTGAGACATTTCAGTGATAATTAGAATGGCCTTTAAGTCAAATAGTGTCCTACATAACCCTCAGTTCTGCCAATGTCACGGATGAAAAAGCATTTATCATCAAAGCACTTTGCGGCCCTCTGTTCTTGTTGGCTTTTGGTGTGGACATGGAATGAAAGACAAAGTGGCCTGTAGTGGCTTGGTTGAAGCCATTCAGATTAACCCACTCTCCATCTCTTTTTGAGCCCCTCTCTCTGAAAGACAATGCTAGGAACATAATTTTTACACATCCATTACATTCAATTAGCACTAAAGCAAAAGATAAAAAGTCATTGATTGAAAGAAAAGAAAAAAGTCTGGTCTGTATCCATGTTGCACCTGTAGAACACAAAAGCAGATGTTAAGTGGAAAGACAGCCTCAGTCACAATTTACTTTCATTATATGAGTGAATGGTGACTGAGACAAAGACAGCTTTGAAACAATGAGCAGCTGGTTGCCATTTTAGTTCCCCCAATTTCTGGGAAATAAATCCTACTAAAAATGTGGAATTTTTCTGCGTCAAT
Source organism: Anabarilius grahami (assembly GCA_003731715.1). Lineage (NCBI taxonomy): Eukaryota > Metazoa > Chordata > Actinopteri > Cypriniformes > Xenocyprididae > Anabarilius > Anabarilius grahami. The sequence continues at coordinate 6,512,637 of RJVU01036043.1, forward strand.
CCTGCATCAAATTTGACATTTGTGTCATTTCCATGACAATCAACTAAGCTGCATCCTAGCGACCGTCACTGCCTCAGTGATGTTGTCACTGGTACTTAACAAAAAGAGGCACAAATCCTTCATTTATTCTTTAACATTATATATCAGTGTAAGTTTTAATGTGGTATGGGCTTTATTTGGTATAAAAATAATGATTTTTAATTGCTACACATTTGTTTGGTGATTACATTGAGTATTCATATGTCGATAATATACACTGTTGTGTAAAATGTTTTTTGTGTTGTAATTGTAAGAGTTAAGTATGGAAGCTTGTTTCTGCCATGAAATGAAAAATAAAAAAAAGGACTTTTTATCTCAAAATTCTGACTTTTTTTTCCTCGCAATTGTAAGTTTATATCTTACAATTCTGACTTTTTTTCTTTTCTTTTTTTTCTCAGAATTGCAAGATTCTTCACACATGAATTGGCACATCTGAGTCCTCAATTTAATTTCATTGAAAGTCTTTGGGATGTGCTGGAGGAGACTTTATAGAATGCTCAGCTCTTGCCTCTTGATGGAAATACCATCACAACATGTGTTTCCATGAAGAGGTGCATACATTTTTGGTCAAGATCTTGTATTGTAAAGTCTCCTCCAGCACATCCCAAAGACTTACATTGAGGCTAAGATCAGGACTCAGAGGTGCCAATTCATGTGTGAAAATGATTCTTCATTGGCATTGTCATCCTGGAATATGGCCATGATACATCTTCCGACATGGTTGTTTAAGAAATGAAAAGCTACACACTCCATCTGACCACAATTCTGACTTTATAAGATGCAACTGCAAGTTTATATCATGCAATTCTGACTTTATATCATGCAATTCTGACTTTACAACTGTGACGCTGAAGACTGGAGTAATGATGCTTAAAATTCAGCTTTGATCACGGCAATAAATTATATTTGAAAATATATTCAAATAGAAAACAGCTATTTTAAATTGTAATACTATTTTTTACAATATTACTGTTTTTACTCTACTTACTTAAATAAATGAGCATAAAAGTCTTATTTTAAAAATATAAAGAAAAAAAAGGTCTAAAACAACTATTAAATCAAATCATGCCTTTCATGCCACCCTTGAACGAATCACCACTGCAGTCAAAAAAACGGAAAAGACAAACCACTGCCCTTTTACTGACATGAGACGCACATATCAAAAGATTTTGGGCTGATAACCACAGTGCACATTTGATCTAATATCCATGAAGATTTAAAGTTTTAAAGCAGTGTCAGATTCATAGCCTGTACCCTGTGGCCTGGCGGTGGCCTCCATTAAATTCCCTTTCAAGTCATCAATGCATTCTTTTGAACTAAGAAATGTCATTACCCAGTTCAGACACAACCTGGGAAAGATGGGCAAACTTTCAGAAGCAAGTTTGTCGCAATCTTCAAACAAATTATATTCTCCTCAGCTTTAAGAACTAACTGTGGTCAGAAAAGATCAGTTCTTTTGAGAGCAGAGGTTACTCAGCAAAGAAAGATAATGCATATAGTATATATTCGTATTTGATTTTTCCTCTGAAATAAGACATTTACCCTGTCATTTTCCCCAGCTCAACTCTCTGTCAATAACTCAAGAGGCACCTGCGAATAAATGTTCCCCTGGCATTTTTGCCGCTTCTTGTGATTACATTAAAACCTCACACTTTTAGCCGGCTGCAATTCAATATCGACGCGACCCAGCCAAGCAATTTAAATACGCCTTTCTACAGCTGATGGGATTTGCCGCCTCTGCTCGATAAGCTCCCTCACACCCAGTGGAGGTGTTATCTGTCGCCTCTGTGGCGGTTCGAATATTTGGACATCATCATCTATCATAGGGCAGCAGGAAGCAGGGTCAGGGCGGGGGTCTCCGGGCCCCAGCATCCCCAGCTGTCTTTTAGGCAGGGCGGCTGCGAGCATCTGCTGATGTATTGCGGGCAGTGGAGGGTGAGGCTTGGAGACAGCCACAGTCACCTTGCACTTTCTGCACTAGTGCAGGCAAGACTAATGCATGTGGCATTTAGACAAGGTAACAAACCACCCACTTCATGAAGCGGCCGAGCAGAAAGCTAAGTGAATTTTGGGTTTGAATGTTTGGCTTGTAATCAGATTTGACGTGAGCTGAATAATGACACTATTGTCTTCTGCAGAGCTGCTTATTGGTGATTTGAACTCATTTCATAATTGATGAACTTGATGAACACAGTTATTACACTGAACTGAATCAACACTGAACTGACTTGAGTTTATTACTGTGAAGCTGCTTTTAAACATTTTAGAAATGCGTTGATATCACTTTCAGTCTACTAATGTAAAAAAAATAATAATAATAATAATGCTGAGATACTGACCAAGCACTTCTGCAGGCATTCTTTAATGGTCCTTTAATGCCATTTTCCTCTGAAGAGATGACATGACAGCAAAAACAGCTAACTCTAAAAGGGATGTCTTTTGTAAAGTTTCGAAGAAACTATCTAAATCTTGCCAGTTAATCCTCAGTCCGAAATAGCACAGTCTCTTAAAGGTGGTAGCCCAGCCAAAAAAAAAAAAAAAAAAGTTGCTGTTTGGATTTTAATAGGCAAATACTTAAAGGATTATTTCACTTTAAAATGAAAATTACACCATGATTTACTCACCCTCAAGCCACCCTAGGTGTATATGACTTTCTTCTTTAAGACGAATACAACCGGAGTTAATGAAGTTATTAATAATCACCCAGCTTTATAATGGCAGTGCATGGAAACCACCTGTTTGAAACTCAAAAAGTGCATCCTTCTATCAGAAACGGGGGGTTAATAAAGGCCTTCTCTAGCGAAGCAACGCATTTGTCTAAGAAGAATATCCATATTTAACACGTTATAAAGCAAAATAACGGATCATTATTGCATTGATTATTATGTTTGTAGCATGTTATCTTTTTATAGCATGTTATATTTTTGGCAACTCTAAAATATGGAGTGTATAACTTTTCAATTCTTAAACAACCATGTAGGAAGACACATCATGACCATATTCCAGGATGACCATGTCAAGATTCGTCAGGCTCAAATTGTGAAAGAAAGGTTGGGATCCCTCACATTGAATTGGCACCTCTGAGTCCTGACCTTAATTTCATTGAAAATCTTTGGGATGTGCTGGAGGAAACTTTATAGAGTGCTCACCTCTTGCATTGTCAATACAAGATCTTGATCTTGACCAAAATGCAGCTCTTGATGGAAATAACGGTTGCATCATTTTTTTGTTAAGATCTTGTATTCACAATGCAAGAGGTGAGCACTCTGTAAAGTTTCCACCAGCACATCCGACTTACATTGAGGCTAATGTCAGGACTCAGAGGTGCCAATTCATGTGTGAAAATTATTCTTCATGCTCTCTGAACCATTCTTTCACAATTTTGACCCTGATGAATATTGGCATTGTCACTAATGTTGCAGAAACTACTTACTTCTCCTTTAAGATCGCTTGTCTTCTTAACATATGAATAATACATTTTTTATATCTATTAATGTGATTACGGCAGTGGTGACAATATTGATAATAATAATAATCCTTTAGATGTCCCATATATTATACATTACATATATATTAAATTACTTATAAAATATCCTGTATCCTTTCACCTCTTTTTTTAAAGCGAAGCTTTTGAGAATTTTTTTTTTTCTTCTCAAATCAATCAATCAGATAATAATTTTACCAAACCCCTAAAGGGACATGGTAAAAAAAATAAAAAATGTAAAAAATTAATCGCGTTCCTGCAAGAAACACTCATTTGCAAAACATTTCCCTTTCTTTCTATAACCAGTATAAAACTCATCACCAAATAATGTAGTATATAAGTTAAGTTATGTTATGATGCAATAAATAAATAAAAAGCAGACAGGATTCAGGAATCAGAATTGCCAGACAGACCTTTGAAAAGGGGAAATGCATCTGGGCCATAGCCTAGCGGTTAGCACATGTGCTTATGTAGAAGATGTAGATTTGAATCTAGCCAAAATTCTGTCTCAATTCCATTTCTTCACTCTTGATTCATAATTTCCTGTCCCACCAAGGGTATAATTTGTGATTTGGGATATAGGAGAACCCTGCAATCAGTGGTAGATCTATAAAATAGGTTACACTGGTACACAGGTAACGGGTAAAATGGTAACACTTTTGACCCAGGAAAGATATGGAATGAAGCATTCATGAATGTATTCGATTGACAAACAAGATGGATTTTCAAATTCAATCCTGCTTACAAGAAGTGACAATGCATTTAGGGATAGAAGAACATGTGTCAATTTACAATCTCCCCACCTTCAACTCTAAGACTTTCACCTGCTTGGTGCTCATAAAAGCTTCTCTTATTGCAACATTGGCTTTAGTGACAAAGGTTTTAGTGAACTCTTTATAACATCCAGACCACATGGCTGCAACATCCACTCTCAGTTACACCTATAGATCACAGAATGTGCTTTGAATTTAAAGAGTCACATACCTTGATTCCAAACCACACTGTTGAGTAATTGTTGTGCATTTACATTTAGTCAATTAGCAGATGCTTTAATTCAAAGCAATTTACAAATGAGAAAAATCACAAGCAATCTATCATGGGGGACCTCACAGTGCTGCAATACAGATTTTCGATGGTAAACCAAAGTAGTTAAAAAAAAATAAAGCAGAGGTGTAATTGTAGCCGTTTGTATGTTTTTACTTAAATTGGGATATAAAGTTCATAGGGGCTTAGTAACTAGTTGATTAGTAACTTTTGTACTCAGTTTTGGTTTTACCATTTATTCTTAATGCAGAATGTACAGTTGAGCTCAAAAGGTTTGCAGAATATGCAAAAATGTTAATCATAAAAACTGCATGCTATTTTTTATTTAGTACTGTCCTGAATAAGCTATTTCACATAACAGATGTTTTTATAATCCACATAACAAAAAATAGCTGAATTTATAAAAATGACCCAGTTCAAAAGGTTACATACCCTTGATTCTTAATACTGTGTTGTTAGCTGGATGATCCATGACTGTTTGTTTGTTTTTTGTGGTGGTTGTTCATGAGTCCATGTAATATACTGTCTAATATTATCATATTAATCTGACGTCGCTAGCTTTTATTCTAAATCACAATCGCTAGCACAAAACGTTAGCATTTCGCTAACCTGTTAACTTGTCATCCATGACACTGTCTTTTGTACCGATTTTTTTCTGTTTCATCATGACTTTAAATTTTCCATAATGTGTAGTCACATATTTTATAACATTTACCTATATTAATCCAATAACAATCCTTCAAATTTATGTTGAAAAGCAGCAAATTTCAATTGGTCTTGTTAAAGTTGATGTTTTTAATTTCTTTTGTTTTCCCCACTGTAAATTATTAAATTGATATACAATACATAAAAATAAATTTGCATTTTTGAATGTGTAAATAATATTAAAGGTGCACTATGTAATATTTTCTGTCCGGTAGAGGTTGCTAGATGTCTAATTAAAACAAAGGCATAGCTTGATGATGCCAAGTTTAAGCGCAGAATCTTGGGACATGTGATCTTCACCTCAATGGTCGGTGGAAAAGAATAGGGATAGGACTCGGGAACAAATCATTTTCATGGATGCGATTATTACCGTTACTGTAGTATGATGCAGAGCAGGACGGAGTGTTGTGGGAGCTGAATGAGGCCGCTTGAGCGATTGCGCAACACACGCCTCACGAGCAGCGGAACTTTTATTATGCCACAGTCGCCGGCGCCGCTTCCGCTTTTCCGGTCATGAGTATGAGGTAACACAGCTCTGTTTATCATATTAGATACATTTGAGTGTGTTGAAAATGTTACTCTGTGCATTCGCTCAGCAGCAGCTGTGAGACACTTGTTTGAGAGACTGCAGTAAGCTAGATCAATTTTAGAATATAATAAACGCTGGATGGCTTGTGTTGATAAATGGCATGCAATTATTTAAAACGTATTGTATGATGGAGAAAATGCTGTATTACTGTTACTAAAAAATAAAGCTGCATCTGATTATGCTATGTTAGCTACTTGACAAAATAGTGTTTTTCTCTGAGGCATGGTAAAGCATGGTACTCGCAAAAAATCAAGAAAATTTGATTTAAACAAGACTTAACGTGTTGAGCTATATAACAATAATTTGTTTTCTGTCTCTAAATATATCAAAACAGTTGTTCCATTGTCTATTAAAACATGTAATATATTAAAGTGTCTTTGGTGTTCCCATGGTTTTTACAAAATAAAACCGGAAACCGAGGGTAACACGGGTATGACGCAGTTGACCGGCGACTCCTCACACGTCCCGGAGCCTTGGTTAAAATTGCAATTTTCTCACGATTTACAAATAGTTGCAAACGTTTGGGATGTTGTAAGTACTTAAGTGAACAAAATATATAACACTGGCCTAGGGGTTTTTGGATATTTTACTGCAAAATTTGTATATTGCACCTTTGAAGTAACTTGGAAAGCAACTTTGTTGATATTTAATATTGTGGATACTCTCTCTGTCTCTTTTTAAGATCAGTTTCTAAATTGCCATTTAATTGCACACTTAAATTTCAACATCACAGTATGTATTTATACAGGCCAAAATGCATGGAATACAGTTCAAGAGTGGATTTTCAATAGCCTAACTGCGCAGACATTATCTTATATACGGTGGATGAGGTTATATAACTTCATCATCACTCCGAATATGCCCTGCACACTTGACCTTGAACAGTCCACGGAGACCTTGTTCATTCATTAAGAATTCCTACGAGTCTACAGCTTTCGCCCTAATTAGCATAGGGCTTTTTTCAGCACATACGACAGCAGCAGGAAGGACAGGAGATATTCACCTGCCTGCATTTGGCACCTTTGCAGCATGTTGACAATGTGCTCCGACAGATGGTACCATTTACAAAGCTCTCCATACTGTGATGCCCATATTCCTTTTTATTATCTCCTGCCTGAGTGGATCTCGTCCCAATTCGCTCTTCTATCTGACCTGGGGTCTACTTTAGATGTGTAAGGATCTATTCAAAACCCCTCGGCAAGCCCTACAGGTCCACACATCCCCTTTTAAATTCAAAAATATAATGAAAAAGCTGGAAAGTTCGTCTTTGGCTGTTGAAACACCCCTGGAGATTGGGGGCGAGGATTTCTGTGGGCATTATAAGCACAGGAAGCAAGTAACAGTGGGAGTTCGTTCCTCGTCAATAGGTGCTTTCCTCTGTGGTTTGGGTGGCTGCCAGGCTCCCTTGGCCAACAGTAGGGCAAGCATGAAAAGTCACAAGGGTTTTTTGAGGAATCGCATTTTCCTAGCTGACACTTTATGAATAATGATTTATGATGGAGGTGGTTGAGTTTGAATGCCCATTCTTAATTTGTGAAATACGCTACACACACACTGGTCCCCAGAGAGTACAATAGCTAACAGAAGCAAAGCTCTTAAAGCCTTGATCCTTGGCAGAACCCATGTCTGACACGTTTAGCATGAGAAATGCACAGGAATGCTAATAAGGTGGAAAGAAATGCTCCTTTCCTCTCTTATTTTTCTTGCAGCAGCTGGTGGCTAACCAGTTTAATCAGTGATAATTCTATTTAGCTCACAAGCTCTGGAGCAGTTTTGCACTGTTTACCCAAGGAATAATAATAATAGGACCCAAAAATGTTCCTTCGGTTCAGCAAGCTTGTCTGTTGTTTTTCTTTGCCCATGAGGCAAAGCGGTGGAAATGCAGCAAGACAGGCCTAAAGACATGGCTCTAAGGAGGAGGCGGTGTAATCGCAATTATCCATTCACTACCTCATATGATTCTAAAAATTCTATGAAGCAGAATTCTAAAGTATGTGCTTGTGCAAACGTTTTGTGATAAGTCTTCCGAGTCATCTGGTGGCACCTAATAATTAACCCTCTTAAATTGAGCCATTCACCATCCAGTGAGGCACCCACGTGGGGTCCCTCCGGAGCCGAAAGCTGGTTTGGGCACTTTCATTACACGCTTCACTTCAGTATCTGCACTTCTCCCTCTCTCTCTCTTTGTTCAGAAAACGAGATCAGAGGTCTGCTTGAGGTGTTCCTTTTTACGTTACGTTATCTTATTCATCTACAAATGCAAATGTGGCACCAAAAATCACAAATTCTTTAGTGTTTTTAGCTATGTTTCGTCAGCATTGTCTCAGAAGTTTCTTTTTAAATTCATTATGAGAAATAAACAGAAAAGAGATTCAATACAACCATGTCTACACCAAATGCAAGTGACACGACAATGCGACAAAACCAAAGAGAACCCACTATAATAATTAGATTTACATGCATTTTCCTCAATCAGAATGAATCTAGTCTGATTTCCGAATCTGAAAGCTCTGTTTATATGAACCCTAAGGACCAAATTTGCTAAACAGGGCAAGTTAGCATGAGACCGCAATCCCATTAAAGCACCAATGGGAGTGGAGAGTTTTGCGTGTGATTTACTGATGATGTGCACATTAAAGAACACAGCCTCAACCAGATAATTTCCATAATGGCCCATGCAAGAACAAGAGCAATCAAGTCTATCAAGACCAGCGCAAATTTGCATAGGGTCACAAACAAGCAGAGCCGATGATAATCAAGTGCATGTGATCTACTCTCAACACATGTGCAATATGGATTGAGGGGCCATTTATAACAGTACACAAAAACACGGTTCGCTATGGGGTCACAATTCGGTACAGTTTCGGTACAATACGAAAAATGGTCACACTTTAGTTTAGGGTTCAATTCTCACTATTCTCACTATTGCCTCGATAAACCCCTAATTACTGCTTATTAATAGTTAGTAAGGTAGTTGTTAAGTTTAGGTATTGGGTAGGATTATGAGATGTAGAATATGGTCATGCAGAATAAGGAATTAAAATCTGTTTTATAAGTACTCATAAACAGCCAATAGTAACCTAATATGCATGCTAATAAGCATCTAGTTAATAGTGAGAATTGGACCCTAAGCTAAAGTGAGATACTCCACTATCCACTATGGCTAGGTTTCTTTTCATTTATTTTGAACAGACAGTAGTGCAAATTACAGTTTGTTCCACCAAGCGGCATTTAGTCCCTCTGAAGTAGTTGGTATAGTACAACCTCCTATAGTGTATTAAGCACTGAGCAGGAAACAGAATTCACTCTTGCATAGGTCATATTTTTTTGCAGGGTATTCGTCGTCTAACTGCATGAACCGAACCGTGACATCCATACCATATGACACCCCTACCATATAACACCCCTACCATTTAAACTACTCCTTTTTGAACTAAAAATTGAACTTTTTATGTATTTATGCCATTCATTTAAACAAAAATGGCATTTTGGGGGCATAAAAACAAACTTTGGAAAAGAAAAACTTTTCCGCTTTTAGTACACTGTTGACATACACTCTAAGACATGCTTTTTTTGGGAATTAAACAGTCAGATTTTCATGATATGCCCTCTTTAATAATAATTATTACATGCGGCGTGAAGCAGCGCAGGCTGAGATTTGCAGGTTCCCGCCTTATTCTTCCCTGAACTATAAACTTTAAATTACAATATAAGAGCAATGATCGACAATGTGATTTTTATCATAAAATATCATATAATTTTAATAAATATGATTTTATCATAAAATTTGTGTGTGTGTGTGATGATAACATTTTATCGGCAACAGTCTATAGTATTCTGATTGATTGAAATAATTAGTTAAATTTAAGTATTTGACATAAAAGACAACACAGACACATTTAATGAGATAATTATAAAAAATGTCCTTACAAAGGTAATAAAATGCCCCTGGAAATCAATTACAGGGGGCATAAATTGACCCTATATCCATGTTATGTTGTCATTAGTTTAAGACAACAAGCACTTCACTCTCCATCAAAGACTCCCTTAATGAAGGGCACTAAAATTCTGTTTGAGTACACTTGCATTTTACAGCCCAAGAAACAGAGAAAACCTCACTGTGGACCTCTATTCAATAATGTGTGAGGAAATGGAACTCAAAGGAATTCCTCCTTTTGCTTTTCTCGTTCCGTGCCTCATCTGTGCCCTTTCTCAGTAAAGCATTAGCAGGCATCTGCTGCATCCTTAAATTATGGCACAAATACCAGTAAACTGACTAGCACAAACCTTAGTAAATCACATTGCATGATTCATTTAAATACTGTCCTCCCATAAACATTGTGTCTGAAAGGGAAACTCAGCCACAAAAATTACTGTGTCCATGCCTTTTCATCGCTAATTTCTCACTGCGAGTTTTTAGTTAACCCTGACAGTAGTTTTTTAATGCCAAATGAGGGTTTGTACTGGCTTAAGCTGTTAGTAAATCTGGCCCTAAATGTTGTAATCCAATTTACATATTTGTTTACATGTGCATTACATGTATTCTGGACAAAGCTTCATTGCATGTGAAGTGCCCATTTGCCTCATTTAAATCTCAAGACACTGTAGAAAATATCACTGGAGATACAGCAAGCATAATTGCCATTTTTGCCTTGATGACATATCTAAATATTTACTTAATATTCAGTCTCCTCCACCTACCAGTTTGTAAGACAAGTGTGTCTAAACCTGCTCCTGGAGGTCAGAGTTTAGCTTCAACTTTACCTCAACATACCTGCTTGGAAGTTTCTAGTATGCCTTGTAAGACCTTGATTAGCTGGTGCAGCATTACAATGGTGTAGACACGGTGTAAGAGTATATAACTAAAATTATTGCAATTAGCATAGCTCGAATAATTTGGACTTGATTCCAGACTTTGGCATCTTGGCAAATCTTAGCTGAATTTGACACATTTGCTACTTCCAAAATCTCCAGAATATTTGGAGGATGCTATTTCCCACCACTTACAAATCCAACTACTGCTCATGGGATGGGAAAGTGTCCATTGGATGCGCTTCAGTAGGATATTTTTCAACTATACTGTTTTATGAAAACTGCATTTTCAAATATTTTATTCTTTTGAAGTACTGCTTTTCATATACTACTAAGAGATTGAGTCTTTTTTTCTTTTCTTTTTTTTTTGAAGAAAAACCTGAAGCAGGGGAGTTAAATAAAGGTCTGCATTTATTCCCCTTTTAATCTCATAGCTGTCCAGGAGAAGGCAATGAGATATTCAGGAGATCTCACGGGTGATTTTCCTTTCCTATGCATTTTGCTAGTGCATGTGGCAAAACTTGTCTAGTTGGGAGTGTATCTAGTTATATCTAGTTGATATAAAACAGAATTAGACAAAATTAGACATAAATCTCCCATTAAATCCAGAGAGGGACTGGATGCCGTTTCTGGCTTTGAGTCATGCGGTGGTTATGTGTGCACATTAATTCTAATAGATTGAAGTTCCAAACTAGGTCTCTCTCTGAAGCCACACTAATGGCGATCATGATTCAGGAGGTCCCTAATCATATTTAATGCATGATGAATCATTTAACTATCAATTGAGTCATTCAGTGGCAATTCCCAGCCTGTTCTCACTTTACATATTCACCTGGAAGTGCCTTATTCATCAGCAATATGGCTGCTCGTGTTATTGAAAAGATCAAAGCTTTCCTCCTCAAGTTTGAAGGGTTTCAATTACTTGGTAAACCAACAAGCAACTTCCAGCTGAAGAGTGACTCACTGATTCTATCCCTTCAGAGAAGTGGTGAACTGAAATAGCCCTATGCTAAGTGCTAACTGAAACTCACTGCTGCAAGGATTTCATTAAAATGTCTACTTTGAATTGCAGACAGACTTTTTCCACCTCACTTTCCACCAAAACAATTCATTTTCACTCAGTTATGGTCTCGTTAGATACTCAGCCTTACCTCAAACGAACGTTGTCTTTTCTGCTTGGCTGAAACAGTATGTTAAGTTGCATAGGCAATGGTGCATGCAACACTGAACATTAAACTAAACTGAAACTGGTGCGTAAAAAAAGTTGTAATTGGAGTTCGGCATAATTAAAAGGGCAGATGGGTCACGCACATCTCACTTACCATATTCCCTGGTCTCAGCTTGTTCTTATGGTCCCCAATCAGTTGCTGTCCTCTCCATTCAGATCAATGTGGTGTGTGTCATAGCTGCCAAAATCTCTATGTTTGATGGTACTTAGCATTTTTTATTTCCCTTGGCAGGAGTCTACTGTCAGCTTTACATGTGGTTCATGAATATTGCATGATTTCTCTGCAACATGGTAAGTGCAGTATGCAGCAGCCTAACTGGGTGGTTTAATTAATGTTCTGTGTTGAATGGATGTAGTATGACACTTGAGTTTAGCTGGAGAGCATTACTCACTGGAAGTGACACATGGGTCTTGTAACAACCAATAAATAATTGTAACAAATAAATAATTCTCCCCATCAGATCTTTGAAATAAATTATAAACCAGTTTCTCCACAGAACAAATATCTTCAATATTTGAAGATTATATTATATGCAGAACATTTATAGACTTAACCAGGGGTGGCAATTTATAACATTTATCGCACAATACGAAAAATAACATTGAACGCAAACGTGATTGTCGCTTAAATGCGATTCTTAGTGCGATTATGAAATCGCAAAGGCTGTGTTTTTTTATTTTTATTTTTTTTATGTGCAGGTTGTCAATGAAGTATGGCTCCAAATGCTTATCCATCTGAAAGCACTGCGAGTTTGAGCCACTTGTAATGTACATTTGAAAAAGCAACACGCGTCAAACATCTTTCCAGACATGAGAAGCATTGGTAACACTTTACAATACTGGTGCACTAATATGCATTAATTCATGCTGAACTAATGCACAGATAATCATGTTTTAATGTATCACTCATGAATAACTAAACCATTAATTAATGATTACTGCATCAGCAACTAATAAAGATTCTATATAATTAATAGATTAAGTAATATATGAATTGTTATTAATTAAATGTGTCATAATGTATTAATTCCTTAATAACATATTTTATTAACTAAAAGTGTGAATTAATGTGTTAATTACCACAATGGGTTGAAGCCATATACTTCAACTTTCAGTTGTCTGCTTTAATTAATCATTAACTAATGATTTGAAAATGTATCATTATGTTATGACTTGTTGAGGCACATGACTATTAACTAATTGTTAAGTAATATGTCATTAATGGGTTTTGACAGTTGCACATGTAGTAAGTGTAATGTCAGAGAATGTGTTTGAAGGATGGGTAAGTTGGGCTGCACACAAATATCAGCACACCAGAATCTGAACTACAGATTGATGTTGCACTGTGTTTAAACTGGACGCGAGCATTATCGAGTCATGCCGCAACAGCTTTCTACACCAGACCATTGCAAGTCCATTTTAGTAATATTGTCATGTACATTTGTCATTTATTCATTCATTATTCTTTATTTCTTACTATTTTCATTTGTTTTATTTTAGTATTATTTTTTATTTGTTTTCATTTCTATTCAGTAATTATACGGCTTGAACTTAAACTTATTTCAGTTTATCATGTAATAATTATATTTAGTTTTATTTCAATTATCAAACATGTTTTTACTTTTTTTCACTTTAGTTAACAATAATAAACTTGACATGAAATTATGGTATTTGATTGTACAATCATTTTTTTAACTTTTTTTTTTTGAAAGAATGAAAGAAATGTAGACAATATGCACTTTTAATTTTTAGGTTATAATTTGATTTAGGATCCTATTAAAATGTTAAAATTCATCTGTAAAAGACACAATCTGTATCAACTGAATCAGCAGATTCTCAGTCTGATAATTTGATATATAACAACACTGACTCAAAAGTTAGAATAATTATGTAAAACATTTTTTTATTATACTTTAAGGAATGGGTTGATGGCGTCAGAATTCAAATTAAATGTCTTGTTGCTCATCCTTTGTCATAGTCTGGTGGCTGGTTAGAACAAAAACTTTATTACTATATTGCCTGGCTAGGCAGACCATTTAAATAACAGTTATGACAACATAATTACTCACAAACTATTCTGACCCATATGCTGAAGAATGAACTATAATCGTAAATGGACACCATTTTAACTTAGTATGCATAGCACAGCATGTGAACCATTTGCAGAGTTAACACCTACAATAAATGAGGGCACTCAGAGTTACAACATGAGTGGCCTCCAACCAGGCATATTAACATACCCTGTTCTGCATGCCAGTTCACTGACATTTCAAAAATAGCACATGTGAGTTATGAACAGCTAAGCTTTAGCACGTTGGAGTACCAATGTTTTAGATTAATAAAAAAAATAATAATAATTAATACATACATACATAATCTATATAGTTGCTGTCAGATTGAAACATGTCTTCATATTTATAGTTTTTTTTCTTTTCTTCATAAAGCTATTATGTTGGTCACCCTTTACATCTGCCTGTGGGTTTTGTACATATTTAGCCAAGTGAAAAGTATTAAAAAGAGATTGTAACTAAATATTGTATCTCCATTGGATCCTCAAACTGTTGGTTAAACAGTTAAGACTATATAGAATGTGTCTTATGTTTCTTATGTATATATAAGAATGTTAAAATTACGTTAGGTTCCTGTGACTGGTAGGTTTAGGTGAGACTGTCCTCCAAAAAAAATACGACCCTATAGGTTGTTTTTCAATCACCTTATTACAACCTATATTTACGTTTTAAAGTCATGCACCCTCTAGCTGGCGTAAAAATAATGACAGTGTCGTGTTATGTCTGTCGTCATGAAATGACGTATGACTGTCGTTACCAATCAAAATGCGTGTTCATTTAAATGCAGTGTGTGGACTTTTTACACCATTTGTCCTATTTCCATTTAGCAAAACTCGTTTTTTTTTATTAACGACTACACCCACCCCACCCCTAAACCTAACCTTAGTGATTTATAGTGCATATACACTTTATGAGCACATGCACTCCCTGGGATCGAACCCGCGATCACATGATCCCATGATTGCATATTGTTATTGCAACGCTCTGCCAATTGAGCTACGCAAAACCCGAAATCTGACGCAGATAAAAGGGAACAATGCATTAAAATAAAAAAATGTCCTGTTGTCGAGAGGGGCGCAACTTTAGCAAACGCTCCTATGGGTCGTATTTCATGAATTAAAAAGAAAGTGTCCTGTTGTCGATAGGGGCGCCACTTTAGTAAACGCTCATATGGGTCGTATTTCAGGGAAGTAACAAATTACCTATATGGTCGTATTGGTTGGAGAACATGTTGGTTTAGGTATAGTGTAGGGAAGTATGATAGTAAAGTAGTAGTCTCATATAAAAGATTTTGTCCTTATGGGGTCCAATTAAAGGACCCCACAAAGTCAAAGATTCCGTATCTTTCGAATAAATACAAGTTCACACACACACACTCAGGTTTGTTTTGCTATCTTAGTGGGGACTCTCCATAGGCGTAATGGTTTTTATACTGTACAAACTGTATATTCTATCCCCCTACACTACCCCTANAAACGCTCCTATGGGTCGTATTTCATGAATTAAAAAGAAAGTGTCCTGTTGTCGATAGGGGCGCCACTTTAGTAAACGCTCATATGGGTCGTATTTCAGGGAAGTAACAAATTACCTATATGGTCGTATTGGTTGGAGAACATGTTGGTTTAGGTATAGTGTAGGGAAGTATGATAGTAAAGTAGTAGTCTCATATAAAAGATTTTGTCCTTATGGGGTCCAATTAAAGGACCCCACAAAGTCAAAGATTCCGTATCTTTCGAATAAATACAAGTTCACACACACACACGCACACCTACACACACACACACATTGGGTTTCAATGTTTTATGGGGACATTCCATAGATGTAATGGGTTTTTATACAAACTGTATATTTTATCCCCTACTCCTAAACCTACGGATCACAGAAAACTTTCTGATATATTAGATTTAAAAAAAAGATCATTCTGTATGATATATAAGGTTGTTTCCTCATGGGGACCAAAACTGTTATTACTACACTCGTGGGGACATTTGGTCCCCATAATGTAGGGAATACCATGACCACACACACACATGCTTTGACCATAGTGGTTATAATCTAAGATGAATCACTTATAATGTAAAATAAATATTCATTACTTTTGATTATCCATATCGGAAATTGCAAACAAAGTAGAAACTATATCTATACAATCTGTATCTAGAAATCTATAGATGTACCAAATTATTCATTGATTAACCATTAAGATCATTGGATTAAATAATAGACAAATGTATTAAACTGAACGAAAAGAGGTGCAAATTAAAAGTTGGATAGTAATAGTATTATGACAGTCAGTTAATGTGAATGAAACATTCATATAGATAAAACACTTATTTTGTGTAGTGAAAAGGATACTTTGTGATTTTGTGTATTGTACAAACACAATTTAAAGGGGTGATGAACTGAGAAATCTAATTTTCCTTGAACTTTTGACATATAAGAGGTCATCATACTATAAGAATATCCTGTAAGTTTTAGAGCTGAAAACTTCCTTGTTAGTCCAATAAAAGCTTTTATTGACACCAGACCCAGCAAACGACAGGATTTTCAAATTGGGGATCTATGACTTCAAAGGGAAGCAAGCACCGCCTCTGCAGAAGAAGATCAACGCCTACTTTATCACTACCTGTTTAGCCCCGCCCATCGATTCGATCATGACATGCAATAGAAATAGGTAGCCTAAGTAACATAGGCCTATGTGGTGCTAAACCGGATCGAGCTACCAAGCAATAAACATGCCGTTGAGGGTTACAAAATATTGTGCAGTGCCTGGACTCGACAGTAATGTAACAACATGTAAGTAACTGTGTTATTTCTAATGCCTGATCTGATATGTAACGATTCATGTACAGTCAGATGTTCTTTGTCTGTGTGTCAGTAAATCAAACCCGTGACTAAACGTCAATTTGCGTTGTTTCTCTTAGTAGGATGAAAATAATCCGTTATTTAACAGTGATTAAATTATATAAAAAGAAAACAGTGCGCGCTGAAGCTGTCAATCAAACAGCGCAAGTTTATCAGTGACTGACGTGCAAAACTTCCTTTTTATTCAACGAATCTCTTAGTTATATCGCATTTGCACTGTTAGTGAAGATGAAAGCATTTGTTAGTGTACAGAAATTGAGTTGCAATGACGAGATCATTGCTTTCATGTGCTCAACAACATGTCTGTGATCGACTACAATGCTCATCACTGCAACCTTTCATGCTGCGATCTAAATATAATGCCATAGATCTAAATGCAATGCAACACTTTTCACGATTAGTTAACCTTGAGAGCTGTAATAGTAAAAACGCGCTTAAAGAGAGAGTAATACTGGCTATTAATAATTGCTATTTCAAATGGAAAGATGGCAGCCAATCACAGCAGTGGGCGTTTACACTGAAGTCTAGCAGCAGACACGCCCCTTCAAACAGAGCGTTCAAACCAGAGGGCTAAAATCAGGGTAGGAAAAATGCCTTTATTTCTAAATTATGACAATTTTGGATGTAAAAAGCATACTACCATTATATGTGCACCCCAGGAAACATTATAAAACAATAAAACATTGCAGTTCATGACCCCTTTAAAAAATTTAATATAATATTTTTTATAATAATAACAAATAAAAATAAATAAAAAACAGTAAAAATATCAATGAATATCCATGATGTTGGGCTCCTGGGCTGAACAAAGTAATCCGGCAGTTCATATTCATACACGTTCGCTTACATTGTATAAGTTTACACAACGCCTGGGAATGTCATAAAACCTTTAGGCTGGAAGTAAATTAAATTAATATAGATCCAAGAAATTGATGCCAGTAAACTATAATGTGTTCTTTTTTGTGGGCACAGACACAAGAGAGTGTGTGTACCTGATTTAAAATGACAATACAAAGAAAATGTGTTTGTCTGTGTGTAATGGGTTGATGGAGGTGGCTTTGCAGTCCATGTGTCCTGTAGTAAAATCCTCAGTATTGCTGCTATGAACTTTTTTGTTAGCTAGATTTAAATTATTCTGCAACAGTGCTCACATATCCACATATCATAAACAGAATGATACAATACATGTAAACCTTTTTTTTTTTTTTTTGTCCATATAGTGAAAATCTTTGGGGTCTAATTTGAGTTTGCAGTTTGCAGCAACCTTCTTCAAAATATCATCATTTAATTAATTTACATTTATCACATATGACTGTTGTTTATACAGCACAGCTGTAACATGAATGTAACATCAACTTTGAGTACTTCGACTTTAACTTAATCTGACTGTAAGTTATTAAATAAATTAACCTGGGTAATGACTGCTGACATGTCAAAGATGTTTGAGGTATAACTGCACTTTAGGCTGAACATTCTTACGTAAATGTGCATAAATCGGTTACATCTATCCCTGCCTCCCCCACAAATATACCTAACTCAATATCAAACCATGATTTTTCCACTAAGAAAACACACAACATAGTTCAAAAGAAGTAGTTGACCCTTGTTTACAAGCAGACATTGAGCCTGACCCCAAAACCATCATGAGATGAAAATGTAGTTGATGGAGCTGAAACCGATGTGTGCTGGTGTCCAGGGCATCAGTAAGGCGGAAAGAAACAAAGGAAGCACAACGAGGCCTCACGTCCTCAGGGTGACTGCACTGAGGGTGATGAGAGCGATTGTGAAGCATACAATACAATTCACTGAGAGTACTATTTATTTGTTTAAATCTGTGACCATAAGGCTTCCCATTATGTTGCCAACAGCAACAATTGCAAGATTTTTAAAAGCATGTTTATCTGGTTTTGTTGTGGAGTGAAATCAAGTCTGGGATGTTGAGGAATTTCTGATTTTTTTTNTCCATCCGTCCATCCATCCATCCGTCCGTCCGTCCATCCATCCATCCATCCATCCATCCATCCATCCATCACTCCATCCAGTCCTCCTCCAAAAAACGACCCTATAGGTCGTTTTTTCAAGCAACTTATTACAACCTATATTCACGTTTTAAAGTCATACGCCCTCTGGCTGGCGTAAAAATAATGACAGTGTCGTGTTACATCTGTCATCATGAAATGACGTATGACCGTTGTTACCGTGTTCATTTAAATGCAATGTGTGGACTTTTTACACGGTCCCTTACCTGCAATTTGTCATATTTCCATTTAGCAAAACTCATTTTTTTTATTAACGACTACACCTACACCTACACCTACCCTAAACCTACCCTTAGTGATTTATAGTGCATATACACATTATGAGCACATGTGTTCCCTGGGATCGAACCCAAGATCGCATGATCACATGATCACATGATTGCATATTGTTATTGCAATGCTCTACAAATTGAGTTACGCGAAACCCGAAATATGACGCAGATAAAAGGGTACAATGCATTAAAATGAAAGTGTCCTGTTGTCGATAGTAAACGCTCCTATGGGTCGTATTTCATGCATTAAAATTAAAGTGTCCTGTTGTCGATAGGGGCGCAACTTTAGTATGTACAGTATGTATAGTACAACTCCTATGGGTTGTATTTCAGGGAAGTGACAAACAACCTATATGGGTGTATTGGTTGGAGGACATGTTGCATCCATCCATCCATCTTTTTGTCTGTCTACTTATCTGTCTATCTCTCTATTTGTCTTTCTGTCATCTGTCCATCTGTCCCTCTATCTATTAACCATTTATATTTTTGTCTGTCTACTTATCTGTCTATCTCTCTATTTGTCTTTCTGTCGTCCGTCCGTCCGTCCGTCCGTCCGTCCGTCCGTCCGTCTGTCTGTCTGTCTGTCTGTCAAGCGATTCCTTTTCCCCCTAAATTATGTGCATCTCTCTAATGTTATCATTGGAAATATTGACTAGAACCTGATTACTCTGCAAACTGTCAGGCAGCACACCAAACCCTTATTAGCTGGATACTGATTCTTTCTTCAAAACTGCCAAGAGAATTCCTAAAAAAACAGCTCAGAGCACCTCAACTTTCTCTAAGGCAATCTTAAAAATATCCAGCAGCTTTTCGGCGTATGTTTCAGCAGCTGGCAGGGAGAACGAGCATTTCCCTGCCTTCTGCTCAGAGGAGAGCCAGCACACAATGTGTCTTTCCGGTATGAAATCAGCATCATGCAATTAAATAAAATAAAATATTCCGGGCCATAGCTCACATATTTCATCTTCTCCCATTCTATTGTGTATGGGCGACTCCTTTAGAAAAGAAACTAGTTTGATCATTTTCTCTTGGGTGGCTTGTTTTGTCAAAGTTTGTCACAAATCCCTACAAAAGAGTTAAACCCTGGAGAAACCACAGGGTAATTGTTCTCTAATATTCAAGTCAGCAATGTGGCCTAACTTGACAATCTCTGGCTTTACTACACTGTATGATTTAACAACCTTTTGAATAGTTGGGTAAACAAACTAACATTGGCATATTCTTGTCAACAGATGGTCATAAGTTTTGGTTAATAAAACTACCTCAGTTGAACTTGAAAACGAGCCTCAATATTTAAAACGGTTTCTTTAGCCTGACATGGTCTCTTAGGGGTTTAAATGTAGCCAAATCACTAACAAAGGTAATGTTTTAAATGCTAATTTTATTTTCTATTTAACCTTTTCATTGTCGATCCGTTTGCAGCATGTTTATCTCTTGTATATAATTCAAACCTAATACAGTTGCAAACACAGTCACATCTTTATACTTTTATACAGATACTAGATACTATTACAGCTGAAAAATAATATTAATATAAGTGCTTTAACAAAAAATACAAGCTTCAAACTTCAGCTTTGTAACCTCAGGCTATTTGCCTAGTTGGCATCCATTTTAATTATCACATTCTTTGGTAATGTAATTGAGTAAAAGTTTTAATAGTAAGCTACTTGAGAAAAATTTAAATGTACCAAAATAACACCTAAGTATTGTAATGAAGTACAATTGCCCACATACTTCACACCTCTGGCAAACACTATTCCATTCAAACTGGGTGAGTATAACTGATTTAAGCCAGTGATTTCAGAGTAGTTTTTAAAACATACATGGACATTACAACATTAAAACAATGCCAAAAGCAATTTTTCACTTTGTGCAATCTTTGCTAATACTCAGCTCTTCAATATCTTGTTTGCATTGTATTTTTGCATTTCCTTTTTAAAAAGTAGCCAGACTCTGTGTACAACAGTGTTTGTCTTTATATAGTATAGACATCCTTAGGAAAGGTTTGGAAACTTTAGGGCGGTTAAGATTAACCTTACATTAAAATAATAGGGTTTTAATAGTACTATTAAAGTTTTTATTCTTTTTTTTTTATTATTTATTTATTTTGATTCTTATGTGAATAACAAAGTGCATGTTGTATAAGCCTCACTATGCATCAAAAGCAAATTATAGAATAATGTTAATTTAAATGTAGCTTAAGTAATACGTTCAATTGAGAGAACCATGACAACCTTATATATGCTGAACAATTTTGGTATGGACAGATTTCTTACCAACACAAATGGCATGTTCATCTAGTTTGTTCAGGGCATGCCATTTGCCCAGAGAAGACAAACCTTTGGCCTGCCTGTCCAAATAGTGTTTCTTTGCAAGACAAGACACAAACAAAATTAAGTTACCAAGCCAAACAGATCTTAAACCCTTCATTCTCAATCAAGAGGGAGATGTGTAACTGCCATATGGTTAAAGGACAAAAACAGTCTAAAAGGTGATTGAATAAGGCACTTTTAAGCCGTTGTAAAATGACAAACACTTGTGGTGGCACATTCTAAATTAATGTGCTAAATTATTATACTGCTAGATTAGGAAATACACCCCTTATCCATGGTCAAATCAACGCGATGCACTGCCTCGGGTGGGTTTTTGTTTTAACCTTCTAGAGCTAATCTGTTTATCAAATGAATGCACAATGTAGACTTGCTATTAGACACGTTGAACCCTACAAGTAAGTTTATTTCCTTTAACTAGGAGATATTTGTGTGCTTTATTACTATTTGTTTTCTGTCTCTTCAGTTTACATTCAGATAAATAGGGAAACGTTCGTTAAAATGCCTTTAAATGTCAGAGTGGTCTGAGCACTGCTTTTTAGAGATAATTAAAAGAGGAAAGAAATAAACCTGTGATTATTACTAAATTGGATTGCTTTTCTCCTTTCTGTTGAATCAGATTTTCTAGCTTACATTTAGATTTGTTTTTCCAATTACAAAATGTCATTAAACTTTAAACTCTTCTTTCCTTTAAAGTTAGATTGGTACAAATAGCCTAAAACGAAGAGTCACACTACATTATTCTGAAGTATGGATTATTACTCAGTTTACAATAAATACAATCAATGGGCCCTCAGGACATATTCTGCAGAGGCCCAAGCAGTTGAGGCTCCAGGAGTTATGTAATGTATGGACATAAATGTATGAATGTAAACTGTATGTATTAACAGTTTTGAAAACACTATCAGGGTATTAATATATAAAAATTTCTGTAGGAGAAAATATCAATGTCATCAGATTTTTTTGAACTCTTGCTGACATGTTAAATCAAATTACAAGCTTTTTATCGTCACTGTCAACGGAAACATTGTATATACATATATACAGGTGCTGGTCATATAATTAGAATATCATCAAAAAGTTGATTTATTTAACTAATTCCATTCAAAAAGTGAAACTTGCATATTATATTCATTCATTACACACAGACTGATACATTTCAAATGTTTATTTCTTTTAATTTTGATGATTATAACTGACAACTAAGGAAAATCCCAAATTCAGTATCTCAGAAAATTAGAATATTGTGAAAAGGTTCAATATTGAAGACACCTGGTGCCACACTCTAATCAGCTAATTAACTCAAAACACCTGCAAAGGCCTTTAAATGGTGTCTCAGTCTAGTTCTGTAGGCTACACAATCATGGGGAAGACTGCTGACTTTACAGTTGTCCAAAAGACGACCATTGACACCTTGCACAAGGAGGGCAAGACACAAAAGGTCATTGCAAAAGAGGCTGGCTGTTCACAGAGCTCTGTGTCCAAGCACATTAATAGAGAGGCGAAGGGAAGGAAAAGATGTGGTAGAAAAAAGTGTACAAGCAATAGGGATAACCGCACCCTGGAGAGGATTGTGAAACAAAACCCATTCAAAAATGTGGGGGAGATTCACAAAAAGTGGACTGCAGCTGGAGTCAGTGCTTCTATAACCACTACGCACAGACGTATGCAAGACATGGGTTTCAGCTGTCGCATTCCTTGTGTCAAGCCACTCTTGAACAACAGACAGCGTCAGAAGCGTCTCGCCTGGGCTAAAGACAAAAAGGACTGGACTGCTGCTGAGTGGTCCAAAGTTATGTTCTCTGATGAAAGTAAATTTTGCATTTCCTTTGGAAATCAGGGTCCCAGAGTCTGGAGGAAGAGAGGAGAGGCACACAATCCACGTTGCTTGAGGTCCAGTGTAAAGTTTCCACAGTCAGTGATGGTTTGGGGTGCCATGTCATCTGCTGGTGTTGGTCCACTGTGTTTTCTGAGGTCCAAGGTCAACGCAGCCGTATACCAGGAAGTTTTAGAGCACTTCATGCTTCCTGCTGCTGACCAACTTTATGGAGATGCAGATTTCATTTTCCAACAGGACTTGGCACCTGCACACAGTGCCAAAGCTACCAGTACCTGGTTTAAGGACCATGGTATCCCTGTTCTTAATTGGCCAGCAAACTCGCCTGACCTTAACCCCATAGAAAATCTATGGGGTATTGTGAAGAGGAAGATGCGATATGCCAGACCCAACAATGCAGAAGAGCTGAAGGCCACTATCAGAGCTACCTGGGCTCTCATAACACCTGAACAGTGCCACAGACTGATCGACTCCATGCCAAGCCGCATTGCTGCAGTAATTCAGGCAAAAGGAGCCCCAACTAAGTATTGAGTGCTGTACATGCTCATACTTTTAATGTTCATACTTTTCAGTTGGCCAAGATTTCTAAAAATCCTTTCTTTGTATTGGTCTTAAGTAATATTCTAATTTTCTGAGATACTGAATTTGGGATTTTCCTTAGTTGTCAGTTATAATCATCAAAATTAAAAGAAATAAACATTTGAAATATATCAGTCTGTGTGTAATTAATGAATATAATATACAAGTTTCACTTTTTGAATGGAATTAGTGAAATAAATCAACTTTTTGATGATATTCTAATTATATGACCAGCACCTGTGTGTCTATCTATGGGTTTTGCAAATATTTAACCAATGAATGTATTAAAAACAGCTTGTGACTATTGGATTTCCATTGGATCCTCAAACGGTGGGTCAAACCTCATAACTCCACCTGCCTCTATCGTGAATAAAGTGCCACACACAGATTGGATTGTTTCTGCTTGTTTGCAAATAAATAAACCAACACAATGGTAAATAAAAAACTGGTTCTTTTGAATAAGTACAGTGTTTCTTTACTAAAGAGAAAAGTATCTTATTTGTTGTCGAGTCACAGCCAATAGGCTACTGTCTTAAATAGTCTGTGTGTAGCACTTTGACTTTAATAACATGAGATTTTGGCCAAATGACAGAAAAAAATAAATAAACAACAACAACAACAAAAACACATAGCTACAATAAACTTTATAACCAGTAAGTTGATGAAAATGTAATGTGATGCACTTACTGCCTTAGATACAGCCGTTATAATGAAAAGACAACATACGTTATTCTCTGAAATTCATTGGTCAAAAACCTTGTAACTCCTAAGTTTCGTCGTAAGAGTGATTTTGGTAAAATTTTAAAGGGGTCATATCATGAAAATCTGACTTTTCTCTTGTTTAAAGGGTCATGAAACCCCCCTGTTTTACCCTGGTCGTTCACACCTCAAAGCTCAGAAAAGTCTGTTAAAATGGGCGTGTAAAGCTCTGGAAAAGTGGGAGTGTAGAGGGGGGGAGTAGAGGGGGGAAAAGAGGGGAGAGAACAACCAATGAAGCACAGACATAGAACACACTCATTATACAGAATAATGAATACTAATATATGAGCACAGAGAAAATGACAACAAACTCCAAAGCACAAGGGAGAAATGCGAAAGAATATTTAATAGGGCTAATAATAGGCTACTTTGATTACGTTTACGAGCACTGCAGTCTCAAAATCAGTCTTTTGCCTATTAGAATAATTGTGTCGTCGTGTTCAGATAGGCTACACCACTGTATCAGTGTCCAGTTTGCACATATAATTCATTTGAAGAAGACTTGATGAAGTATGTGTGCATAACTACACCGTGCTGGGTAATGTTTGGTGCAGGAGAATGTGTGAAATAACTTTAAACATGGATACTTTATTCTGTATGAGCTATGTGCCACGTGGCTAGTGTTGTTAAACAACGCGAAGTACCGCCCTGAAACCTATCATATGCGCGCTCCGCGTGTATATCATAACAGTCGTATTTTTCATGTGTTCGTATTCAAACTCCAGTTCTGACCGCATTGCGAGCAAAATACAAACAACACATGTGCTGCTGTGCTGAAGGAAACATAGCCTACGGCTCGCGTGTTTGAACGCAGCTAGAGCAGGCAGAGGTGAATGAGCCGCACTTTTGTGACATTTGAATTCTCCGCTGTAATGCGATCTCACGCGAACATATTTTCCATTTGTGCTGGTAGATTACAGCAAAACAATCCACATGCACCCAAACCTCTGCTCTGGTCGCGTCGCAGGAAAACACATTGTGTTGTAGCACTGAGGAAACGAACACCAACGATATGTCTCTGAATGACAAGAGACCGAGGCGAGAAAAGTGATACTTCCTCATGCATAATACCGTAATTATAATCTTATGCATACTACAGCGCAGTGATTGGATTAAATGAGCTTTATGTCATGAATATATGTCGAGAATCGCTCGAAACGGTCTACGTCAGCATATTCGACCATGCCCATACTTGGGCCGAAAGTACACGATTACGTCAGATTTTGTGACGTTGCTCCGACTCAGCTTTTCAAACCGGAAGACAGAAATCGCTCTGAAAAATGCAAAAATAACTACAAACCCGATTCCAAAAACGTTGGGACACTGTACAAATTGTGAATAAAATCAGAATGCAATAATGTGGAAGTTTCAAATTTCAATATTTTATTCAGAATACAACATAGATGACATATCAAATGTTTAAACTGAGAAAATGTATAATTTTAAGGGAAAAATAAGTTGATTTTAAATTTCATGGCATCAACACATCTCAAAAAAGTTGGGACAAGGCCATGTTTACTACTGTGTGGCATCCCCTCTTCTTTTTATAACAGTCTGCAAACGTCTGGGGACTGAGGAGACAAGTTGCTTACGTTTAGGAATAGGAATGTTGTCCCATTCTTGTCTAATACATGCTTCTAGTTGCTCAACTGTCTTAGGTCTTCTTTGTCGCATCTTCCACTTTATGATGCGCCAAATGTTTTCTATGGGTGAAAGATCTGGATTGCAGGCTGGCCATTTCAGTACCCGGATCCTTCTTCTACGCAGCCATGATGTTGTAATTGATGCAGTATGTGGTCTGGCATTGTCATGTTGGAAAATGCAAGGTCTTCCCTGAAAGAGACGACGTCTGGATGGGAGCATATGTTGTTCTAGAACTTGGATATACCTTTCAGCATTGATGGTGCCTTTCCAGATGTGTTAGCTGCCCATGCCACACGCACTCATGCAACCCCATACCATCAGAGATGCAGGCTTCTGAACTGAGCGCTGATAAAAACTTGTGTTGTCCTTGTCCTCTTTAGTCCGGATGACATGGCATCCCAGTTTTCCAAAAAGAACAGTTTTCCACTTTGCCACAGTCCATTTTAAATGAGCCTTGGCCCAGAGAAAACGCCTGCGCTTCTGGATCATGTTTAGATATGACTTCTTTTTTGACCTATAGAGTTTTAGCCGGCAATGGCGAATGGCACGCTGGATTGTGTTCACCAACAATGTTTTCTGGAAGTATTCCTGAGCCCATGTTGTGATTTCCATTACAGTAGCATTCCTGTATGTGATGCAGTGCCGTCTAAGGGCCCGAAGATCACGGGCATCCAGTATGGTTTTCTAGCCTTGACCCTTACGCACAGAGATTGTTCCAGATTCTCTGAATCTTTGGATGATATTATGCACTGTAGATGATGATAACTTCAAACTCTTTGCAATTTTTCTCTGAGAAACTCCTTTCTGATATTGCTCCACTATTTTTCGCCGCAGCATTGGGGGAATTGATGATCCTCTGCCAATCTTGACTTCTGAGAGACACTGCCACTCTGAGAGGCTCTTTTTATACCCAATCATGTTGCCAATTGACCTAATAAGTTGCAAATTGGTCCTCCAGCTGTTCCTTATATGTACATTTAACTTTTCCGGCCTCTTATTGCTACCTGTCCCAACTTTTTTGGAATGTGTAGCTCTCATGAAATCCAAAATAAGCCAATATTTGGCATGACATTTCAAAATGTCCCACTTTCAACATTTGAAATGTTATCTATATTCTATTGTGAATAAAATATAAGTTTATGAGATTTGTAAATTATAAATTGATTTGTTTGTTTTTACTTCTAAAAATTTTATTAAATATTTAAAATTACGTAAAATAAATAGTAAGAGCTTTTACAGTTTTTCCCTGTAGTACAGGAACTTACTGTTAACCTATTTACAATTTTTTTCTGTAGCGTTTTTACATTTTACCGTTAAAATCACGTTAATTTTTTACAGTGCATGTGAAAAATCGAGCCGTTCTGATTTCGCTCCCCTTGTGACGTAGGAAGGGGATCTTATTATAATATTACCGCCCCCTGAATCTGTATGTTTCCCCCCACGGCGCTGCCATTGTTTTCGCAAGCGACGAGTAACACTGGTCCTGGAGTACAGCAGCAGCAGCAGCTACAACCCTGATCAAACACACTTGAATGTCTTCAGGATTACTAAAGCTACGTGAAGGAAAGTGAGTTGTGTCAGAGCAAAACTCTGCAGAACAGCAGCACTCAAGAACGACCGTCCCTGAGCTCTTGATTTGTCTCAGCTATGTAAACATTATCACTGATCTGTTAATGGCTATAATAGCAAACATATGAGTCTCCACAAACTCTCTGGCATCTGAGCCACTAAGGATGCAGTGGTGTAATTTTATTTATGAAGGAAATGTGTCCAGATAAATTCATATACCAGTATGTGTAAGTCATTAACAGTGTGTGGCTTTAGCTTTTTTTATGATCCATTTTGCGAGTTATATTTGCTGTTAGCCTCTATATTATGTATGCCTCAGTGTATTGGAATGACGAGCAAGCTTGGGGGTGGGGAGCACAAGCTCATTTGCATTTAAAGCAACCCACCTAAAAAAACGGTTTGATTTTGCTCACACCCAAATCGGGGGAAAATTTGACAAGCTATAATAAATGATCTGGGGGGTATTTTGAGCTGAAACTTCACAGACACATTCTGGGGACACCAGAGAATTATATAACGTCTTGTCAAAAGGGGCATAATAGGTCACCTTTAATAATATAAATCATACATGCAAGTGTCTGACCGCATACAGTATAAAGCCACAATATCAACTTTGACAAAGCGCCGTTTAGTTGGAGATTAATGAAGATATGAGGTTTCCACCCGACAGCGATGTTATACCGAGAAAAAGTTGTAAATAATGACTTTTTTTTGGTAATTAATAATTATTTCAAAGTCAAAACTGCAGAGATGTCAAAAATACAACAATAACTGTAAAATTGTGCAATATTATTACAATTTAAAATGTATTTATAATATTTATAACAATGTAATATACATATAATATAATACATTTAAATATAATAAATTAAATTTAAATATATGAATATAGAAACAGGTTATTTTAAATTTTAATAAGAGTTCACAAAATTACAGATTTTACTGTATTTTTATCAAATAAATGCAGCTTTGGTGAGCATCAGAGACTTCTTTCAAAAACATTTAAAAAAAAATCTAATTATTCTTAACTTGTGGGGAGATGAAAGTTCCCTTTATCCTATATAAATACTTCCCTACTATTCATTCTATACAGGTTTTCAAAACACAAGAAAACACAATTTCATAATGACCAAATGACAGGTTGATTTGTCTTAACATTTCAGCGGAGTGTACTTTCAGTAATTTCCCCAAATAACCTCTATCATATTGTCAGGGTTTTGTCTTGTTTTGTGTTTGTTCATTTACTGTATCTTGATTTCATGTTTAGCCGTTCAATTAATAAAGGATTAGTTCACCACAGAATTAAAATTTCCTGATAATTTGCTCACCCCCATGTCATCCAAGATGTTTATGTCTTTCTTTCTCCAGTCGAAAAGGAATTAAGGTTAAGAAATTACACAAATCTTGGATGACATGGGGGTGAGTACATTATCAGGAAAATTTAATTCTGAAGTGAACTAATCCTTTTTCATTGTGCCCTAGTCAGTCTCCTTGGTTACTGATTATGTTCACCTGTGTTCCATTGTTAAGCCTGTGTATATCTAAAGAGCTCAGATGCAAAAGCCGCTAAATGCCACCTCCGTCAAAAATGAGATAATAATATTGAGTGAATGCTCTCCGCACATAGTATACGTTCATCAAATACTTTCACTTCAAATCCGCTAAATCCCAGCCTTAGGCCATTCAGAAATACCAGTTCGTTTGACAGAAACTTTTTTCAAGATGAATGGTGGTGTGCGTATGAGCTGGCTTTCAATTTCCAAGCTGCAAGTTATCACATTTTGTCCATCATTACAGAGGAAATTACATGATTTTTTATTTTTATTTTTATTTTTTTTACGAGTACCAAGTAAACACAAGTGTTCCTTGTGCTGCTGTAAAACTCTGACAGAAACTGACGTGGAAGTCACTTGCATCACAGCTTCCCCTACTGTGTGGATCAGTTTCTTCATTGTTTCATTTTGAATTCTGCTTTGAATTTGATCATTTGCAATGTTTTAAGTTGCATCTCTAGTGATTTTGCAACTGTTTACTATGTCTTGTTTGTCCAAAGAGGTGGACTTAGAGGTTTTTGTGCGAAAAAAAAAAAAAAAAGCACAAATGAACTTAGCTGGTTTTGCAGCAAAAGATTTGTTATACCAATGAATTTACCAAAGTGAAATTTTTTGAAAATAAGGCATTTCAATAACTGATTGATAACCTTTTCATTGCCATTAAAGTGAATTTGCTGAACCTAAACATATGAGCCTGGCAAAAAAAAATCTAATTTAAAAGAAAACATATCAAACGGCCTTAGAGGTTTTTTACATCTGAACTCTTCATATTTTACCTGTTCTGTTCAGCCCCTTGACTGTTCTCGTCCGTGTAATTATTCGTCATGCATAGTGTTTATTAAAGTATCAGTGTTTGTTATAGTTGTTAGTTGTTGTCCTTGCATCATGTATCTTATTAAAACCACAAAGTTAGTGACACATATACCCTATGTGTATATTTTATATTTTTGTAGAGCTCGCCTGTTAAAATTCCTCTTCAATGCAAGCTAATTCAATAAACTTGATTTTCAAGTTTCATGCTGATTAATTTTGCAATTTGCCTTTCTACAAAAGAGGCAGCTTGCATTAGAAACATCATATGTGTGTGTCACCCAAGGCCTGACATGACCCAGTTTCAGAAAGGTACAATGGGGACTCTTCCTAATATATTGCTGTTTCAAAGAACAATCCTGCAGGTCCAAAGGCTAAGGATTTACTCAAAACACTTTTTGCAGTCCATGGTAAGGCTTCTGCAAAGAAATAGGAAATCGGTGAAGTGGCTTTGTTACTTTCTCTTGGATATTTTTGAACAATAGCACAAATACAGCCTGCCACAGGAAGACAGATGACAAAAACAAAAGCAAAAGCAACATATTAAAAGAGCTCTGCAGCCCTGTGAGACACACTATATCATATTATTAGGGCTGTTAAACAGTTAAATGTTTTGTTTTGATTTTTTTTTCCAAATTAATTACATTATATGCTGATTAATCAAATTAATAACAAATAATTTGTATCAAAATTTGCTAAAGAAAGCCGTAAGATGAATCTAGAAGAAGATAATTCAAAGGCATTGCAATATGAAGGCACTAAATAATTACAAAACATCTGTTTTGGATGGGTTTGTCACATGTTTTAGTTCTGTGCCCAAAAAATTTCAGCTCATTTCTATGGTTTTTCATTGTTTGATTAATCTGCCCTGTGTTTTTTTTCACTTCTTTGCCAGCTCGTCACATTTTATGCCTGCTACAGACTGTACGAATTTGGCAATCCTAAGATCATTACAAATCACACTGCACGACATGGATCTAATAAACTTGGGTATGACGTAGATTGTGCGATGATGACACCTATTGAATCCTAGGCTACGACACAAGTTAGTATAGAAGAATAAGACGTCATCGGCATTCACTGGTGGTAAAAAAATAGAGCAAGATGAATCGCACTTTGGCAATTGTGGTTTTTATGTGCGCTGAAAACAAAAGAGGAGGAAGCAAAAGAGGAATAATATGGTTGCGGTCATGGCTAGGGGAAACGAGGCCAACTTGGCAAATGGAGCTTGAGGTAAGTAGTTTTAGCGCCATGTCACATTGATCAATACGCCATTTCATGTTGCATTTTTATTGGCTAGTCAGTAGACGTAGGTCGTAGCAGCAAACACACTATGAGATGGTCATGCTAAATTTCTGACACTGACACTGGCTATCTTTAGTCACAAGACTGGCCATTTTTGAACCTCTCTCACTGTACGATGTAGGAGCCATGACCACAGAAATCACCACGATTGGTCATCTTTCATCTGGGACAGCCCAAAATCGTACAATGTGTACCAGACATTACCTGGTTGTTCTGTTCGTCTTTCTAGCTTCTGAGTTCTTTGTTAATAAAGCTTAAACTGCTGCATTTAGATCTGTTCATTCATCTTTATTTTGCAACTTGGTGTGACTATATGGCCACAGTTTAGATTAGGGTCCAATTCTCACTATTAACCAACTATTAACTATGACTTTTGCCTCAATAAACTACTAATTACTGCTTATTATTAGTTAGTAAAGTAGTTGTTAAAGGGTCATTTCACCCAAAAATAGAATTTCTGTCATTAATTACTCAACCTCATGTCGTTCAAAACCTGTAAGACCTTCATTCATCTTCAGAACACACATTAAAATATTTTTGATGAAATCTGACAAAATTCTAATCTCCCTATACAGCAATGTCATAACCAATTTCAAGGCCCAGAAAGGTAGTAAAGACATTGTTAAAATAGTCCATGTGACTACAGTGGTTTAACTTTGTTTTGAAGTGACAAAAAATACTTTTTGTGCGCAAAAACAAAACAAAAATAATGACTTTATTCAAATTCTACTCTTCCATGTCAGTCTTCTACGCTGTTGACGTAGTAAACACAGTGCAGCGCTTCTGGGTTCTAAATTCTGGCTCAGTTGACGATGTACACTTGAGCAGTTCATCAAATATTCCAGACATTATTTTTAAAAACCTTCCCAGCTATATTCTACAAGTTGTGAAATATGCAATAATGTTACAGGGATTTCCTCTCCTGCTCATACTCATTACTAAACAACAATGACATACCCTGATGTATGACAAGAAGTCTACCATGGTGAATCCAAAACATGGCAAAGAATTATTAATTCAAAGGATTGATGTCACCGGTTCCTTCCAGGCTCAAGGCGGAGTCACATCCCCAGACTCCACTCAACAATAAATCACAGTCACATAAATCACAGTATAAATAACTCCATAGAAGAGCCAGATCTGTCTTTGTTATGCTCTGCTGCTTGTGTAACACCTTCAAATCCAGCAGTCTGTTGCATCAGACTGATATGAAACACATTTGCTTAGATTTGAAAGGAAAGACAATGCAAAGTCTGCATATGAACACTGCTGAAATGTAACTTCTGCATGTTGGAGACTGGAGTAACGTTATTAGCTTAGTCGATAAAGAGCAGCACCTGCATTGATCATGGTTTTAATGGAGGTATGCCTCAAGGACTGGTATCAGTCAGTTGGCACGTCTTTCCAATCATCCCGTGGCGGATACCATAGCCCCTTCATCTCTAGTGTGACATGAATCAATAAGAAGGGATGCATTAGACAATCAACAACAAATTCATATCATTCCTATTAGGAGAATTGTAGGGTTTTTGTCAATGAATCAGAATAAGTATCATGTTGAAGACACTGAGGAAGATTTAAAATGGAGACATTATTTCCAAGCACTGATGTTGCATCATCATCACACTGCAATAACCTGATTAGTCTATGAATAATCCTATTTAAAGTGAGTTGAAAGAAAACCAAGACCTTGTAAAAAGTCCTGTATAGGTTCCAAAAACATCTACTATATCTGCAAAGAATGTTCTCAAATTGTTTTGCCTCAAGATCTAAATTTAGTAATAGCAACACAACACACCATACTAATAAACAAAAGCTCAGACATTGATAATTTATTAATATATTCACTAATAAATAACTTTTGAATACATATTTTATTAATTATTTATTTGCTTATCTTTAAGTTTGAATGTTTGATTTGTAGTGGTTACATGCTTGCAGTGGTTACATGCTCTCAATAATTCACTGCATAAAACACATCGTGGTTGGCAGACTCATATCAAATGTAGTCTTTAACTTCCTTGCATTGTTTTATACATGGCTTTTAAGTATGAGGGCATATCACATTGGCATATGTCGAACTAGTAAGTGACAGATGAATTTAGAGGGGGAAAAAAATGTTTGATTTTAAAAATGGATGAACTTATATATTATTATATATTATAGTATAACTATATACAAATACATGGTTAGTTGCATTTTAATATTTGCATTCAGAATTGTTTTCTCTCTGCTATCTATGATGCTATCAGAACAGTGCAATCTATTTTCTTAATCACGATCCACTGGTTGAGAACCACCATTTTAAGTGGTGGTGAATAACTAACTGTACTAAGTAGTAAAGCTACTGAAGTAGCTTTAGTGTAGCTTTTACAGTGGCTTCTCTTCAAAGAATAGCAGTGAAGCACAACAGAACTCTACAAAAACATTGTAGAGTGTGATTCAATGATTAATTTGAGTCCATGGAACCTATTTTTTGTTGTTGTTGTCGTTGTTGTCTAAATATTTATTTAATGTCACAAATGGTTGGTTGCAATTATTGCATGATGCATGAGAATCCAAGAAACAAAACAGTCTTAAAATAAATCCAAAACATTACAGATGACAGGAAAAAAAGCATAGTGAAACAACTAGTGCTACCCCTAATATTCGACTAACCGTTAGACCGCTAGAAGAGGCTTAGTCGACCAAAAGTTTAATTAGTTGGTTAGTCGTTAGTCGGCACTTGCTCTAATTTTAATCTAGATAAATGTGTGCTATTATTAGGTGCATATCCAAGTGTTTGCAGACTGTGGAAGCTAAATAGCTTACTTCAAGACATGGAGTCGCCGGCTTGATAGCTTACATTTTTTCCTTAGAACAGTGGAAACATCTTAAAATACTGTGTCATTTTTTGGTCAGACAGAGTAATGCATCATTTGAAACTGTAAAGTGTCTACTTTTATTTGTGTAAAGTTACAATAACAACAAAACGTTGTGCCTTTGAAAAATAATAAAAAATAAATAAAAAAGGATGCGCTTTCTGCCGTCTCAGTCTCTGTGAACTTGAGCGCGTCCAAAAAATAAACCAAACCCCAGTGTCTGCTTGCCTCACAGACATGAGAAATATATCTATAGAAAGCTTGAAATGTAAAGCAATTCAAGTGAAAAACAAATATTCTCATATTACATAATCAGTATGAAATGTTCATATAGGCACACCCACTACTGCAGAGATGATGAGTCAGCATTGTCAGCTTAATCTCTGCAGCCAAAAACACAGAAAACATTATCAGTAAATTATTAAAATGTTTAGACATTTTTTTATAATCATTACTTTTGCCGATGCACTATGGCAAGCTTTATTTGTCCACTTGAGCCCTGATTAGGCTATTTATTATATGTAGGCACTTAAAGGATCATTATAATGATTTATATTGCTCATTAATATACACGTGCGATTAGCCGACTAATTTTTTTAATGAACGACTACTAGTCGACTAGAAAAATCGTTAGTCAAGGGCAGCTCTAAAAACAATCTCACAAAACATTGACAACAATTAACACCGAACAAAGAACTGGGAAAACTGAAGGCTTAAATACACAAGGAGTAATCAACAGAAACAGAAAACAGGTGTGCAACTCAAATCAGTAACCATAGAAACAAACTAGTGGCTGGAAAATAGGAACAAAGGAAACAGGTACAGGAACTAGAACTAAACCAAAACAGAACATACACATGACAGTTAAACACTGCTGTCATGTTTTCAATCCAGTTATGTGTTTTCTAGTGTTATTATACTGTAAATTTTATTAGGCATTTATTAGTTTAATATGTTTAATAGAGACTGTCCTCCTCCAAAAAAAATGACCCTATAGGTCGTTTTTTCAAGCACCTTATTACGACCTATATTTACTTTTTAAAGTCATACGCCCTCTAGCTGACGTAAAAATAATGACAGTGTCTTGTTACGTCAGTCCTGTTCATTTAAATGCAATGTGTGGACTTTTTACACAGTCCCTTAACCGCAATTTGTCCTATTTCCATTTAGCAAAATTATTTTTTTTTATTAACCACTACACCTACCCCAACCCTAAACCTACCCTTAGTGATTTATAGTGCATATATATTTTATGAGCACATGCGTTCCCTAGGATCGAACCCACAATCGCATGATCACATGATAGCATATTGTTGAATATCGCAATGCTCTACCAATTGAGCTACATGAAACCCAAAATATGACGCAGATAAAAGGGTACAATGCATTAAAATGAAAGTGTCCTGTTGACGATAGGGGCGTAACTTTAGTGAACGCTCCTATGGGTCGTATTTCAGGGAAGTGACAAACGACCTATATGGGTGTACTGGTTGGAGCACATGTTGGTTTAATAAAGCTTTCCACCTAATTGTGATCTTCATTTGAGATAAAAAAAACTGCTCTGATTGCAAAAACAAATTCCATAATCTGACATTGCCCTCTTAAGTAATGTCTGCTTTTTGTTAATAGCTTGTATAGTGTAAGTTTTTACTATTTTAAGAACTGTAAATTATAAGTAGGTCATACTGCAAAAAAAAAAAGCTTTAAAAGAAGCTTCCCCAGTATTGCTAAGAAACATCTTGCAGGTGTGTTGTTTTCATTTAACAACAAAATTAGAAGATGTAAATGAGAACTTAGCAGAAGTTAGTCAGGCTATTAACAGTATTTAGCTGCATGAAGTTTGTTTTGCAACTTCCATCTAAAGCTATTTTGCTGCTGTGCTCATCACATCAGAAGCTTTGATGCGAGCACAATCCACCTTAAAAGTCACAACGAGTTAATGATAAAGTCCCACTTGCCCACCACTGAATCGACCATCTGCTTATCTAATTGAGTGTAATTAATTGTGCCACCCTAAATTATCAAACCTGTTAGTCATTCAGTAAAAAGTAAACAATATACTGATAGGGTAAACCAACCTTGAATAGACGCTATAAATATCGACACACAGTTTAAGTCACTTAACGCAGTGACTAAACAGATTCATGGACTTGTAGTATGTTTTAGATCCCAGGGACAATTCTTATAAATATGTAATAACTATATTATATGCTGTTATTACTATATATTCACTTGAGAGCAAATGATGTAAAGGCTTGTAAAACATGATAGTTTTCATGAAATCTTGGTATATCAGATGTATCCATTGAAGTTACTCTGCACTTATTATTAGACTTGCAGTAAACAGCGCCCAAATCCCAGTGTTACACCTTGAAGTTGATGCAATTTGACATGTTCTTTTGCAATGTTGCAATCTTTTAATCATGCCTTCTGAAATATGCACGGCAGTGTCAAGCACATGATTTTGAACAAGGGTACTAACTGAAATTGAGTAATTCTTTCTATCTCTACTCTGCCTGGCATTTAGTTCGTAAAACATAACTATTAAATTGCAGGTCTCAAAAGTCAGGATAGTTCACCAAAAATGAATATTCCAGATCAGAAAGAAGAAAAATTGAGCTTTCCCATGCTCTTTCCCAATGAATTACATCTAAATAAATAAAGCACCATAAAAGCACCAAAATTGTAGTCCATATAATGTGTGCTAAATTCCAAATGAAAATTATAATCACTAATCCCCTCTTTTTAATTCCTTAAAAAGATATAACTCAAAGAACAATTTATTCCTTAATTAATTATTGTTTCTCAAACAAATGTGCTATATGGATTTGGAGACCTGGAATATAGTGCATGACTCATATTGACCACTTTTATGATGCTTCTATGTCCGTTTTGAAGCTTGAAAGCTTCAGTTCTCATTCCACATAATTGCATAAAAAACAAAGGTAATCAGTCTTCTAATTTTCTCCTTTCGTGTTCTGGTGGAAGAAAGGAAGTCTTACGGCTTTGGAGCAACATGAGAGTTGGTGACATTTTTACATTTTGTTTTAATTGTTTCATTTTTTTGGATGAAAAGGCTGTGCACACCAACATAATTAAAGTGAACAGAAATGTTATCTGTCTTTGCCAGTAACATAGACAGCAGCCTGCAAAACATTCTCCTAGCACACAATGCTTTTTGCATACGAGATGACATTTGCACTTAGGGTGAATGAAAGGCCTCAGACAGAACGAGCGAGGGAGAAAGAGAGAGGGAGAATAAGGAAGACTCAGAATAGACATCAACTGCCGCTCAAGCGTCTTGACTAATCTAGGGCTCGACATTGCCTTGCAGCGGCCTTTTTAATCAAAGCCCTTCCATTCTGCCTCTACTCAGCTCTATCTAGGTCAGAAATGTCGACGCTCCACTCCTACTCTCTCTACTCCTGTCTCACAATGAGAAGAGAGAAAATCTGGTTAGATATTTCATTACAGCTTAGTAGTACTTTCTGAATTCGGCCTCCCTCATGGAAGGGTCACCTGATATTGTGTACACAAAAAAAATATTTCTAGACTCACCAGTTACACATTCTGTTTTATTTTGTTGTCATGCCCGGAGATGTAAACCTGGTTTGCACAAAACAGAGATATGAATAATGATGCCGCATGAATTCTATTCACCTCAAGTGCTCATTCTGCAAAGGCTGAGAATAGCTCAGAAAACTGTGGTTTGTGGTTATTTTTGCAGTTCAGACAAACGACAGGTACAATATATCCAGGTACGTCTAAATGAAATTCATTACTGCCGTGCATATTTTATGTATTGTGATGACCTCTGGGGCGACATTTAAAAATGGCTGTAGTTTTTCACTTTCAACTATGAATGTAGACTTTTCTTTGCAGACTATTCTTTCTTCTTTATATCTGAATTGTGCAGTATTTGCAGGAAATTGAGAAAAGTACCTACCTTTTCAGAAAGTTAAATTCTGAAATACTTATCCTGGTATACTGCAAGGTTTAGACTCAGCCTCAGACATCCGATGCATAAGGCACACAAAATGGGAAATACTTTACGAGTTTCGAAGTCATCATGTTGATTGGTTGAATTCTACAGGATTTCTGGGAGACATGTGTGTCACGTTCTTTAACAGTTCATGATGCCAAACCACCCATGGAAGAAGAAAGCTGTTGTGTTTACGACTGTGACAATGAGCGCTTAGTTGATGAACTAAACGCTGAATTTTCAACATTTTTGGAGACTGACACACCATTGTTGCAGTAAATTTGAACAATGATCTTGAATTAATGATTTATGCAGGTCTGTCATTGTAGGGACATCGACTTTACATGTTCACACCCCTAAATATGTCGCTGAACAAAACAGTGATTGGTAGCTTTTTGGTCAATGAAAGGTGCTATGGAGTCTAGACCTTCTGCCATCGGTCTGGCTATGCAATACAATGCAAGGTCTAATGCAGAGAACCAATATTTTGACCCAAATATATAGTTCAGTTGACATTTTTTGGACTAATTGACTTCCCATACAGCTCATAAGTAAATAAAACAGACTATTTCACAATGAGGATGGCTTAATTGGTTACACCAATTTTGATGGTTGACTTTAAGTAACACTGCACCTACATGTCAACTAACTCTCATTAAAGTATTAGTTGAGTATTAGTAGACTGTTAGGTGTAGGGTTAGTAGAATAAGGGGTTACGGTTAGAATGTAAAAGAAATGTACCTTTAGGTGTACAACAGCTTGTCACTGCGGCAGTACCCTTAAAAGGGACATCTTTGTAACTTTTTAACCCCTAAAAGGTTCATATTAGTATAGAGTAGCAATATATACCTACTTTGAACATTTTAGAAGTAAAGGTACAAAGATGTCCTTTTAAAGGCACTGCCCCAGTGACAAGCTGTTGTACCCTGCCTAACGGTACAATTTTTGCACTTTTTCTTTCTTCCCCCCTGAGAGTGTTGATTAGCCACCCAAACTCTCCTTCATGTTGGTCTATCTGTAACAGAGAAGAGTAGACATGATCAATGTACCTTTGTATTGCTTTTCCGACCTCTGCTACTTCTCCCATCTAGAGACAAGCTCTGTGTACTTCAAACAATTGCATGCATATTACTATTTCAGTGGTATGTGTAATGCATATTTTTCAGCAGCTTCCACTTATCTCTGTGTCAATCTTGCATGAGTAGCTGAGAGTGGATTTCTGAAAAACACTGTTATATAGTTATACACAGATAGCACCAGATTGATATACCAGGAAATGAAACGCCCTGTACAATGACATAAGCAAACTGACAGAAACAAACTGACAAATGTAAATTAAAATCACAATCACATATCAGGACTCTCTTTTTTTCTTCTCTAATGATGGTCATTTGAGGGTCAACTTTGATATTGGTCAACTATATTATTACCAAAGCACAACAAGTATGAAATATATTAAAACACCATCAATTCACACTACTATTCAAAAGTTTGTGGTTGGTAAAATTTTATTTTATCTTATGCTCACCAAGGCTGCATTTATTTGATCAAAATACAGTAAAAACAGTAAACATATTAGTAATGTAAAATAACTGTTTTCTTTAAAAAAAAAAAAAATTCTTGTTGGCTGCAGTCTTAAAAGAGTTAAAGGATTAGTCCACTTTCAAATAAAATTTTCCTGATAATTTACTCACCCCCATGTCATCCAAGATGTTCATGTCTTTCTTTCTTCGGTCGAAAAGAAATTAAGGTTTTTGATGAAAACATTCCAGGATTATTCTCCTTATAGTGGACTTCAATGGCCTCCAAACGGTTGAAGGTCAAAATTACAGTTTCAGTGCAGCTTCAAAGGGCTTTAAACGATACTAGACGAGGAATAAGGGTCTTATCTAGCGAAACTATATGTCATTTTCTACAAAAATACAAATGTATATGGTTTATAAACACAAATGATCGCCTTGCACGTGCTTCCACTTTCCGTATTCTTCAAAAAGCTTACGCTGTTTGTCCTACGCCTTCCCTATTCAACTTACAGAACGAACGCGACGCCAGTTCCGTTTTTCTATGTAAGTAGAATAGGGAAGGTGTAGGACATACAGCGTAAGCTTTTTGAAGAATACGGAAAGCGGGAGCACATGCAAAAGGCGATCATTTTTGTTATAAAGCATATACAGTTGTATTTTTGTAGAAAATGACCGATCATTTCACTAGATAAGACCCTTATTCCACGTCTGGTATCGTTTAAAGCCCTTTGAAGCTGCCCTGAAACTGTAATTTTGACCTTCAACCGTTTAGAGTCCACTGAAGTTCATTATAAGGAGAATAATCCTGAAATGTTTTCATCAAAAACCTTAATTTCTTCTTGACTGAAGAAACAAGGACATGAACATCTTGGATGACATGGGGGTGAGTAAATTATCAGGAAAATTTTATTTGAAAGTGGACTAATCCTTTAAAAGTTTTATTTTTTTAAATTTTTTTACGCAATACAAACCCTTCTAGCGTAGGTAGCTGACTAGGTGACTCAAATACCACTTTCATTTGTGTTTTCAAAACAATTAATTTATGGATCTGGTCCTGGATGATTTGCGGGGCTCTGGACCTCTCATCAGAGTATTTTCTGGGTTTCTCTTCACGAACAGTGAATTTTACTAACGTCTCGCTTTTGCCCTTGTGTGCGCTCTGTGCTACCATGTGCTGTAGGCGATGTGGCCTCTGATTGAATTCACTACATCTGTAAGGCCATCAGCCTGATCAGAGGGCTCTTATCATATGAGACACCTTGGCCTTTAGTGGAAGCCTGCAGACATGGATTACTCAAATGAGTGTCACGCTGTGGAGTTGATCAAAAGCAGCCGAGTGGCGTTGTGTCACATAACCAGCTGGAGAAACCGGAGGCCTGTTCAACACTGGCCCGTTACAAATCAATCCCATGATCCTTCCCTTTGCTTCTTTCATGTGATTGTACTGATGTAGCTACGTGTATTCACTAATCAAGCAAACAGAAATCATGATCCTAAGGAGTAAGTTCAACCACGGAGATTAAACTTGCACAAAGTTGGAAAAGGCATTTGAATTTGAATTTTCAGTCATTTAACAATACGAATTGATTTAATTGTATAATATGTCAATTGATAAATCTGTGACATTAATCACAATTAACGGTACGGGAATGCATGCATGGATGCATACACTACCGTAATATTTTTTATGTAGTTGATAGAAGTTAATGATGCACGGCTGCACAACCGCCAAAAGAAGTTAGTACCACTAAAATTGTCCTCTAGAAAGTGACATGGTCGGGTTATATCGGATTAAGCTACTCTTCTCGTTGGTTGGTGGATTGGTTGGCACACTGAGGTTTTTCCTTTATGTTTTTAGAGCCAAATTGGAAGTGTGTTAGGTCAGAAACAGCATCTTGGAACAGTGTCCTCCATTAAGCGTTTCCTTCAAGTTGATTTGATCAGTTCTGGCAATTGTATCACATTAACATATTATCTCGCAGTCAATCACACAGTTCCAGTGTCATCTCTATGACACAGAGCAGTATGTGACTGACACACATTCATCTCACATTAGAGTGGGCTTCAGTACTCCATGAACCTCCCTTTACACGCAAACAGCCCATAGGGTTGGATGACATCCAGTAGCTGGGAGTTAATTCATTCCCACCAAATCTGATTAATGATAACTGACTCCAAAAGCATTAACTCGATCATGACTGAGCAATACGACATGCCGGTCTCCAAATTGGTTTTTGAAGGGGATGCTGGGTATCCTATTTTTCTTTGAATTAAAACCCAATTTTCGGGAACTGTCTGGTAATTAGCAATGACACCCGCCTGACGGATGCCTTGTACTTTGGCACGCAGGCTGCTGTGAGCCAGGATATTTGATGCACAAGAGGAGGTATGGCAGAGAGTAGCACCACACTCCCATCAATCCACCTCCACCTCCACCACTGCCCAGCCGCCGAGTGATTGATTGACACCTGCTCACCAGGCTTTCAGCCAATAAAATAATGAGATCATATCTGCAACTCATGATTGGTGGTTCCTTGTGTGAGAACACCATGACAAATTGTTACATTTCAGCTTTGTTTTAAGCATTTATTTGCAATGTTCTCTTTCAATCTCTTTTTATCATTTGCATGAGAAAATATGAAGCAAACAAAACAAACACATTTTCCATATTCACTCCAAAGACATTGCAATATTGAAGCAATTATATTTTCCAGCAGTTAAAATGTTTATTGCAGCACCTTCTGTGACCTTTTTATCTCATTTTACTAATTTACTACAAATGACTGTTAATTTTGTTGTTGTCCTTAATGGCAAACTGACTAGGCTTACTGCAATTTAATTATGATATAATTTATGGATTGTCATTTTGAATTTTAAAGCAGCACTTTCTTGAATGCATTTCTTATAGATAAATGTTTAAAGCATGCCCAGTGAACTGTAGTTTAAATTTATCTCATTAATAATCTGCACGAAGCCTTTCACACAATTATTATTTTACATATTAATATTATTACATTACACTGATGATTCAATTTAAGATGTATAAACTGAACAGTCAGGAAAAAAAATAAATATATATATATAAGGGCTGTCAAATGATTAATTGCGATTAATCACATACAAAATAAAAGTTTGAGTTTGCATAATATATGTGTGAGTACTGTGTGTTATTAATATGTATATATAAATACACACAAATCAATGTGTATATTTAAGAGAAATATGCTATTTATGTCCACAATATTTTTATTTATATATAACATAAATTATATAAAATTATAAATAAATACATATACTTGTAAATATTTTTTCAAATATATACATGAATGTGTTTGTATTTATATATACATAATAATTACACACAGTACACCCACATATATTAGGCAAACTCAAACTTTTATTATGTATGCGATTAATCGTGATTAATCGTTTGACAGCCCTAATATGTAAATATTAACTAAATATTGTATTAATGTAATAAGAACTGTAGTTATAATTAATTGTAGTGTGTCGAAATTTTACTAGATTAAAAGTGTAAGAATCAAGCCGAAACATTCTTGAGTGTAAGTTATAGTAACCAGAGTAAGGTTATTTGTATATTAATATTAAAACATTAACTTCTTCCTTAGCTTTTGAAATAGACTGATGCAGTCAAGAGTCAGAGGAGATTTTCTCATTAATGTAACTTTGATGCACAAAGTTTGGTATGAAAAATGTTTAATCATAATTTTCTCAATGACCTCTCTACATCATATTTAATCATTTCCGAAAGTGAAAAGAGAAGCACCACAATCTCCTCATTTTCTATTGCTGAAGGATTTGTGGGTAACTGAAAAAAAAAGCACAAATGCACAAGTCCAAAATTCATGGAAAGTAGTATACCATATGTTAAATTAAGATGCATTGCTCAACTATGCCAAAAAATCTATAAAAAATAAACCTGGTTCTGCAAAGATACCAGGAAGACACGAAGGATGGAACATGGACGGATGGATAGGGACTAGGCTTAACTATTCATAAATCACTTCTGAGCTAAAACAAACTCTAGCAAGAGGAATTACATAATCCCCTCACCTAAAAAGTAGCCACAATTACTGAACAGTAAATATTACAACTGAAATAACAAACTGACAATAAAGAAAGAAAGAAAGAAAGAAAGAAAGAAAGAAAGAAAGAGAAAAATCTAAAAGCTTAACACTTATATACAGCACATGGTGATAAATATTACCCAACAAGATGTTCTGTTTTACTTTTGTAAGCTTTAGCTTAACCTCGTAAGGTACAAGTGGTTGCCATAGGGTTTAGTGGTTTAAGATCTAGGCTGTGTACTAACAGGTTGTCGGTTCAAACCCTGCAAGGTGCAATTTATGAACAGAGAGCACTGTGACCTTGAGTCAATCACTTAACCCTAGATTACTCCAGGGGACTGTCCCAATAATAAGAGTACTACCAGTTGCTTATGGTCAGATTCAGAAGCAACATAGACTAATTGGAAAAACGTGCCTGTGCATGGCAATATTTCTGCAAAATGATTTTACGTTACTTCTTGCACATTTCACGGCACTGTTAAAGTGAATGTCCAGTAAGTGGCACTACAAGCATGTTCAATTTTATCCAAAATAGATTAACATGAATGTTACGCATCACAGCAGTTCGGAAATCCGGTGAGTTGCACTGAAAGGTGTTCTATTGTATATAAAAATACCACCTACGTACCAACCCGACACTGCACATTTTTGATGTCTCTCTTATATAACACACATATTTGAGGTCTTGAAATCTTTACTAATGAGCTGATGAGTTGAATCAGGTGTGTTTGTTTGGGGAGATGTGTTTACACGACAACAATGTACTAAAAAAATGGAAAAGATTTTTCTTTTTTTCTTTTTTCGCATACAGACTAAAACATTGTCAAAATTATCCCCATTCACAAGGATCCGCGAAAACGACTAAAAACGCTGTATTATGCTGCCAGGCCAATAGTTGGCGATGTCATTTTGTAAAGAAACACTACATGCATATAGACTGAACATGTAATATGAATGGGCATGATGTCACCGTTT
This sequence comes from Anabarilius grahami, assembly GCA_003731715.1. NCBI lineage: Eukaryota > Metazoa > Chordata > Actinopteri > Cypriniformes > Xenocyprididae > Anabarilius > Anabarilius grahami. The sequence continues at coordinate 6,557,598 of RJVU01036043.1, forward strand.
TCACAAATCCGCGTTTTTGTTGGTTTTGCTGGAGATGATAACGGTAGCGTTTTTCAAAACTTGCACTTTGAAACCCAATTTCAAAAGCTTGCATTTTCGGGCCACCAAAACGCTGTTGTTGTGCAAATTAATGCATAAAAAGTTTTTAGCTGAAAAAAGTGTTGTGTAAATGGCCCCATAAATGTGCAGTGTTGGGAACCACTGCCCTAAACTAAACCCAACCGATAGTGTTAGCAAAAACAAATGTGAGATAAAGACACATTTTCTGAAGCCATTTCAGCTTGCTTCTACATGTCTTTTAGCTCTTTTATCGAGACTCGTGTTTTACAGGACTCTTACCTGAGCGCTTCACATCACAAGTGCAATGTTGTACCAGGTGAGCTATTGAGCAAGTTTACTACATCAGAAAAGCCATATAGGGAGCTAATTATGTGATCCAAACATCAAAATGTATTAAATTCAAGCATTATGGTGAAAGTGTTTTGAGCAGGGCTGCACAATGTATCGTTTTAGCATCTTTATCGCGATGTGCGCATCCGCGATAGTCACATCGCAGGAAGTGCTATGTCTAGTATATAGGGATTGTTAATCAGTACAGACCAGACACCATGGTTCAAAATGCACATGATTCTCGGATTAAGTCTATTTGTGCTTGATCGGACACATCCACGCAAAATTATGTCAAAATCTCTGTGAGTATCCTTGTAAATACCGTATCTTATGGCTTAGGTAATGCAAACGGATGTGTATCAGTCATTATATTGAATCTGTGCATTTGGTCTTAAAGTCTACTCTAATTTTCGTCAACGAATAAAAATGGGACGAAAATGATTGAGAGGAATTGTCACAAACGTGGCCTCTGTGGCTCCCTCCGATCGCCACCAGAGGGCTCCCTCACCCGAGTACTAACCTCATCATGGACTACATTTCCCATAACCCCGTACCTGGTCTGATTACACACACACCTGATCCCCATCACCCGGACTATTTAAGCTCACTCACACATTCCTCCATTGCGAAGTCTTGTTTTGCCCCGGCTAACACTACTAAGCGTTTCTCCCTGTGATTTTGATTTTTGTGTATTGTTGGATTGTGTATTTCTATTGTTAATCAGCACAGACCAGATACCATGGTTCAAAATGTACATGATTCTCGGATTAAGTCTATTTGTGCTTGAATGGACACATACATGCAAAATTATGTCAAAATCTCTGTGAGTATCCTTGTAAATACCATATCTTATGGCTTAGGTCAAGCATGGGCAACTTCGGTCCTGGAGGGCCACTGTCCTGCAGAGTTTAGCTCCAACCCTAGTAAAACACACCTGAACAAGCTAATCAATGTTTTAGGATTACTAGAAAGCTACAGGCAGGTGAGTTTAATCATGGTTGGAGCTAAACCATGCAGGACAGTGGCCCTTCAGGACGGAAGTTGCCCATCCCTGGCTTAGATAATGCAAACAAAGAAAACGGATGTGTATCAGTCATTATATTTAATCTTTGCATTTGGTCTTAAACTGACAGCAGGCTAATATTCTTACTGCTTTTTGTCATAAATGTTATCAAACAACAAAATACAAAGAGAAAATCACTTTTGCAGCTTTAACACAGAATAATTATATACAATTTATACAGTAAAAACTATACAGTGTTATATAACATTTGATTATTCTTTTTCTGTACCTGAATACTTACCTGAAAAATATGAAGCACTGTTTATTTATTTTAAATCTCCCCAATAATTCTAGAATTATTAACTCTTTCCAAATACAGCTATTCAAGTAATTTGGTGAATTTATTTCAGAACACAATATTTACCGCAGAAAAACAAAATTTTGCAATGTCAGTTTTTTCCAAAGTCTTGCAGCCTTAGTTTGGAGGTCATAACAAAGTATTTATAATGTAAATTATGAAAAAAAGTCGAATCAGCTATAAAGCAGCTCTGCAATAGAACATTGTTCAAGTTAAAGCGACATTGTCAAGGAACCTAAGTATTAGTATGTTGTAGAGATTTGAAAAAAAGAAAAAAAAAAGTAGGTAGAGGTTTTTCCAATGGGCCTATCCCGGATACAGTGTTAATTTCATTGACAAATAATTTTCGTCATAATTTTCGCCAACAACATTTTTTCACGGATGAAAACGAAATGATGACTAAATAGAAATGCATTTTGAATGACTAAAATTATGACTAAAATCTACTCTAATTTTCGTCAACGAATAAAAATGGGATGAAAATGATAGAGAGGAATTGTCACGAACGTGGCCTCTGTGGCTCCCTCCGATCGCCACCAGAGGGCTTCCTCACCTGAGTACTAACCTCATCATGGACTACATTTCCCATAACCCCGTATCTGGTCTGATTACACACACACACCTGATCCCCATCACCCGGACTATTTAAGCTCACTCACACATTCCTCCATTGCGAAGTCTTGTTTTGCCCCAGCGAACACTACTAAGCGTTTCTCCCTGTGATTTTGATTCTTGTGTATGACCTTGGACTGTTCTTTCCCATCGTGTTTGTTTCCTGCCTGCCCTGTTGATTCTCTGCCTGTTTACTGGATTACTCTGCTTTGTCTGCTGCCTGCCCTGACCCATTGCCTGGCCCCGTTTACGATTCATCTCTGTCTTGGACATTGTTATTGCTGGTATTTGACCCTTGCCTGTACGACTACGATTGTTTTAATAAAGCTGCACATGGATCCCATCGAGTCTGCCGTCACGTTACAGGGATGATTTGGGAAGATATCCAGTCAAGACTGCTGTCCTATGTGGAAGATGCACGCATTTGAAGTGTAACTTGCTGATCTAACCGCGGGAAAAAGCAGCTCTGTTGCACGCTCTATAGGCTCGCCCAGCAGCACTTAAGACTGCTTCGCAATTAATGAATAGTGAAATTAATGAAATTAATGAATTAACAAAAGCAGAAAAACTAAAAATCAAATCTAATCAAAATTTTAAACAAAAACTATAATAGTACCTCAATGATAAGTGTGTCAATCTTTGACAAGTACTGAATTAAGCTCAATTTCATGTGTTTTTGCACCTAAAACGGTCAAAAACCGTCCGCTTTGGTGAGTAAAGTACAGTTGGTTGTCTTAAGTGAACATAAACAGTTTAGAGAATATCAGATGTATATCAGTGTATTGGATCTGTGTATTGTTAGAGAAATGCTTACTTAATGCATTACAATTTAAATTAACGCATTCGATTTTAATCGACTAAAACTAAATGGCATTTTAGTCTATGACTAAAACTAAATCAAAATTTGCTGTCAAAATTAACACTGCCCGGATAAAATTGTCTCTTAAATGACAACTACTGCAGAATTTAAAGTCTCAAGCTTTGTTTAAGACCTACCGTATAACAGTTTTATCTGAAGTCAGCTTAAATGCACTTGTGATATTCCAAAGTAGGACATGTTCCTGATAGAACATCCTTGTTTAGTCCTGGAAAAACAAAACAAAAAAACATTCTTACCAAAAAATACTCTTAAATTACAACATTTTTTTATTGAACCCTCAACTCTTAGCCAAACTGCCTCATAGGAATTCTGTCTGAGGTCCAACAAGGATGTGGATCCAGGAACATGTCCTACTTGAGTAAATCACATTAAGCGAGCTGCAGCGCGGGTTAGTTTCAGCACAGCAGGATTGGGGGTTAGCATGTGATAAAAATAAACCGCAGAACCACAGCAGGGTGTGAGAACAGGGAAATACTATTTGTGCCAATTTACAGCTAAATAAGCACAAACGGGATACAAGGTCAACACACGGTGTCTCAACTCGATAAGGTACAGCAGAGAGGACAGCACACATACACACGAGCGCGTACCCCTTCGGTTATAATAGAAAGTGCTACATCACTGTGAGGCCATTTCTATTTTGAAAGTTGCATACTACAAGGTCTGCTAATTATGATGATTAATTCACACAAAGCATGAGTAACGTCCTCAAGAGGGTGTTGGTGTGTGTGTGTGTGCGCGGCTGAACATGTAATTCAGGCACTGCGGTGATGTGCATCACCGTGGCCTGCTTTCACAACACCTGAGAGCACTTGCGAATTTCCCTGATCTCAGCTGTTCAAACTTTTTTAGGCTTTGTCGTAGTCATGACGCAGCTACAGTCTCCTAGACTACGAGAAAAAAAGGAGTTTAAACACATCTGCAAGTAAGCAACCGCAAAACCCAAGCTAATTTACAGCGAAACAAGCTTCTACTCTACTGAATATATGACTAAAGAGAATTGATCCAAAGCAAAGATTTCTGAAGGGTGGCAGTCAATTCCAGTGTGGTTGTGCAGAAAATCGATAAAAAACTTTTCAAACTTAACTCTTGAATGAAGAGCTCGGGGGCTCAAAAAATGAGAGAATTACCTTGGCAAACTGAAAATGCTTCGGCGTGGCGTGAAATCATGTGGGCCCCTTACAGTGTACCTGTCAGAAGTTATTGCAGTCACAGCAATGGCGCTGACCACAGGGCCAATTCACTGTTTGTTTTAATTACATCCTCCATATGACAAGGGCAGCTGTCAGAAGGCTGGCAATGTGCAGATCATTAGGAACGGCTCTATCCGAGGATTTGCCATTGCAATTTGATTTAAAGCTTGCCAACAATATTCCGTCACCAGTTTCAACGTGCCTTGAGGACCAAAAAAAGCTGCAAATAAAAGCCACTGGTTCATGAGAAGAGTAGAAAAGGGCTTGCATAATTGAGATATGATCTTAAACTAACCTTTATTGTGTCCTTGCGCTTTAATTACCTGTGAAAAAAGTTGCATGTTATTACTCTCAGGTTCACAACAGCAGACTTAAGTGCTGATAGATTTCTTCCTTTCCAGGGGATTCTTACAAGATCATTATCCAATGACATTGTCCTCTTGCCAAAGGCAGAAATTGTTTTTTTTTTTTTTTTTTTTTTTTTAATGGAGGTGTATTTGGAGCTTTCTCCTCTTCTGCAAATGAGAGAAACATTTTTGAGATGCTAATTATCACCCCTCCAGATACTGGCATTGTTTTCTGCACAGTTTGGGGGAACCAGTGTTAATCTTGTTAATGAAACTGCTGACAAAAAATGTTACTTGATGACGGCTTTTTTAATTATTTATTTTGTCAACAATAATGAAGTCAAGATGCAAGATGCAATTATTTGCGAAAATTAAACCGTTTTAATTAAAAACATACTGTTGACAAAAAATATGAGAAAAAAAACAAAACAGAGTTATTAACAATCCACTAACAGTGTTTGGAAGAAAACAATCCTACTTTATAAATAAAAAATAATTGATTCAAATGCTTAAATAATGCTAGTATGTGGACTGAATCGCTTAAGCTGAAAGAGCTGCTTTGCTACCAAGATAATTAGCTTTCCTGTAACAACATTCTACATGTAATGCAATATCCTATACAGTCTCTGCACATGTACAAATTAATAAAAGAATGAAAAATCCACAACATAGTATCTTTTAAACAGTAGCGAATACTTCAGTGTACTCATATGCTACAATAATTAATTACATTTATGAATATATGAATTTTTTTTTGATAAATTAATGAATAAATTAATGAATATAGATTGATTAAATATTGACTAGAACTATGAACTAAATATTGAATAAAGCTTAACACCTGTGGGAACTATTAGACATTAGATATCAAGTACTACTGATTTGTTGCCCTAAGTCAGTCAGTCAGTCAGTCAGTCAGTCAGTCAATCAATCAATCAATCAATCAATCAATCAATCAATCAATCAATCAATCAATCAATCAATCAATCAATCAATCAATCAATGTTGGGCATAATCTAACCCATCAAACTGATGAAATTAATGACTTTTTCTAAACGATTAATGCAAATACTCAAATGTATAAGCTTATTTAACCGTTATTTTCAAAGAAACTCTCAAAATTTGCTTGGGGAACACAAAACATTTTAATTTATTTTAATTAAATTAGAATCACACTCCAACTCATTGGCTGTTTCTCTGACCAGTAATAATCATTGTTGTGAACAGATGTATCCTTCAATCAATCAAACATTTTAGATATTAAAAATTCATTTTGAGTATCTGAAGAATTGTAGATATTTTTGTTACTTTATTAGACAGGTGCAGTAAGTGGAAATTATTAAAAAGAGAACACTGCAAAAAATGCTTTTTTTACTTCGATTTTTTGTCTTGTTTCCAGTCCAATGGGGTAAGCAAAATAATCTTGGGTAACACTTTATTTTAGGGTCTTTTAACTAGTTGCTAATTAGCATGCATATTACTAGAATATTGGCAATTTATTAGTGATTAATAAGCACATATTAACGCTTTATTCTGCATGACCTTATTCTACATTGTTAAACCTACCCAATACCTAAACTTAACATCTACCTTATTAACTATTAATAAGCAGTAAATTAGGATTTTATTGAGGGAAAAGTCATACAGTAGTTAATAGTTTATATGTGTTCCCTATACTAAAGTGTTACCTAATCTTGTTTTCGGTTTGAAATAAGATTATTTTGCTTACCCCATTGGCAGATTATTTAGCTTGTTTTAAGGAAAAACTTACTTCATTTTGACTTATTTTTTCTGAAAACAAGACAATAATTTTATTTGACTAGAAAATGCTTCTTGATTTGAGAATTTTTAGATATTTGAACTAGAAAGAAGACAAAAACTCTAAATAATAAAGCTTTTTTTTTTTTTGCAGTGAAAGGGCAAGGAATCAGAACAAATCACAGATCAGACTCAAACCTGTGCCTTCCAAATGAGCACCAAGGCTCAACATGTGTGTTTTCTTGTACATTGCATTACTAAGAAAACAAAACAAAAAAACACCCATTATCGTCCAAGAAAATGTAAATATTGTGCAACCGTAGTCAATCAGAGTAGTTGAGCAGAAAATTAATTACACAAAAGTAATTCCCACATACATAATTTGAGGCGACAATGCAACATTTCGTGCTATTAGATTCATATCAGCAGGGCTATGACGATTCTGGCTGATTTGTTTTGAGAGAAGAATATGGCGGTAGGTCACACTACATAGCCAAAGACCCTCTGGACCTGTTCCATCTTCTCATCAGCTCCGTCTGGGTCATGGTGGATAATGTCACTTCTCATTTGGATGATGGCACAGTTCAATGGGACCATTGTCCGGGCAAGTAGAGTCTCTTGTCCTGATGTTTGCCTCAGCGGGCTAGCTCTCTGGGGCTAGGTATTTGCCCTGGAAGAAACGATGGCCTAGACAAAAGCAGTTATTATTAAAAGGTGACTGATTTATGGGGGCCATATTTGCATGATCGAGTGGGGGAAAATGTCATCTAAAGGGCTAGTTTGACCTTTTCCATTAGCCTGTGGGAGAGAGGATGGACCAGAGAACATGAGAAAGACAAGTAACACGCTCAAAACTGCATTCCTTCTGCATGAAATAGCTACATATGACTAGCTACATTTAACACACTAAACGTAATTATTTAAATGTAAAATTAATTATTCAAGTAAAAAAAAAAAGGTTAGTACAAGAAAAATATAAAATAAAACATAATTAAGCATGCCCTTCTATCTGTACATAAATGTCATTATAAAGGATTTTCCTAACATCGAAGAAATTGAAGATTGAAGAACCATACTTTTGGAAGTCAGTGTTACAGTCATTGTGGTTCTAATCAAGCAATATGCCTCACCAAATCTCACTTACAAAGTCAGAATAAGCATAAGAAAGAGAAATATTGTCAAAGCTAAATCACTTTTATGTCACCATTTGACTTGGTTTTTAATGTGGCACTCATGGCGTGAGATGCTGAAAAACAGTGAGACGTGACCAGCAATTAAAACATATCAAAGATGGAACACAAGAACAGCTGTTAAGTTTCCCTCAGACTTGATTTTAAAATGGATTGCTTCTACTAACTTTCAAAAACGTATAGGTTAAAATGTCAAATGTCTTCAAATGTTTGTATGTTATTGCTAATAATCAGTTTCTTCAAATGGCAAAGTGGATACATATGTGGCTTTGCTACTGATGACTAGGGCTTATACAATTACTCATTTTTACAAGTCAACTACTCGTACTGAAAAGTAGTTGAAAAGTAGTTGTGTCTACTTTATGCAAATGACTCACTGTCCAAAATGCAGCATCAGCAGTCTTTGCTATTTCTGGCAAGACCAGTGCTGCATTGACAGAGACTATGTGAGTGAAGACAATGTCCAGGCAGATGAGATGATGCGGCTGAGAAACAAAAGCATATCATTTCTCCATTGACAGTTCCAAGCTGCTTGCATTGTCATAAATAGTACAAAAAACAGTCATGTCCCATTCACTTATAGTTCCTGTCAGCCTCTGGGCGACATCTGATTAGTTTCAAGTTGGTTTTTCAAGAATCTGGCTGGTATATGAACACTTCCAGTACCAGCATGCTTTGTGAGTGCAAACCAAGAAGCTAAAATACCTGGAGAAAGCTATCCATCAGCATTCCCATGAATCTCAATGCCAATTGCTTGGCTGGTGCATGATCCCTCAGAAGTATGCGATTTGAAATCTGCCATCTTTGCTCATGGTGGCTAATAGGTGGTCAGTTCTGTGTTTATTTATTTTTTTATTTTTTTATATTTTGGGGGGGGGGTGGTATTAATTTTTGTGACAATGACAACAGACAAGGACAAATTCCAAAAAGTCCATTTCACACTATCATCCATATGCATGTTCTAGTAAAACATCTACTATATTGTAATGAAATATTATCAAATAAAAGCAAATAAAAGGGTAGTCAAATGGTAGCTAGATACATAGCTTCTTAAAGGGATAGTTCACCCAAAAATGAAAATTTGATGTTTATCTGCTTACCCCCAGTGCATCTAAGATGTAGGTGACTTTGTTTCTTCAGTAGAACACAAATGATGATTTTTAACTCCAACCGTTGCAGTCTGTCAGTCATATAATGCATGTTAGTGGTAACTTAGTCTATAAGAGTAAATAAAACTTGCATAGACAAATCCAAATTAAACCCTGCGGCTCGTGACGACACATTGATGTCCTAAGACACGAAACGATCGGTTTGTGCGAGAAATCGAACAGTATTTATATCATTTTTTACCTCTAAAACACCACTATGTCCAACTGCGTTCAGCATTCGGTTAGTGAGGTCTGATCACGCTCTGACAACGGAAGTGATCTCTCACACTCATTGAAGTATAAGCGCGAGACATCACTGCCGATCGTTTCGTGTCTTAGGACATTAATGAGTCGTCACGAGCCGCAGGGTTTAATTTGGATTTGTCTATGCAAGTTTTATTTACTCTTATAAAAGAAGTTCCCATTGACACACATTATACGGCTGACAGACGGCAACAGTTGGAGTTAAAAATCATCATTTGTGTTCTAATGAAGAAACAAAGTCACCTACATTTTGGATGCGCTGGGGGTAAGCAGATAAACATCAAATTTTCAATTTTGGGTGAACTATCCCTGTAACAATGTTACTTAATTTTGAATATGAGAGTATATTTCTGTCAGGACCACTATTGTCAAATATGATTTGATAATGGCATAGAGTTTGTAATTTCGGTATGGTTCTGTTCTGGGGAAGACCTCTCTGCGCATCCATGCAGACCATGGATAAGAGCAGGGAGAGCAGCAATTAAACCCCCCTTTGGGTAACAGAACAGAACCAACATATGTGAAGATATCATTAATGATTCATAATTTAACAATATTATATAACCATATCAATCAATAATTTAACATGTACACATTTTTCAAAAATGAGTCTGATTCAAGGGGAATCAGAAGGCCAAATCCTGACTGACAAGAGGAGGAGCTGGGGATGGAGGAGGGTAATTAGCTCCTGAGAAATGCGATAGCCACTGAGGAGCTTATTGATACTGTGATAGGCGTCGTATTCCTATAGGTAGACGCGAGTCACCTTGAAGTCAGCTGATGCGAGCTTGACTGACGTGACCTGCCAGAACTGATGCTACGCTTGATTTTTGTCTCATCTTCCTAGATCCTTGTTCATGTTTTATATTTTCACTTCATGTTAATGACATGCCTTTTATTTTGAAGTTCTTTCCAGTCATAATCATGTTTCCTATTTCATGTCATGTGATTTCTGTTTCCTGCCTGTTCATGTTTGTTTGTTGTGTATTGAATTATGCTGTCCCATGTTCCATTGTTTCAAGTCAAGTTTATAGTTCATGTTTATTTTTAGTTTAATGTCTTGCATTTAATTTATGGTTTATGTTTCACGTTTTAGATTTTCCCCACTGTAAATAAAACTGCACTTGGGTTCTCCTCACCATCGTCTTGTTTAATGATAACAAAAAATACACTTTTCTGTAAATACATTTTAATGCCAACATGTTCTCCAACCAATAGGACAATATAGGTCGTTTGTCACTTCCCTGAAATACGACTCATAGGAGCGTTTACTAAAGTGGCGCCCCTATCGACAACAGGACACTTTCATTTGAATTAATCAAATACGACCCATAGGAGCATTTTCTTTCATTTTAATGCATTGTTCCCTTTTATCTGCGTCATTTTTCGGGTTTCGCGTAGCTCAACTGGTAGAGCATTGCAATAACAATATGCAATCATGTGATCATGCGATCGTGGGTTCGATCCCAGGGAACACATGTGCTCATAAAGCGTAAATGCACTATAAATCACTAAGGTTAGGTTTAGGGGTGGGTGGGTGTAGTCATTAATAAAATTTAATTTTGGTAAATGGAAAAAGGAGAAATGGTGTAAAACATCCACACATTGCATTTAAATCAACACGCATTTTGATTGGTAAGGACAGTCATACGTCATTTCATGACGACAGACGTAACACGACACTGTCATTATTTTTACGACCACTAGAGGGCGCATGACTTCAAAACGTAAAAATAGGTCGTAATATGGTGCTTAAAAAACGACCTATAGGGTCGTTTTTTTTGGAGGACAGTCTCTTTAATGCATACAGTGGCTGCATCCAAAAGTTTTAAAATGCTGCCTTAGGAGGATGCATTCCAAGGTAGGAAGGCGTCAAGTGACGTACAATGTTATCTTCACTTCCTGTCTCCTGAGATACCTTCATGTGATTGATTTTTGAAGGCAGCATAGATGCATTCTTCGCTGCCTTTAATATCCTACAATCCTGTGCGTTCCATTCTGTGACAGTTAAGCTAAAAAATAAAGATGGCGTCTAAAAGTTGCAGTGGGTGGTCAGTTTGTGTGTAAATGTACATGTTTAAACAAGGTTTTCCAAAATTTATAGCAAGAAATGACTTAGTTGTCACCAAATCTCTCTCTATTTTGTTGTATATCATTAGATCGACATGCTGCCTCAGAAGTCTGTCTGAAATCAGTTTCGTCAAGTACTGTCCCTTCATGCTCATGCTGCCTGCAAAGTCATTGCCTGATAGAGCAGAGAGGCATCAAGTCAGAAGCCTAAGCTTTAGGACGCAGCCAGTAGTTATTTTCCTCACTGTTCTTCATGTATTTTAAGTACAGATACAACAATGGTGTTTTACACTGCACTGCCATCTATCGACGTGGATCAGAATGATCATCTCTTGAGTTTTAGATAAATTACACTGATACTAGTGAGTTTTAGAGAGCTGTCTTCCACAAGAATTAATTCCCTTACCTGTCCAACAAAAAATGAAGCAACCGTACAGTTTAATTAAAACATTGTGCAGTCTTCATCTTGTGAGTGTGCATTCAATTACCATTACCTGAATGCATCCTAAATGGGATGAGTTGTTAATTCAACACACACACACACACACACACACACATGTTTGTTTTTGTGAATTGTGGGGACATTCTATAGGTGTAATGGTTTTTATACTGTACAAACTGTATTTTCTATCCCCCTACACTACCCCTACCCCTAAACCTAACCATCACAGGAAACTGTGCACACTTTTACTTTCTCACACAAACTCATTCTGTATGATTTATAAGCCTTTTGAAAAGTGGGGTATGTCCTCATAAGTCACCCTCTCCTTGCAATACCTATGTCATACCCATGTCATTATACACATTTGTGTCCTGATATGTCACAAAAACACGCACACACACACACACACACACAGGTTTGTTTTGCTATCAAAGTGAGGACATTCCATAGGCGTAATGGTTTTTATACTGTACAAACTGTACATTCTATCCCCCTAACCATCACAGAAAACATTCTGCATTTTTACATTTTTAATAAAACATTGTTTAGTATGTTTTTAAAGCTATTTTAAATATGAGGACTCATGAAATGTCCTCATATTTCATGTTTACATCGTAATACCAGTGTAATACCCATGCCGTTATGCAAATTTGTGTCCTCATAAATCACGAAAACATGCGCACACACACATGCACACACACATGCACACACACAAAACAGTTAGTACACAAGTGGAATTCACTAAGAATTCATCGGCTCTGCTAATAGTGCTGTTTACGGCAATTCCCCAGTACACAAATGTCTCTTTTAAACAAAATGACACTGACTGCAACAGCGCAACATTAATTGGCCTACGGCTTCGATCTTATTATGTATTAAGATTTTTTTGAAAGCCTGTTGTACTTCTGGGACCCAGGCCACTGAAGAATTGGGCGGTCATTGTTGAGCTCAGTAACATACAGTTCAGAGTTCTGTTTTCCCTTGCGAGTGCTTGTCAGGTGACGTTTTTATATGCTATCAGAAGTGAAACACTTCGGTCCACTGAGTATACGTCAACACTGGTACACACTACCAAGCTGACACTGAGCAGGATTTTGTCTCTCCCTCACCTCATCCTCTCTAACCCTCCATTCTCCAAATCCCCATAGCTAAGGGTCTTAAATAAGACAAGATTTCTCATTCTTGCAGACTGAATCATCTTTTTAGATGGAGGAGCCTGGCGGAAAGGAGCAGAGACACAGCTCAGCAGGGTGATTCCTCACATAGGCCAAGGTGCTGACTGAATGCAATGATGCAATCGAAAGGACAGTGAATCCCATCATAAAATAATTGTTTTATACTTCTCTTTTCCTGCCAGAACAATGTGAATTTTAGCTGTGGCCCTGTGGAAGCCTGAGCCATTTTTCACATGTTTTATGGAACCTATTCTCATGAGAATGTGTATTAATAGTATGCGCGTGTCATCTCGTAGAATAGATAGGCTACGCCAAAATGAGTTTTGGCGTGCATATGATACGCGATTTTTCACGTGCATATGATACGCACTTTATGGCGTACAATAGGCACGAACCCCACACCACTAATCCTACCCAAGACTACCAAGCGTATTATATGCACACCATAAAGCGCGTATCATATGCGTGGATCTATTCTACGAGATTACACTCGCGTACTATTGATACTATCTATCTATCTATCTATCTATCTATCTATCTATCTATCTATCTATCTATCTATCTATCTATCTATCTATCTATCTATCTATCTATCTATCTAATGTCCAAGTATCTGCTTATACACAGTTTCTACCCATCTATCATCAGTGGTGTATTTCTTAAAAAAAAAGAAAAGAAAAAAAAAAGGTAGAGACAGTCAAATTATAACAAGCTTCATTTCAGTCAATGATAGCATTGATTGTTTTGCAGGTCTCAGAGGAGTTGAACTGGTGTAACTGCATCTTCTTGGATCCCTCTTCAAACCTCCTCAAGCTCACAGATGACACAACTCTAATTGGCTTCATAATCAGGAGCCATGAATCTGCCTACAGATGGGAGTTTTAATGGCTGGTGTTAGTGTGAAGCCACAAACGCCTGTTGCTTAATACTTTCAAGACAACAGAGATGATTGTTGACTTCTGGAGCCGACTCAAACACCTGCTCTACTCTAATCAATATCTCCAACGTAATCTGATTAATATTCATATAGTGTGGTTCTAGCACACATTAGGATAGTCACTAAAACATACAAAGCAATGAATGGACTTCTAATGCATCAACCACTTTTCATATTTCATAAATCAACTTCGGAGACATGCAAAAGTTTATGAATTAAGGATTCACGGATATTAAAGGGATAGTTCACCCAAAAATGAAAATGTTATGTTTATCTGTCTACCTCCAGCGCATCCAAGATGTAGGTGACTTTGTTTCTTCAGTAGAACACAAATGATGATTTTTAACTCCAACCGTTGTGGTCTGTTGGTCGTATAATGCATGTGAGTGGGAACTTAGTCTATAAGAGTAAATAAAACTTGAATAGACAAATCCAAATTAAACCCTGCGGCTCGTGACGACACATTGATGTCCTATAAGACACGAAACGATCGGTTTGTCCAAGAAACCGAACAGTTTTTATATAATTTTTTACCTCTAAAACACCACTATGTCCAACTGCGTTCAGCATTCGCTTAGTGAGGTTTGATCGCGCTCTGACAACTGAAGTGATGTCTCGCACTCGTTGAAGTATAAGCACAACAGTGTTTTAGAGGTAAAAAATTATATAAATACTGTTCGGTTTCTCGCACAAACCGATCGTTTCGTATCTTAGGACATCAATGTGTCATCACGAGCTGCAGGGTTTAATTTGGATTTGTCTATGCAAGTTTTATTTACTCTTATAGACTAAGTTCCCACTTACATGCATTATATGACTGACAGACCGCAATGGTTGGAGTTAAAAATCATCATTTGTGTTCTACTGAAGAAACAAAGTCACCTACATCTTGGATGCGCTGGGGGTAAGCAGATAAACATCAAATTTTAATTTTTGGGTGAACTATCCCTTTAAATTTATATGACAGAAGAAGGCTTTACATTTTAGATGCTGTCAGTCAGCATGTTGAAAATGTATGTTTTAGTGTCTATTCACATACATACATACATACATACATGTGTATTCTATAGATACAAATATGAATAGCACCAGCTTGATATCTCAGCAATCAATAGTTTCAAAGCTCCAGAGATGGTCTAGGTCTTCATGGGAAGCATTCAGTCTGTGCTCAGCTCTTTTGTAATAGGTCAGTTACTGCACAAAAACACTTTTAGCTTTTAATGTATCACCTGTTCTGCAAAGAGGGCCATTAGAGTCATTAGCCTACTTTTCTTTAATGACCTCTATGAGACAAAGTCCAATATGTGGGTAGTTAGGATCACTGGCTGTCCCTCAAACCTCATTCTTTGAAACATGACATTCACATAATTCAGATGCATCAAACCACACAGCACAACTGAGCAACAGGGCCCGGTTGCATAAAAGCCCTTAAGTTAAGAAAACCCTTAGTTATAAGGTCAAGGGTACCCTTAGTGAAACATGGGTTGCAAGAAAAAAACCTTAAGGCTGTCACTAAGTATTTCCCTTAAGTTCTGTTATGCGTTGCAACAAAGTCCTTAATAATCATTTAGCCCTAAAACAATTAAGGGATCAAAACAGGTCCCTTAAGTCATCTGCTGAACTCAAACACGATGGATGATTTCATGTTAACTGAGGATGAGGAAGTACCGATGTGTATTTTTAGCGATCTAAATAAGCCTGTTGAAAGTATGATGTGAAACAGCGTGTATTGTAAAAAATTTAATTGAGTAAACACAGCATTTTCAAATTATCACTTTAACTATCTCATGCCGGGCTTTTGTCTTGTGCACAAGAGTGACTGATTATAGCGGCAGGCTTGGTTGTTTCCCCCCTTTTTAAAAAGAAAAAGAAAAAAAAAGAATAGCTTTTTTTGTCCTTGGTCCAGTTTGGATTAGATTAGGCGTCAGTGAATTAGCTCCAAACAGGCAAAGTGGCGTTGATGCGTGAGTACAATATAATAACAATGAGTTGGACTAATATAATGTGAGTGGCGCGGAAGGATTTTGAGTATCCTCCGGTGTCGTAGTTGGACTCAAAGAAGCAATGTGCTTGAATTTTAGTATGCTCTGTATGTCCTGCAGAGTTTAGCTCTAACCCTGAAAAAAAACCTTCAGCTGCCTATAGCCTTAGTAATCCTAAAGAGCTTGATTAGCTTGTTCAGGTGTGTTTGATTAAGGTTGGAGCTAAACTCAGCAGGACAGCGGCTCTCTAGGACCGAACTTGCCTACCCCTGCCCTAAGGGATACCCTTACTTAAGAGGTTTCATACAACCGGCCCCTGCTCCTTTAAACCTGGCATCATGTAGTCAGTATCCCGCATGCCTATAGACTGTACAGTCTATTTAGTCACAGATTCTACAGATACTGTATAATCTAAAATAAAAAGTAAGA